>JANAVB010033017.1:2878721-3080589 GCA_029216955.1 Iris pallida
TCCAACAATTGGTATTAGAGCGGGTTATACCGGTAAAGCGAGGTAACACTGTTATTATATTATCATCTATACTGATGTTACATAGATCACTATATCACACCTGGCAACTGTGAAATTTACAAGTGAAGGCCAGGCCATAAACAGATCCCCACTGTTTGATGGTACAAATTACACATACTGGAAAACACGCATGAGTTTTTTCTTAAAATTTCTAGATTTTGACTTATGGTCTATTGTGATTGATGGCTATAAAAAGCCTTATCGTATTCTTGTTGATGGAGAGTTGGTTGAGAAACCCCATGACAAGTATACTGAAGCTGAAAAGAAATAGGCCAGTCTTGACGTACGTGCTATTAACGCTTTATTTTGTGACTTAGACGGGACTGAATTTAACCGGGTGTCTACATGCACAACATCCAATAAGTATGGAAACTTCTCGAAGTTACTCACGAAGGCACGACACAAGTCAAGGAGTCAAAGATCAGTCGACTTACTCAGGAGTATGAGGCATTCAAGATGAAGCCAAATGAATCCGTCACTCAGATGTTTACCAAATTTCTGGATATTATAAACCCTTTGTCTTCTCTATACAAGGAATACAATAACCATGAGAAGATTCGTAAACTTCTACGAGCTCTCACGAAGAACTGGATTCCAAAGCCTACTGCAATTATTGAAGGAAACGACCTCACTACTATGTCTCTTAAAACACTCATGGGTAAGCTACTCACTCACAAGCTGGAACTTCGAGACTTTGAAGAAGTTGCACCAAAGGAGAAGTCGATCGCCCTCAAAACTAAACACAGAAGACTATCGAAGATGATTCTGACGACACTAACCCTGACTCTAAAGATCAAGCTCTCATAGTAAGAAAGTTCAAGAAGTTCATGAGATTTAATAGAAGAACAAAAGAGCACAACAGCAACAATAGCAACAATGAAGAAGATCCAATCTGATACGGTTACAAGAAGAAAGGACACATCAAGAAGGATTGTCCGACAGCATCATCATCAGCCAGGAAAAGTAACAAGTATGAAAAGGGTTACCTGAAAAAATCAACATCCAAAAGGTATGCCAACACAAGCATATGTCATAAAAGCGAAGCTAGAGACTCAAAACATGAACAATCAGACAACACTGCAAATGTATGCTTAATGGCATATAATCAGGTAAACACTAACCCCCTGTTTGATACATATGATTATTTTACCTTTGAATAGTTAGATGAAGCCTTTAGTTACCTTTTCGATGACTACAGAAAACTGCGTATCAAATATCAAAACTCTAAGAAGATAAACTCAAAGAGTACAAAGGTGAAATATGAAGACTTACCGACCTACTATCTCAGGTTAGAAGTAATGATAATTCTAGTGATGTAGGTGAGCATTCTTCTAATAAGTTGCAATTACACGAGACCAAAAGGCTATCCGAAGAGAAAGACAAGACCATTACCAAACTAGAGGAAAACTTACTCAAAGAGAAGAAGAGTCTTCAGAAAGCACTAGTCAAAAATAATGCACTCATTGGTGACTACAATACATTGTATGACACTTCCAAAAAGTTGGAAATTAGGATAGAAAAATAGCCTGAGGTTGCTGCTTCCTACCCTAACACGTGTCACTTACTGAAACACCGGGACACTGTCAAACCAATACTGTCAGACCAAATCCAACCAAATATTTGCCCATGAAGACTAATAGGCATGCATTTTATTTTAAATATCCAACTAGAAAACCAAGACCTACAAATCATGCACAACACACTGCATCTAACACTCAATATGCTAGATGTCATTATTATGGCACCATTGGTCATATCTCTCCAGCAGTAAAGTAAGAAAGCCAGTTGATTTGAAGATATGTGCATCGATACCAAAGACTAACATTTCAGGACGTACAAGAAATGGGTACTAAAAGTTTCATCTGCAAACAATTTTGTAGGTGGAACACCCTACACATGCTAGAAGCAAATGGATCCTCGGAGCGGTTGCTCATGGCACATGACCGATGATGCTTCATTATTCACAACACTGTCGAAGAAAAAAGAAGGATACGTCTCCTTCGGTAATAATCTTAAAGGGTATATAGTAGGTATCGACAACTTTGGTAGGGCTCCCTATCCTGTGATTAAAGATGTCTGTCTAGTAATCGAGTTAAAACATAACCTACTCAGCATAAGCTATTTAGCTGACCATGGTTATGGTATTAACTTTGTCAAAGACAAATGTACTATAGTTCATAGCTCAACTAGTAGTACTATATTTGAAGATATTAGGGAAGACAATATATATTTTCTATCTGTTGGAAGATGCTAGCAAAGCATGTAGATGCTTAATCGCCAAGAATGATGAGAGTCAACTATGGCATATGAGACTCGGTCATGCAAATATGGATGCAATTTCAAGACTATCCACGAAGAAATTTATGAGGTTTACCGGACATCACCTTCAAGAAGGATATGGTATGTAGTGAATGCAAAAATAACAAAGCTACCCGATGCACATTTAAGTCCAAGAACATTGTAAGTACCACTAGACCTCTATAATTACTACCTATGAATTTATTTGGGCCTAGTAGAATTGCTAGCCTAGGTGGTAAGTTATATGCTTTTGTAATTGTAGATGACTTATCTAGATACACGTGGGTATATTTTCTCGCACACAAAAATGATGCATTGTCTAAATTCGTCTCCTTTTGCAAGAAAGTTCAAAATAAAAAAAGGATTTATGATCACTCGTATTCGAAGTGATCATGGCGACACATTTAAAAATGTAGAGTTTGAACAATTTTATGACACACACGGCTATCTGCATGAGTTCTCCTACCCTAGGACTCCACAACAAAATGGAGTTGTGGAACGTAAGAACATGACTCTAACTGAAATAGCTAGAGTTATGCTAAACCAGTTTAGTCTACCTAAATACTTTTGGAATGAAGCTGTCAATATAGCTTTTTATGTTCTCAATAGGATTCTAATTCGACCAAAATCGAAGACTCCTTATGAGTTATGGTTTGATAGAACACCCTCAGTTTCTGACTTCAAAAATCTTTAGAAAAGTTTAACAAAAAGGTCGATGAAGGTATGTTTTTAGGTTATGCAGTCAAAAGCAAAGGGTACCGAGTCTTCAACATAAGAACTATGATCATAGAAGAGTCAATGAACATTACTTTTGATGAACTAAATCAACAAACAATCGATGAAGATGAAGACGTTAGCACACCAAGCACAGCACTTGTAGAACCTTCAAGCACAGCACCTGCAGATCCATCAAGCAGAGCACGTACAGAACCAGAAGCCAGAACTAGCTACCTTGAAAGTCTGCCAAAAAAATAAAGTTTATGGCTGACCATCCCAATGACTTAGGAATATGTGAGATTATCAGGGGTGTAAGTACTCGTTCCTCTAACAGAGATATAGTTACCTGTGTTGCATTTATTTCATAGCTAGAACCTAAAACTATTGAAGAAGCGTGTAGCAATAATTTTTGGTTAGATGCTATACAAGAGAAATTAAACCAATTTGAACAAAATCAAGTTTGGAAACTTGTTCCCAAGTCCATTGATCATCCGGTCATTGGCACCCACTGGATATTCCAAAATAAAATTAATTAGAATGGTTTAGTCACCTGTAACATGGCACGACTCATAGCTCAGGGATACAACCAAGAGGAAGGTATCGACTACGATGAGACCTATGCCCCAGCTGCGAGATTAGAATTCATTCTCATGTTATGTATATTTGCATGTTTTCATACTTTCAAGCTTTTTCAAATAGATGTAAAATCTGTATTTCTTAACGGTTTTATAAAAGAAGTAGACTATGTAGCTCAACCTCCAGGATTTACAAATTTTAAAAACCCTGACTATGTTTTCAAGTTGAAGAAAGCCCTATATGGTCTGAAATAAGCCCCTCGTGCTTGGTACGATTGTTTAAGCTCTTTTCTACTTGATAACGACTTTACAAAAGGGAAGGTTGACACTACACTGTTGATGATATTATCTTTGGACCTACTAATGAGTCTCTTTGTCAAAAAAATTCAAAGTGTATGCAGAATGAGTTTGAGATGAGCATTGTAACTCCTCTTCCCAAAAAAATTTTGAAATATTTTTTTATTTATTTGATTTAAATGGTGATTTTTAGATTTAATAAATAATTAATTAGTTAATTCTTACGGTAGAATATTTTAAGTCATAGTTGAGTTATGGAGTACAAGATGACTAGAAACCGTGGCACGGATAGTGCAGTGGCGTACTTTGACTAGTGTATTAGCCATGGTAGGGAAGGCCAAATCATAAGTGTGTCTGAACTAGGAAAACCAAGCTAAGTTGTGACATGACCCTATAAATAATTTAAATTTTTATTATTAAGCATATTGACTTTTAGGAGACCCGGTTAGACCGAACTAGCTCGGACCTGACCCAAACCCAAACTAGCCCGATTGGACCCGAACCGAACCTAAGCCAATGTAGTCATGCGGTGTGTCCAAAAACGTCTATGTCAATATATATCTTATGTGTGTATGGGGTACTTATTTGATAATTTATTAAATATAATTCGTAAGTATTTGTCATATATAATATAGGTGTCAATATTATTTGATATTCAAGTGACATTTTTATCTAAAAACTATGACACCTATTTTATGAATTTTGTGGATCTTTTGATTATATGCATACATACTTGCGTCTTTACCTATGAAATAAATATTAACAAACATCATGAACCATCGTTATCGTAAAACTACCATTATTTGACTTGTTGAATCCAACCGAGCCCAAACACCCTACTTTGACTCTCAAACCAATTCCTATTAGACCAGTACACTACCCCACACTAATCCTCTACTCAACAATATATATTTTGCACACTCAAAGCCTTGTAGATGCACAACAAACCAATAGACAACAAACTTCATATTTAAGACTCCGATAGTGAACCTTCTTGTGCACTTGCACTCAAATCCAACCAAGACCAAACAACTTGACCCAAGTGAACCCAAAGCCTTACTAAGGGATAAACCAAACCCCATAGATCTGAACCATAGGTTAAAGCCCATTAAATCTCTTCAATTGGCCCAACAACCAACTCTTTACATGAAGCCCAAGCCTCCCCTCTCAAAACCCTAACCCTAACTTCCTTCCATCTTGTGGCCAACCCCTCTATAGCCTTCCCCCTCTCTTCCCCTTTTCCTCTCCTTCTCCACTTCCTTCCCCCTCATTCCCACGCACCAAAACTGCACCTACAAGTCGACAAACCTTAAACTAGTAGTCGAAACCCTTTTTTTACCAAAATAGTCCTGCTGGTTGCACCTGCTGTACATGCTGGAAAACAGCACCCCAAACCCATCCAAACTGAAGTTCTACACCCTACGTGAAGCTCCAAAGCACCCCCTCAAGTTTCGTGAAGTTTGGAGTCCGTTTGGCACTCCGAAAGGTCCGTGTCGCAAGAAAAGCCTCCGTCATAATCACAATTACGTAAGTTCCTTAACTTCTATTTAGTATTTAATTTTTCCATGGGAGAAAGCTTGTATGAACCCATAATCATATTAGATGGCAATGATGAAATCCCCATGCATAAAAAACCCTAATTTTATATGCAAAACTACTCTTAGATGACACAAATCCGAGGCATGACAACGTGGTAACCCTATTAAACCTAGTTTGATGCATGTTGCTATTTTTAATATTAAAAAATAAATTTCAGAAATTAAATAATAAATTTCAGAAAACTAATTAATATATTTTTATATATTAAATGAGTTTTTATGCAAGTTGGCAACTTTGCATGCACAAACTAGTTGTCAAGTTGCTAGAACACCTAGTCGATGCGCAACAAAACATTGTGCATGCAATAGTAATTATTTTAGTAATTATTCACTAACTAATAATAATTTTAGAATTTAATTCATGATTATTTCAGTTTATTTGACGTCGAGATGCGTGTTTAAGAGGTCACATGCATGCCCGATGTGTAGGTTAGTGCCATTGAGAGCTTTACGACAATATGACGTACTTACTTACGTATAGGACTACACTTATCTAATTCATGTAAATGCCTATATGTACATATGATACCACGATGTATAATACCCTCACAACATGTTAGACCATAGCATGGTATGTGTTTATTGGCACATTATCCAATGCCATGTAACTGTTGAATTGTTGGCACGATCATCACAGTGTTAGTTGATGTGGTGCGACGATCTTACCCTTTGTTATTGCTTAGATTAGTTTGTATTAGTATTGATTAGAATATATTATATAGGGCAACATGGATCCGCTACACTTTCGGTTGAGGACACTAGTCAGACAGTACCGCAGCAGCAGACAACATGCAAGTATACCTTGCCGAACATATACAGTATTTACATTATTTTCTCTTTCTTTATTGTATTCCTTTTAATATTGTCACATGATTCCATATTATAATTGATTTGTCCTTGATTGCTTTACTTGTTCTAGACTACGTGCATGTATAGATATTTGACATTGCTAGATTATGGGTCTTTTCGTGTTACCTTGTCTCGTGATCGAGTTGTCAGTTTTCTATATCTTGTTTTTGACTTGACCATTCTTGACTGGAAGTATCTTAAATTGTACTACAGTTGAGATATACTATAGATTGGGAGTATCTTACATTGTACTACGACCTATAGCCGATTCTTTTATCTTGATATTACTTGATTGACTTGACTTGAGACATACTATAGATTGGGAGTATCTTGCATTGTACTACGACCTGTAGCATATATTGATTGATTGATTGACTTGATTTACGACATTATAAATTGGGAGTATCTTGTATTGTACTATAGTTTTAGGAGACTACTTGACCTTGTATCCTTTAGGAGAGAAGATCGATACTAGAATTGGCTAATCTCGACTGAGAGTATCATGCTTTGTATGTCAACTGAAATACTATAGATTGGGAGTATCTTGCATTGTACTACAAGCTATAGAAGTTTTGATTGATAGTTAGCCAAGTCTAGTATTATATTTCCAAAAGACTCGTCATCCTTAGTTGTTCTTCTTGCAGTGTTCTTATCCTCCATACATGTTATTTATTGTCATATAAGTAGACATGTTTTATGTATCTTACTAGTCCTCTGAGGACCTGATGATCTCTTCAGGTAGCTGATTGCACGGTATTAGTTAGCTGAGCATGTGGTAGTTGACTTCATCTGCATGATTCAGATATTTTGTTAGTGTTATTGATTTACTATCCACCTCGTGCTTTTATGATATATCCTGCTTATCGGCTTAGCTTTATAGACTCATGTTATTCTTGGAGTCTAATCGGACATATATGCTAGTGGGCTGCAGACCACGACCCATACTTGTTCATTCTTGTCTTATGTATTCTTGTGGATTGAGATACACTGTAGATTACCATATTAGCCAGGATACCATGATCTTGATAGCTTATACGTACTCGAGTCGGGCTGGAGTCCGCTCAATACGTAGCTGGCTTGTTCACGAGCTCGCGCCCGAAAAACGGGTGCGGATCGTGACAAGTTTTTGTGGTGGCCCATGCAGGTCAAAGCATATCGTACCGTTTACATAATTGTACTGGTACGAGCCTGCGAATATGATTAACCCTTAGAAATCTCAATCCGCTCTGCTTTGAAAATTCTCTTAGAAATTCTCTACCGTCCTTGAAACATCGTATTTACTCTCGATTATTCTTTCTTGTTTTCCGTACCATTGAATCCCGTTCCTTCATTTTTCGGAGTGACAATGATCGTGCTGACTAGAACTTACCAAAAATTCTTAAGTTATAGTATAATATTGCTTGATTATTTAATTTTTGGTTGCTTGATAGCAAATGAGGATTATAGAGCCATATGTCCTAGATAGCTGTTGGTAGTAAGTTTAACAACTAGTTGGAAGGTTATAAAAATTTTAGCGACCATGTTTCGAGGAGTAGTGTGACCAAAGATGGGTATAAGTCCTCAAGATTTCGTAATTACAAAAGGGCTAGGAGAAGGATATAAACTATTTTTTAGGAATTAAAATTTAAGGAGATTAAGTAAATGTAGACTTTCTCTTTGAATTTTAAGGAATAGTTACGAATTAGAATTTCGAGAATGAAATTATTTTTAAGGTGGATAGATTTGTAACTCCTCTTCGCAAAAAATTTTTGAAATATTTTTTTATTTATTTAATTTAAATGGTGATTTTTAGATTTTATAAATAATTAATTAGTTAATTCTTACGGTAGAATGTTTTAAGTCATAGTTGAGTTATGGAGTATAAGATGACTAGAAACCTTGGCACGGATAGTGCAGTGGCGTACTTTGACTAGTGTATTAGCCATGGTAAGGAAGGCCAAATCATAAGTGTGTCCGAACTAGGAAAACCAAGCTAAGTTGTGACATGACCCTATAAGTAATTTAATTTTTTATTATTAAGCATATTGACTTTTAGTAGACCCAGTTAGACCGAACTAGCTCGGACCTGACCCAAACCCAAACTAGCCCGATTGGACCCGAACCGAATCCAGGCCAATGTAGTCATGCGGTGTGTCCAAAAACGTCTATGTCAATATATATCTTATGTGTGTATGGGGTACTTATTTAATAATTTATTAAATATATTCCGTAAGTATGTGTCATATATATAATATAGGTGTCAATATTATTTGATATTCAAGTGACATTTTTATCTAAAAACTATGACAACTATTTTGTGAATTTTGTGGATCTTTTGATTATATGAATACATACTTGCGTCTTTACCTATGAAATAAATATTAACAAACATCATGAACCATCGTTATCGTAAAACTACCATTATTTGACTTGTTGAATCCAACCGAGCCCAAACACCCTACTTTGACTCTCAAACCAATTCCTATTAGACCTGTACACTACCCCACACTAATCCTCTACTCAACAATATATATTTTGCATACTCAAAGCCTTGTAGATGCACAATAAACCAATAGACAACAAACTTAATATTTAAGACTCCGATAGTGAACCTTCATGTGCACTTACACTCAAATCCAACCAAGACCAAACAACTTGACCCAAGTGAACCCAAAGCCTTACTAAGGGATAAACCAAACCCCCATAGATCTGAACCATAGGTTAAAGCCCATTAAATCTCTTCAATGGGCCCAACAACCAACTCTTTACATGAAGCCCAAGCCTCCCCTCTCAAAACCCTACCCCTAACTTCCTTCCATCTTGTGGCCAACCCCTCTACAGCCTCCCCCCTCTCTTCCACGACCTCTTCTCCTTTTCCTCTCCTTCTCCACTTCCTTCCCCCTCATTCCCACACACCAAAACAGCACCCACAAGTCGACAAACCCTAAACTAGTAGTCGAAACCCTTTTTTTACCGAAATAGTGCTGCTGGTTGCACCTACTGTAAATGCTGGAAAATAGTACCCCAAACCCATCCAAACTGAAGTTCTACCCTACGTGAAGCCCCAAAGCACCCCCTCAAGTTTCGTGAAGTTTGGAGTCCGTTTGGCACTCTGAAAGGTCCGTGTCGCAAGAAAAGCCTCCGTCGTAATCATAATTACGTAAGTTCCTTAACTTCTATTTAGTATTTAGTTTTTCCATGGGAGAAAGCTTGTATGAACCCATAATCATATTAGATGGCAATGATGAAATCCCCATGCATGAAAAACCCTAATTTTATATGCAAAACTACTCATAATGACACAAATCCGAGGCATGACAACGTGGTAACCATATTAAACCTAGTTTGATGCATGTTGCTATTTTTACTATTAAAAACTAAATTTCAGAAATTAGATAATAAATTTAAGAATACTAATATATTTTCATATATTAAATGAGTTTTTATGCAAGTTGGCAACTTTACATGCACAAACTAGTTGTCAAGTTGCTAGATCAAATAGTCGATGCGCAACGAAACATTGTGCATGCAATGGTAATTATTTTAGTATTTCTTCACTAACTAATAATAATTTTAGAATTTAATTCATGATTATTTTAGTTTATTTGACGTCGAGATGCGTGTTTAAGAGGTCACATGCATGCCCGATGTGTAGGTTAGTGCCATTGAGAACTTTACGACAATGTGACGTACTTACGTACGTATAGGACTACACTTATCTAATTTATGTAAATGCCTATATGTACGTAAGATACCACGATGTACAAGACCCTCATGACATGTTAGACCGTAGCATGGTATGTGTTTATTGGCACGTTATCCAATGCCATATAACTGTTGAATTGTTGGCACGAACATCACAGTGTTAGTTGTTGTGGTGCAACGATCTTAGCCTTTGTTATTGCTTAGATTAGTTTGTATTAGTATTGATTAGAATATATTATATAGGGCAACTTGGATCCGCTACACTTTCGGTTGAGGACACTAGTCAGACAGCACCACAACAGCAGACAACAGGCAAGTATACATTGCCGAACATATACAGTATTTATATTATTTTCTCTTTCTTTATTGTATTCCTTTTCATATTGTCACATGATTCCATATTGTAATTGATTTGCCATTGATTGCTTTACTTGTTCTAGACTACGTGCACGTATAGGATATTTGACATTGCTAGATTATGGGTCTTTTCGTGTTACCTTGTCTCGTGATCGAGTTGTCAGTTTCTTTATCTTGTTCTTGACTTGACCATTCTTGACTGGGAGTATCTTGTATTATACTACAGTTGAGATATACTATAGATTCAGAGTATCTTACATTGCACTACGACCTATAGCCGATTCTTTTATCTTGATATTACTTGATTGACTTGACTTGAGACATTCTATAGATTGGAGTATCTTGCATTGTACTACGACCTATAGCATATATTGATTGATTGATTGACTTGATTTGTGATACTTTAAATTGGGAGTATCTTGTATTGTACTACGGTTTATAGGAGTCTACTTGACCTTGTATCCATTAGGAGAGGAGATCGATACTAGAATTGGCTAATCTCGACTGAGAGTATCCTGCTTTGTACGTCAACTGAAATACTATAGATTGGGAGTATCTTGCATTGTATTACAAGCTATAGAAGTTTTGATTGATAGTTAGCCAAGTCTAGTATTACATTTCCACACGACTCATCGTCCTTAGATGTTCTTCTTGCAGTGTTCTTATCCTCCATACATGTTATTTTTTGTCATATTAGTAGACATATTTTATGTATCTTGCTAGTCCTCTGAGGACCTGATGATCTCTTCAGGTAGCTGATTGCACGGAGTTAGTTAGTTGAGCATGTGGTAGTTGACTTCATTTACATAATTCAGGTATTTTGTTAGTGTTATTGATTTACTATCCACCTCGTGCTTATATGTTATATCCTGCTCATCGGCTTAGCTTTATAGACTCATGTTATTCTTGGAGTCTAATCGGACATATATGCTAGTGGGCTGCAGACCACGACCCATACTTGTTCATTCTTGTCTTATATATTTTTATGGATTGAGATACATTGTAGATTACCATATTAGACAAGATACCATGATCTTAACAGCTTATACGTACTCGAGTCGGACTGGAGTCCGCTCAATACGTAGCTGGCTTGTTCACGAGCTCGCGCCCGCAAAGTGGGTGCGGGTCGTGACAAGCATGATGGGAGAACTAAAATTCTTCCTTGGACTGTAAATCAAACAAACCAACAAGGGGTCGTTCATTAATCAAGCCAAGTACACAAAAGATCTACTAAAAAAGTTCGATCTGGAAACCGTCAAACCTCTTGGCACTCCAATGGCAACTTCAACCAGGCTTGATATTGATGAGCAAGACAAAACGGTCGACATACATAAGTATCGAGGTATGATTGGTAGTTTACTTTATTTTACTACTAGTCGTCCTGATGTAATGTTTAGTGTTTGCTTGTGTGCACGTTTCCAAGCTAACCCTAAAGAATCACACTTGTGCATAGTTAAGCTTATCTTTCGATACCTTAAAGGTACTTTTTTGTCGGCTTACGGTATCCCAAAACCACGTCCTTTGACCTAACCGCTTACTCGGATGCTGATTTTTCTGGATGCAAAGTATATAGAAAAAGTACTAGTGGCATGTGTCATTTCCTAGGTAAGGCTCTAGTCTTTTGGTTTAGTAAGAAGAAAAATTCTATCGTATTATCAACTACTAAGGCTGAGTATATCGTCGCAGGACATTTTTGTGCACAAATTTTATGGATGAAGCAAACCTTGGAAGACTTTGGTTTACAACATTCACACATACCCATTTTCTGTAACAACACTAGCACTATTAATTTGACTAAAAATTTTGTATGTCATTTTTGCACGATGTATATTGAGATTCGACAACATTTTCTTAGAGACCATCAAAGAAATGGAGATATTAACCTTAAATATGTAGACACAGAGAACCAATTGGCTGACATTTTTATAAAACTTTTAGCGGATGATCGTTTCAATTATTTACGTCGAAAATTAGGAATTTTAGATGTCAATAATATTAATTAATTTTATTTTATTAATTATTTTTCAATATACAAAATCTGTTTTCGAGACAAGCCTACAAAGGGTCTTTCTGTCACCACAACCAAGGTCGAAGTGTCACGCCCAAGAACCAGAATACTGGAGAGCGGGGGCAGACATAGCCAGCTACGTATATGAAATGGAATCCATCTCGCTATACGGTCATGGCTGTCTAGATACATGAGGGTTTACTACAAGCCAACAGTCTCCTATGGTCATGAACAAGCCTAATGTCTCAATCACAAGGAAGTAAGTAAATGTTATAAGATGTATGATCATTAAATATACAATAATAAGACGTCCCAAATATTACATATTCAACTGATCATGAAGCTAGTCATTACAAAATGTTAGGACTAGCAAGAGTTTAGTCATATATGATCAACCCTAGGATCTGTCAATCATGTTACAGCCCGTAGGCAGACAATAAGTAAATGCAATCGAGCTAAACAGGTGCTCGTCAGCTAAACGCCTCAAAAGAATATTTTTACAATGGAGTGGGAGAGCCAAAAATAACCTACTCGTTGCCAGGGTTCCGTCTAGTGGCCACCATCTGGCTGGAAGGTCGGTAGATCCTCTGGAGCTGCTCCGAAATCTGGCCATACAAAACCAGCTGGGTCAGATCCCAGAAAGAGTAAGTGCCACAAAGGAAGCTTTACTTAGGAACTAAAACCAGCAATCAACACAATTATAAATAAAGGTAAGAACTGGAAAATAAAGAAAATACATCAGGATGATATACGACGAGATAACCATAGAACTATTCAGATAACCAGGTTACAACCCGTAAACCAAACAAGGACCAGGGTTGTAACCCTTCGTCTGAACAGAACTTGGAATTCTCACCATTTATCGGTAAAATAAATACAGGCATTCAGGTCATGCAGTAATCAGGATCAGGGCAAGACTAGACTGGTTAGACTCCATCCAATCATTTCACGGCCAAGCAAGAATTACGGCTTGATACTTTAACTAGCTAGGGTTATCACAGGCCTAGTTACTAACAAGATGCAGTGAGATTACTCCACAGCCACAAGCCCTGCAGTCCATCCAGGTTACCCGGGTTAAAAGAATTAGAGTTGAATTCAGGTGGGTACATCGTCCAGGAAACGAATGTACCCTTAGGTAGCTTGAAGGGTGCAACACATGACAGTGTGCTGGAAATGTGCCCTACTCGATGGCAGGCTACAGATCCCAAGGCGTGCCCAGGTAACGGGATTGCCTGTAGCTGTGAGATCTCTTCATGACTAATGTATTAATCTAGTTATTAGCCTTAGTCCCTTTCAATAGGTACTCCTGACCGTGGTACTCAGGAGTCCCCTCCCAGACATGATGCAAGACAGGATTGGATTATTTGTACAAGCACAATCGTCCACGCTGTCCAGGATTAATTATACAGGTCATGTCATGTCAGGTAGCCGTCGCAACAGCTATTCGAAATAATCATGTCAGGTGTACTTGTCAGGAGTGCGCCACGACGGGCCACTATCAGGTCATGTCAGGTTAGTCATGTCAGGAGTGCACCGCTACGGGTCATTGTCAGGTCGTGCTCAATTAACAGTTCTAAACATATTAAATAAATTCATGATTTTCAAGTTCATAAAAAGACGTAAGGATATAAAATGGACGTAAAATATCTAATAAAATATCAATATTCAGGGCTATAGAAGAGCCATGCGGCTAAAGCATATGCGGTCAGGAAAGGGTAAGACTCATGCGGCCCGATTAGGAGAGCGTATGCGGCCAGGGTCACTGGGTCCCATGCGGCCAAGTCAAGGGGGCGCATGCGGCTGGAAGTGCAAGGGCGCATGCGGCCAGGAAGCCAATCCCCATGCGGCCAGTGGGAAGGAAGGGGCATGCGGCCAGGGGACAAGGACGCATGCGGCTCCAAGATGTTGGGCCTCATACGGCCAGCGAAAGAGTGGACTTCATGCGGCTGGGAGGAAGCAAGTTCATGCGGCTAGGGAATGACGGACGCATATGCGGCTGGGATTAATCAGGGTCATGCGGCCCAGACTAAGAAGTCCATGCGGCTGGGTCTGGGGGTTCTCATGCGGCTCGAAGATCAGGGCCTATGCGGTCCGCAAGTGCTAGAGTTCATACGGCTCAAGGGGATGGACGCATATGCGGCCGATGGGGAATGAGCCCATGCGGCTCAGGAAGTGAGATCCAGCCTATGCGGCTGAGAGTCCCATGAGGCCGAATCACTTGCCGCATAAATTATCTTGCGGTCAAGTCAAGCCCATGCGGCCAGGACTGTCGTATGAAGGCTCATGCGGCTCGAAATCACTTGCCGCATAAAATGCGGTCAAGTTTAGCACTGTTCTTCTTCAAGCTTCCGAGAAGAAGAACACCAAGAATCCATGCTTCCAAGCTCCATGAAGCCTTCATCCGAAGTCCAAATCCGAACTTCCATAGGTCAAAATGGGGCATAACGAGATTCTCTACAACATAGAACCCTCAAAACTCAGAAATAACATGATTAAGTAGATCAAAACCCAAGAAATACGAAAATAAAGTAAACTTAGATCTAGAAGAATCTAGCCATGGAAAGTAAAAATGCCAAGTTCTAAAGTGTTTTAGAATGCTGTAAGGAAAAGAATGAAGCAATAAAATCGGAGTTCCTCCATGAAGCAAGTTGCACTTGCCTAGACCTCTCTCTCCTCTCTCTGGTAGGTAAGGAAGTAAATAAGGAAGAAGAAGATGATAAATGAAGAGAGAGAATAAAGAGGGCTTATAAATACAAATAGTGGTGGTAGGTAGAGGGGTCCACCTTGGGTTCATCATGAACCAAATCAAAACCAAGCCAAGCCGAACCAACCAACCCGAACCAGGAATAAACCAAGCCAAGAAGGAAATCATGCAATACAAGAATAAAATACGTACACGTATTCCAAGAATGCGTAATACGAACCACAGGCATTACAACTCTACCCACCTTAAAAGAATTTCGTCCTCGAAATTTAATCAAGAGGCTAGAGGAGCAATGACAAGCTACATTTATCACATACAAGCTATAACTAGGCAGACAATCACTTATTCAAGCAAAGAATCGAAGGGATGAGGCATAAGAAAGACATTATACCTCACGAGTCAAACAAGTCGGGATATCGCGATCGGATATCATCCTCACGCTCCCACGTTGACTCCCCCAAAGAGTGATGACCCCAAGTAACTCGGACTAACTTGATAGTCTTGTTCTTGAGGATCTTCTTTCTCCGGTCCAATATAGACACGGGCCTCTCCTCATACGAAAGGTTGGTACCAACAACCAATTCCGAATGATCTAGGATATGGCTCGGGTCCGGGATATACCGTCGTAATTGGGATATATGGAACACGTCATGCACCTCGCTTAGTGACGGCGGAAGAGCGAGACGATAGGACACATCTCCTACTCGTTCTAGAATGTCAAACGGTCCTATATACCTAGGACTAAGCTTTCCCTGTACGCCGAAACGAATGACGTCACGGTTAGACGAAATCCTCAGGAATACATGATCGCCGACCGAAAACTCGAGAGGGCGCCGATGAGAATCGGCTCAATGGCGTTGGCGATCTTGGGCAACTCGAAGATGATCTCTGACTCGCCTGACCACTTCAACTGTCTGAGCGATCATTTCTGGACCGAGCATCTGTCTCTCTCCGACATCATCCCAGGCTAACGGGGATCTGCAATTTCTACCATACAGTACCTCGAATGGTGCCATCTGGATAATGGCCTGGAAACTGTTATTGTACGAGAATTCCACCAGGTGCAGATGATCTTCCCATGAACCACCGAAGTCAAGTGTGCAAGACCGTAACATGTCTTCAAGAGTCTGGATCGTGCGCTCCGACTGGCCATCTGTCTGCGGGTGATATGCTGAACTGAACTAGAGATGAGTTCCCAAACTCTCCTGCAGACTACGCCAAAAGTGCGACGTAAATCTTGAATCTCGGTCCGAGGTGATACTAACTGGCACTCCGTGCAATCTGACAATCTGCCTGAGGTACATCTCTGCTAACTGAGCTATCGACTGACCAACTCTGAATGGAAGAAAGTGAGCTACCTTCGTGAGTCGATCAACTATAACCCAGATAGCATCTCTACCAGCTGGGGATCTAGGTAATCCAGTCACAAAATCCATGGTCACATGCTCCCACTTCCATTCTGGGATCGGTAAGGGCTGAAGAAATCCAGCCGGTCTTTGATGTTCAGCTTTAACTTGTTGGCAAACCAAACACCGAGAGACAAACCAGCTATCTTCCGCTTCATGCCATTCCACCAGAAATGCTGCCGAATATCACGGTACATCTTCGTACTGCCAGGATGGATGGAATACTGCGAACTGTGCGCTTCTGACATGATCTCCTGCCGGATATCTCCGCTGGGTACACAAAGACGCTTACCATGTCGAAGTGTATCATCCTCATGAATGCATAACTCTGGTCTTCGTCCTGCCTCACACTCTGCTCTGAGTCGCTGAAGCTTGGAATCTGCTGACTGCGCCATCCGGATCCTCTCGACTATAGTGGACTGAACTTGCATACTGGCAATCAATGCTACACTGGAAGGGAGAATAACTTCTATACCCATCTTCTGAAGATCGGCTAACAGTTCTGGCTGCGCTGTTAGAAAATAAACTCCGGCCCTCATGCTCAATACATCTGCAACAACGTTGGCCTTCCCGGGATGATACTGCAAGTTGACATCATAATCCACAAGTAGCTCTAGCCATCTCCTCTGACGCATGTTAAGATCCTTCTGGGTGAAAACATACTTCAGGCTCTTATGGTCGGTGAAAATCTCTACCCTATCTCCATACAAATAGTGCCTCTACAACTTAAGTGCAAACACTACTGCTGCCAGCTCCAAGTCATTGGTTGGGTAATTCTTCTCATGATCACGAAGTTGTCGTGATGCATAAGCTATTACCTTCCCATGCTGCATCAGAACACATCCTAAACCTCTGCCTGAAGCATCACAATATACTGAGAATCCTCTTGTTCCATCTGGAAGCGTGAGGATAGGTGCTGTTATCAATCCTCGCTTCAACTGTTCAAAAGAACTCTGACACTCTGCTGTCCAAGCAAACTGCGTATCCTTGCGGGTCAACTGCGTCAATGGTGCTGAAATTCGAGCAAAATCCGAAACAAACCGCCGGTAGTAGCCGGCCAATCCAAGAAAACTACGAACCTCTGCAACTGTGCTGGGCACCGGCCACGACTCAATCGCCACAATCTTCTGGGGATCCACTTCTACTCCTCCTCGAGTGATGATATGACCCAAGTATGAAATGCGATCGAGCCAGAACTCATATTTACTGAACTTGGCATATAACTGGTGCTCTCTGAGAGTCTGAAGAACTATACGGAGATGCTGCTCATGCTCCTCCTCACTCTTGCTGTAGACCAGAATGTCATCCAAGAACACAATCACAAACTGATCCAAGTAAAGCATGAAGATGCGATTCATGAGGTCCATGAATACTGCCGGCACATTGGTTGCTCCAAAAGACATAACAAGGAACTCCCAATGCCCATATCTCGATCTAAAAGCTGTCTTCGGGATGTCCTGCTCTCTGACTCTGATCTGATGATAACCTGAGCGCAAATCAATCTTCGAGAATACTGAAGCCCCCTTGAGTTGATCAAACAAGTCATCTATCCTCGGAAGAGGGTATTTGTTCTTGATTGTCACTGAGTTCAAGGTACGATAATCAACACATAACCTGGACGTACCATCCTTCTTTTTCACAAGAAGCATCGGGGCTCCCCAAGGCGATCCACTAGCACGAATGAATCCCTTGGTTCTGAGTTCTTCAATCATCTTGTACAATATCTCCAACTCTGACGGCGCCATCCTGTAGACTCTCTCTGACACTGGGGCTGTCCCGCGGAATCAAGTCGATAGTGAACTCGATCTCCCGTTTCGGAGGCATACCTGGAAGTTCTTCTGGGAAAATATCTGGAAACTCATCCACTATCCTGGGTAACTGAACCGCTGCTACTGCCATCCGCAATATCGGAGGAGAAGGCTCAACTGCGCCTCGGGAAAAAGAAAATTCTGGCTCACCTGGAATGCTAAAAATAACCCTACCAATATGGCAGTCTATTCTAGCATACTGGTTCCTCAACCAATCCATCCCTAAGACCACATCATAATCGGCCATCGGGAACTCTATCAATCTAGCGGGGAATTCCTTACCGCTAACTACGATCCGACACGAGAAAAACACTCTATCTACTCCCACAAGTCCGTTACCAGTAAGTATATTAAGTCTTACTGATAATGACTCGGGCTCCAATCCTACCCGTGTCGCGAATCGTGCAGACATAAAAGAATGCGATACACCAGAATCAAATAAAGCTGAAGCTGGAAAGGAGTTGACGAGAATAGTACCTGCCACTACCTCTCCTGGTGCCAATCCTTCCTCTGCGGTCATCACCATAGCATGACCATGCCCTCGGGGTGCTGGTCCCCTCTGCTGAAATCCTCGCTGCCTATTCTGACTCTGGGCTTGGACTTGAACATACTGCTGGGGGTTATGCTGCTGGAATACCTGGGACTGAGGCGGCAAGGGCCTCGACAATGGATACTGCTGCTGCTGGACCGGAGCTGGTCCTCTCACCGAAGAGCTAGAAAGGTTGGACGATGATGAACCACCCCTATTCGGGCAGGATCCAACCCTTTGGTCTGGTGCTCCACAAGCCAGACACAATCCCTGTGCCCTGCGATATTCTGCCACTACATGGCCTGGCTTCCCACAATGAGAACATCCCACTGCGGAAGACTGCATCTGTTTCTGCTGCTGAGGGTACGTCGGGGTAGAATGCGGAACCGACGTTACTGAGGCCGCTCGCCTCGGAGCTCCAATAGTCAAAGCCCTGGCTGCTGGGGCTAGTGCTGATGACTGATTCATCTGGCCGTGGGATCTCTTCCGACCTCCGGCCCTATCCACAATCCTCTGGGAGGTATACTCATGCCTCCGGGCTGCTCTCAAGACTGCATCAAAAGTCTGATGCTCAAACTGCTCAACTGCTAATAGAATCTCCAGGTGAAGCCCTTGCTGGAATCGCTGGGCTCGATCATACTCGGTTGCCACCAAAGTGGGAGCAAACCGACTGAGTCTCAAAAACTCGGCCGCATATCCATCGACCGTCCTGCCTCCTTACTTCAGATTGGTAAACCTCGTCTGCAAATCATATCGAGCTACGGCATCAAAATACTTGGTCTGGAATCTCTCTCTGAATACTGCCCAAGCAATGGGTGCTGCTAATCCAATGGCCTGTGCTGCCCACCAGCTGCGGGCAAGATCTAACAACTGCAGGCGCACAACGGCCACCTTCTCGTTCTCTGGGGTCTTGGCTGCTTCTAGAATCACCTCTGTATCCTGAAGCTATACATCTGCTGCGATAGCATCTTCACTACCGTCGAAGAATGGAGGGTTCAAGCGCTTGAAGCTATTGGCCGCACTGTTACCCTGATGACCTCCTCTGGTCAGAGCATCCGTCACTGCCTGGTATAAGGCATCCCCACGACGATCTTGGAAAGCTATCAAGGTCCTGACGAGTCCTACCAAAGTGCCATCATCAGGCTCGGCAGGCTGAACTGGCTGGACTGGTGGTTCTCCGTCAGAAGGCACGACTCTGGAGGCTACTCCAGAATGCTGGGCTTGATCTCCAGGTTGCTGCTGGTCCGCGGGAGGTGCTCTGCCTTGCTGGTCGGTAGGACCACGAACAATGCCGCTGAAGAAGATGACGTAGGGAACAATAAGGAAGGACCAGGACAGATCAACGATACAAGCATATGATCAGGACAAGAATCCAGGGATTCAGAAGATACGAGTGGAGATCAAGGGCAGATACTGATTGAGACATCTATTCGGTAAACCCTCACATATCTTGATTTACAAGACCTGCATGGGCCACCACTTAAACCATGTCACGCCCAAGAACAAGAATACTGGAGAGCAGGGGCAGATATAGCCAGCTACGTATATGAAATGGAATCCATCTCGCTATACGGTCACGGCTGTCTAGATACATGAGGGTTTACTACAAGCCAACAGTCTCCTATGGTCATGAACAAGCCTAATGTCTCAATCACAAGCAAGTAAGTAAATGTTACAAGATGTATGATCATTCAATATACAATAATAAGGCGTCCCAAATATTACATATTCAGCTGATCATGAAGCTAGTCATTACAAAATGTTAGGACTAGCAAGAGTTTAGTCATACATGATCAACCCTAGGATCTGTCAATCATGTTACAGCCCGTAGGCAGACAGTAAGTAAATGCAATCGAGCTAAACAGGTGCTCGTCGGCTAAACGCCTCAAAAGAATATTTTTACAATGGAGTGGGAGAGCCAAAAATAACCTACTCGTTGCCAGGGTTCCGTCTAGTGGCCACCATCTGGCTGGAAGGTCGGTAGATCCTCTGGAGCTGCTCCGAAATCTGGCCATACAAAACCAGCTGGGTCAGATCCCAGAAAGAGCAAGTGCCACAAAGGAAGCTTCACTTAGGAACTAAGGCCAGCAATCAACACAATTATAAATAAAGGTAAGAACTGGAAAATAAAAAAAATACATCAGGATGATATACGACGAGATAACCATGGAACTATTCAGATAACCAGGTTACAACCCGTAAACCAAACAAGGACCAGGGTTGTAACCCTTCGTCTGAATAGAACTTGGAATTCTCACCATTTATCGGTAAAATAAATACAGACATTCAGGTCATGCAGTAATCAGGATCAGGGCAAGACTAGACTGGTTAGACTCCATCCAATCATTTTACGGCCAAGCAAGAATTACGGCTTGATACTTTAACTAGCTAGGGTTATCACAAGCCTAGTTACTAACAAGATGCAGTGAGATTACTCCACAGCCACAAGCCCTGCAGTCCATCCAGGTTACCCGGGTTAAAAGAATTAGAGTTAAATTCAGGTGGGTACATCGTCCAGGAAACGAATGTACCCTTAGGTAGCTTGAAGGGTGCAACACATGACAGTGTGCTGGAAATGTGCCCTACTCGACGGCAGGCTACAGATCCCAAGGCGTGCCCAGGTAACGGGATTGCCTGTAGCTGTGAGATCTCTTCATGACTAATGTATTAATCTAGTTATTAGCCTTAGTCCCTTTCAATAGGTACTCCTGACCGTGGTACTCAGGAGTCCCCTCCTAGACATGATGCAAGACAGGATTGGATTATTTGTACAAGCACAATCGCCCACGGTGTCCAGGATTAATTATACAGGTCATGTCATGTCAGGTAGCCGTCGCAACAGCTATTCGAGATAATCATGTCAGGTGTACTTGTCAGGAGTGCGCCACGACGGGCCACTATCAGGTCATGTCAGGTTAGTCATGTCAGGAGTGCACCATTACGAGTCATTGTCAGGTCGTGCTCAATTAACAGTTCTAAACATATTAAATAAATTCATGATTTTCAAGTTCATAAAAAGGCGTAAGGATATAAAATGGACGTAAAATATCTAATAAAATATTAATATTCAGGGCTATAGAAGAGCCATGCGGCTAAAGCATTTGCGGTCAGGAAAGGGTAAGACTCATGCGGCCCAATTAGGAGAGCGTATGCGGCCAGGGTCACTGGGTCCCATGCGGCCAAGTCAAGGGGGCGCATGCGGCTGGAAGTGCAAGGGCGCATGCGGCCAGGAAGCCAATCCCCATGCGGCCAGTGGGAAGGAAGGGGCATGCGGCCAGGGGACGAAGACGCATGCGGCTCCAAGATGTTGGGCCTCATGCGGCCAGCGGAAGAGTGGACTTCATGCGGCTGGGAGGGAGCAAGTTCATGCGGCTAGGGAATGACGGGCGCATATGCGGCTGGGATTAATCAGGGTCATGCGGCCCGGACTAAGAAGTCCATGCGGCTGGGTCTGGGGGTTCTCATACGGCTCGAAGATCAGGGCCTATGCGGTCTGCAAGTGCTAGAGTTCATGCGGCTCAAGGGGATGGGCGCATATGCGGCCGATGGGGAATGAGCCCATGCGGCTCAGAAAGTGAGATCCAGCCTATGCGGCTGAGAGTCCCATGAGGCCGAATCACTTGCCGCATGAATTATCTTGCGGTCAAGTCAAGCCCATGCGGCCAGGACTGTCGTATGAAGGCTCATGCGGCTTGGAATCACTTGCCGCATAAAATACGGTCAAGTCTAGCACTGTTCTTCTTCAAGCTTTCGAGAAGAAGAACACCAAGAATCCATGCTTCCAAGCTCCATGAAGCCTTCATCCGAAGTCCAAATCCGAACTTCCATAGGTCAAAATGGGGCATAACGAGATTCTCTACAACACAGAACCCTCAAAACTCAGAAATAACAGGATTAAGTAGATCAAAACCCAAGAAATCCGAAAATAAAGTAAACTTAGATCTAGAAGAATCTAGCCATGGAAAGTAAAAATGCCAAGTTCTAAAGTGTTTTAGAATACTGTAAGGAAAAGAATGAAGCAATAAAATCGGAGTTCCTCCTTGAAGCAAGTTGCACTTGCCTAGACCTCTCTCTCCTCTCTCTGGTAGGTAAGGAAGTAAATGAGGAAGAAGAAGATGATAAATGAAGAGAGAGAATGAAGAGGGCTAATAAATACAAATAGTGGTGGTAGGTAGGGGGGTCCACCTTGGGTTCATCATGAACCCAATCAAAACCAAGCCAAGCCGAACCAACCAACCCGAACCAGGAATAAACCAAGCCAAGAAGGAAATCATGCAATACAAGAATAAAATACGTACACGTATTCCAAGAATACGTAGTACGAACCACAGGCATTACACGAAACGAAACGGAACTTAAACATTCCTCGGTGAAACTCCGTTAGCTGGGACAGTACCCCTATAGCTATTCTGAAACAGTTGTTGTCTGACAAAATTTATTTCATAAAATTATATTAATTATATTAATTAAAACTTAAAATAACTAAACTTTAAATTAAATAATTGAAAAAGGATCGATGAATATAAAGTGACATTTTTTCTGCACAAAAATACCTCAACAGAATCCCAGGCGAACTCATACCGAATTTTGCCCAAGTTCTGTTGGTGTCGGGTACTTTTAAGTCAGATTTGATGTGGTCCTTCCAATTCATCACCTTCATCTCCTCGAAACAGAGCAACAGTCGCGCCCGAGAGCTCCAAACCTTAGTTTTTCATCATTCGATATCTCTCAAATCCTTTGGAGTTTTTAATCCAAATTTTGGATTCGTGCGTAGATTCTCGTTCTCTTCCACATACTCAAATTTTAGAAGGTATAACTTCCTCCTTCTCTTTATTTTAATTTTATGAATTTTATACTTTTTTTAGAAATTATACCTAGGATTCACAACCACTTCAAGAGGAAGAAGACTGCGGCTAGCAAAGAAGCCTCATCTTTGGATCCTATCTAAGGATCACTCTTTTTGCCCGTCCAATCGGACGATAGGGCGTTCAATGGGTTTTACTTCGAAACTCATGACCAATCCCTATTATGGTATACAGATTTCTCGATTCGCAACATATGCCCTGGCGCACCGATCAAGTGGACTATTGTAGTGCCCCGTCTCGCAAAGTCAATCGAAGGTATCGAAATGCCGACGACGTTCGGACTTAGCCTTGCAACGGCTGCTCGAAGGCCCGCTCGGTCGAGGCGACTCTTCGCTCAGGTGGGGTAGTTTCGGTGAACTTCCCTTATCTTAGCCTTCACATAATAACTCGCATGTTTTCAACTTGCACAAGTTAGGCTTGATAATAAAATAGACGCATCCACATAGCTAAGGGAATAATCCCGATGGGTCGGAATGTGTTAGAACATGGAAAATGGTCCCACGATCAGCTTAGAAGTCGGCTCAGCGTGCTTTCAAAATGACACTCGAGCCTTTTTCCATGTTCGTGTCATTTTGCTCGTCAAGCTTTTCAAAATGACACGAACATGGAAAATGCTCGAGTGTCATTTTGAAAGTACGCTGCGCCGACTTCTAAGCTTTTCAAAATGACACGAACATGGAAAAAGGCTCGAGTGTCATTTTGAAAAGCTTGGCGTAGCCTTTGCTATGGTAGAGTTAGTAAGCTTTTCCCAAGTAGCGGGAACGACTTCTAAGCTTGGCGTAGCCTTTGCTCGTCAAGTCCTGGTTCTCCCAAGCACGTCCCCTTGATGCAAAGCTTGGCGTAGCCTTTGCTCGTCAAGGCGTTGTGCAAATAAGTTAGGCAAAGTTATGCCGGTCGGTCTAAGCTATTTCTAGTACTGTTCTGCTCTATCTGCGGTTGTCAAGTCGTATAGTCAATTGAGAACAAGGCTCATCGTATAAGTATTTGACTTGAGCGATAGCATCGCCTATAGAACCAGGACTGTCTAAGGCATGAGCTATGGTAGAGTTAGTAAGAGTATGCCACGGACAAGGAAGTCCCCGCGACTGGTTGTCGCCGAGATCGGTCCCGCTACTTGGGAGTCTCGCTAAGTCTCGATAAGTCTCACACACGAGATCGGTCCCGCTACTTGGGAGTCTCGCCAAGTCTCGATAAGTCTCGTACACGAGATCGGTCCCGCTACTTGGGAGTCTCGATAAGGAATCACGCGATCGGTCTTGCTACTTGGGAGTCTCGATAGAAAAGATGGGAAGCATGGTCATGTTTAAGGAAGGATTTGATAGATCGAGTTAAGTCTTGCATGGTCATTGGACAACTTGTCGACAAGGTGTAGTCTTCTCGAATGATCGCTGGGGCACCGAGATCATGTCGGTCCGGAAGAAGCAAGACGGCTCAATGTCGGATGCTGGATAACCGCATGGGAGATTCGGCGCCTCCGGGCTAGCTTCCACGGAGGGACGGTCCGATATCCCCGAGCTGGGTCTAAGATAGCTTGACATTGCTAGTGACCACTCATATAGATGGGTCGACAGAATAGCGGCAAACTACGTGTATGCCTTTGGATTGAGTCTAGAACTTGAATACATGTCCAGTCGGTAACATAATGTCTGGACCTAAGATTGGGCTGCAGCAAAGACACCGTACTAGGTACGATACTTGGCGTCGGGATGTTCATGAAATACACACTATGTTTGTCAAGTCTTGTCTAAGTTGGTTTATGAGTCGAACAAGAAGGCTGCAAGGCGGTAGCATGGATGTCTTGATAAGTCGTGTGGCACGACCAGCACGAGTCGTCCCCTTGACATCGCTGGCACGATAATTGGTCTAGAGGCACTTGAGTTTAAGTAAAAGTCTTGGTACGGCCGAGTTCGCATAAGTTGCTCATCGACGAAGCACTGTCTCGAATATGTTGAAGTCACGAATAGAGTATGGCACGACCCTGCCGTCCTGAGTAGAAGTTCGGTCAAGTACATAAGCGATAAGGCAATGCCTCGATTAAAATACACGTTGGCATTATAGCACGACCATGTCGTTGGACATCTGTTTGGTCAGGCGTCGTAGTCTTAAAACTGACCCTAAGACAAGATTAGAAAGACAATCGTAAAGGGACTTGTATTACACAAAGTAAATGAACGTGTCAATTTTTATATGGGTGGGCGAGGAGCTCACCCCACCAGTACAGTTGAGTACTGACACCCACACAGTTTCTATGTGCAGGCACAGGTAGAAGCTCGTTGCGCGAAGCTCGCTTGGATGCGTCGAGGCACGGAGTTCCTTGGCGAGTCGAAGCGCACGGCCACATGAACTCAAGACTTATACGGGACATAATGTATAGACATTGCCTTCCGAAGCTTCCGCTGGCTCAAGCTTTGTAATCGAGAGATGAGAGAGAGCAAAGTGACTTGTACAATGAGAGAAAAATGATCCTGAGAGACTTGTAATCAAGGCCTTGCGTCGATTGTAATCTGATTGTTCAATATCGATAAAAGAGTTCTTTGAATAACTTGTGTTCTACCATTAAATTTCTGCTGTATGTTCAATATTTCTGCTTGGGACTTCTGGGCGATGACCCCGTCGTCGCCGCTGTAATCGGCCGTTATGAGACTGCCTTGCACGAGCGCAATCTAGGCTCGTACGGCATCATACCTTAGCGAGGACGATCGCTCCTACGGGAGCGGGGCGTGACATAATGGTATCAGAGCACGGCTTTACGTCCTTGGACTTCAAGTCGAATCTCTCAGCTTTGAAAGCTCGTTCATGATAAAAAAAAGTGTGTGCTCTCTCTCAAATGTCCCGTGGCATGTCCATACAATAAGTCTAAATATTTTTAAAAGCTCGTACAAGCGTTCAATCGAACACATTGGTAGGCCATCGCCGGATGCATCGGAGGGCCTTTGTGTCGAACAGTGTCAAACTTGACTCGATAGAAAATGCGTGCTAAAGTTAACAAGTCGTGTGTGTGCCCAACTAGTCCTACGTCGACATTAGCAAATAAGAGTGCAAACTCGGATATAGTCCGCACGGGATGGCTATGCACATGGCCTTTTGGCTAAGTTGTGCCACGTGTCGTGCACCTTGACTTTTTGGTGCAAACGAGTTGCGAGTAATATTAAGTATCGCTCAGTCGGGGAAAACACTTAGAGTGTATATCGATAGGAATGCTATCGGACTAACGATTAGGCGTGCACAGAAAATTGGTTTGGATTTTGAGGATTAGTGCGAACGACTTAGTGCGTTGATGCGACATGAGCGATTATGCTAGAGATTCGTCGAACGAATCTGAAAGATGTGTTAGCGAGTAACGCAAACATGATTTAGACTAGATCGGATGGCTTGAATCCTGAGTGGTGTTTGGTTTGTCTTGGAAATCATTCGAGCAAAATTGAGGATTAGAAGTAGCAATGAGTATGTCGGCAAGGCGATACGATCGTGCAAAGCCTTAGAACGCGTCACGTTAGTTGGTCGTGACTTTGAATGTCCCGAACGAGATATCATTCGAACAACTTGTGAATGGACAACATGAGTTAGAAAATGATTCGGAACGATGAAACAAGTGAATGTCTTGAACGAAGAAATCAAGTAAATCACCCGTACGATTTCAGATTGAGTCAAATAAAATATGACTTGAGTTTTGGACAATGATCTTGAAACTAGCTTGAGGAATAGCGATCGAACTTGATCTTGAATATCGAGGAGACTGTGGAATATCCAACTCGGACAACAGCATCAATGTACGACTCGAAGTTCGTTACAAAAGGAAGATCGTCAGGTTACGTACACCATCGATAGTATTGAGACATATCAAAGATCGATGTACGATAACTCAGGGGTGTAGAAGCATGGAAAATATTAGAATAATGATCCATGCGGCTCGGAGTAAGAAGCTTATGCAGCTCACACAGGAGCGGCCCTATGCGGTTCAAAGAAGACTCTCAATCGCATGCGGCTCGGGAGCGTATGCGGTTCAGCAAGGCACATGCGGCTCGATGGATGCCATGTGTGATCCTTCCCTACAGCTGGTCGTTTGGGGGGTGGCCTCATTTAATGCTCTGACACGACTTGGCGACTGTGACTGCTCTGACATAAAGTGTCATAATGGCTCTGCCATAATGACAGACTTTTCGAAAAAGGAAGAAGATCTCTGACCCGAACTGTCAGAAATCCTAGGTTGCCACGTGGCAACTCTCATGCAGCTTAAATGGGAAACAGCTCCATGCGGCTCACGAAGAAGTCACTCTATATGGTTAGCAAAAATCAGCCATATGCGGCCCACCGAGAGCTCAATCCCTGCGACTCAATACAATGCTAGCTCATGCGGCTCGCAAAGGCTATGCATATGCGGCTCACGGAAGGTTCGTCCCCTGCGGCTCGATGAGGCATTGTCTCATGCGGCTCAGGAAGAGTATCTCTCTGCGGTTCGAGGATAGTCAATCCTATGCGGCTCTGACAGGACTCACAATTAAGACACGTGGCATGGGATCAATAAGAGATTTAACCGAATCTCTATAAATATATTTGACATCATCGTCATAATTACTGAGATCAGGGCATATTATTTATCATCAAGCTAATGGGACACGTGGCGAGCAATCAGACATTGGCATAATCAATCACAAGGATTTAAAGCAGCTAGCATTAATTGCTTATGAGATACGATGCTATCCGCACCAATGGCCGAGATTCACTATAATCAGGATCAAGGGTTCAGATAGAATAAAGGAGCGCCGACATTCCAAACAGATAATCATTAGCAAACCCTAATGATCACCCCCACTCTTATAAATAGCCAGCATCATTCCCTTGTGAAAAAAAAGGAGGAAGAAGAGAGAGAGAGAGAGGTCAGCACCAAAAGAAATAAGAAGAGAGAGATCTACACAGAGAGAGCTCCCCCTTCCTTCTTGATAATAACAGAGAGAGAGAGAGAGAAGCCAGAAGAGCAATCCGAGGAGAGCAAGAAGAGCGTTTCTTCGTCAACGCCAAGCAGATCTTCCCCGAGCCAAGGCTACATACTGATCGTCCAAGGAGTAAGGCAGAGCGGCCGTCGCTTTCCCGAGCCTCTATCGTCACCCCCCAGAATCAAAAATAAACAATCGTACTTAGTCTGCTGTACCTAGGTTTTCGTCCCTAGGCTTTCTTTGTACGAGCGAGTTTGTATTGTGAGTCTAAGTTCAGTCCTTCGATAATTGTTCTGTTCTTTTACAATCAATGGCAAACACGATGGCGACTCTGCTGGGGACTAACTTCTCCATGGCTGAGGAGTTGGTGACGCAATCAGATACAGCCAAACTTGGCTCCACACAAAAGAAGATGGTCGTCCGCTTCGACCAACAGGCGTTCGAAGAGATACTCTCTGAAGGCAGCGCTGGCCCGGCCCAGCAGCGCACCCGCACCACGAAGGCTCGCAAAAAATAGAGACCGAAGTCATTTGCTCCTCCTCAAGCCCTCGATGGGATGTCCTCTGTTGCTCAAGACGGCGAGAAGGATTCTCCTGCGGTCCTACTTCAGATCGTAGACAACTCTGCTGTCCCCAAGTCCGGCAGAAGAAAATATTATGATGCTGGACTTGCAGGGATAAAGAGGGACTCTACGCGGACCGAACCGCAGAAGAGTATTAGCCGCAAGGAGAAAGCCCATGCGGCTACATTCGCCAACCGCGTGAAGAAAACTCATGCGGCTACTTCTGTCAGCCGCATAACTTATGCGACTACAGTTCCCAACAACATGGACGAGACTCATGCGGCCAGTAAAGTCAATTATTTACAGAAAACCCATGCGGCCACAGATGCCAACCGCATGCGGCCAGCCAGCACGGTCGTGACCCCTAGCTGCATAAGAACTCGTCCGACGACAGGAGACAACCGCATGCAGACAGCCTGCACGGTTTTCGCTCCCAGCCGCATAGCACCTGCTCCATGCTCCTCTCGATCAGTTTTCGACCATCTCTCGTACGGTCCGAACCCTGATGACTCTCTGGATGATAAGCCAGACTCTGTGATGTTCAACTTGGACTCTTCCTATTATGCACCCACGAATGCTAGAAAGAAGAAGTCTAGGGCAGCACGGGCTCATCAAGCCCAGACAGCTGCCCTAACCTCTGACTATCAGGGCGTCCCGCTGATTATCACACGGGCCTCTGATGGGAAGTTGTACAGAACCGTTCAAGTCCAATCCCCGGCGGCGAACAGACAGAGTGGTTCCTCTGACCTGCGTGAGGCGATCCTCCATAAACGCAAGGAAAGAGAAGGGGCCTCGGCGTGCAAAGAATCCTCACATGGACGTCACTGTACCCAGATCATCGTCAACTGCTGCTGCAACAACGCGGCAGTGACGGAAGATCGTCCGTCCGTCTTCCACAGACTACAGCATCCGAACTCAGAAGATGAGGCACCTCCTGTTGTCTCCTGCAATTTCGCTCAGAAGGTCCCCGCCGAGGGGAGAGGAAAGAAGACAAGCATCTCCAGTCCAAAGATATCAGCCACTACAGCTAAGAAATTGTCGGCTAAACGGTTGCCCTCCACCGGAATATACCAACACACCCGTTCGAAGACAAAATCTGCTGCAACAGGAGACTCATCGTCCCCGACCCTGGGGGTCGTAGGCGCTGGGGGTAGTACTCCTCCGAACGTCCACAATAATCCAACGTTTCAAGAAGACAAACCCCGAGAAACAACCCTCCCATCGGGTACAACATATGCTGATGTCCCCGAGGACATCCATGATTCTCGAGACAAAGCAAGCTCCGAAGCTGGGGGTAGTGTTCCTTCCGAGTCCAAACCTGAAGAGAACATCCCCACATATCCAGATGATTTCTCGACGCATGGGTACGACTCGGAGGGTACATCCTCCACCACTCCCTCCGTCACTCCTTATGTGAAGATGGTATTCATGACAGACAGCAATCAAGGCGGTTCCAGCGATCGCCAGTGCATCGACACGTTGGAGGCCATATTGCATGCCTTGGTCAAGTCTGTAGACGAGATCAAAGCGGCACTTCCTACTCTGCAGGGAGTGACACCTGGCCAGACAAGTACGGGTCCCGCAATCAACGTAGATTCAAATTCAGCGGCGCCAAACCAGGGCAATAATCCTTCCAAGATAACGGCCCCTACCGCGACAGATGAGGCCCGAGAAGTAAGAAGAAAGGTTCAGGAGCTCCGAGCAATGTTCCACGCCCGAAAAAAACTCTCAAGACCTCAGAATACGGCAACCATATCCTGCTGAATGGAGGGATGTTCCCTTTCCGCCAAGATATAAGCCGTTCAATATCAACCCATATGATGGCAAGACTTCAGCAAGTCGATACATCACTTACTTTGAGGTCACTACTGACCATCTGCCCCATGATGACGCTATCCTCATGCGGTTATTCATTGGGGCATTGGAAGGAGTCGCCTTCGATTGGTACCGCAACCTGCCAGACAATTGCATCCACTCCTTCGCTGGCTTCAAGTGCTTGTTCTTGGAGAGGTTCTATGAGGTAGGGCAGGACGTTACGATGTCTACCCTCATGGACGTCGTTCAAGGAGAGAAAGAACTGACGAGAAATTACATTGAGCGGTTTTGTCAAACCGTAATGAAGATACCATCTGGCAACCCGGACTCTTCTTTGATTGAAATTTGCCAAAAGAGACTACTTCCAACAATTAGTCTCTGGATGGGCGAAAGTCAGTTCAAGGACTGGAAGGCTTTTATCATCAGTGTTACAAGTGCTGAAGAACGATTGAAGAAGGCTCGCCAACTAGGGTTGCATATCTCGGAGGGAGAGAACAAGAGCAAGCGTCCCAACACCAGCAACGACAATGGGGGTAGCCCCTCCAACAACCGGGACAACAAAGGCAAGCAGGCTATGGTGACCGATACAGCCCAGAAGCCCGAGCCACAGCCAGCAGACAAACAATGGCCTCATATCACTTATTCCTTTGAAGACGGCTACGTCAAGCCTATTTTGGACATGCTTATACAAGGAGATAGGATTCAGCTTCCTCCACCAAGACGGGAGCCTCGGCCGGCTGATCTGGAGAATCCAAAGTTCTGCCATTACCATCGCTACGTCCACCATGCGACACACGACTGCTACCAACTGAAACGGTATATCCAAAACCTCATCGATTCGAACGCCCTGGCCATCAATTTCGAAGAGGTAACCGTGGCAGCCAACATGGTGTCAGTACAATTCGGCAGCTTCCCTCCAACAGAGACTCAGGACAGGGTTATACCCATCCCTCTGGCAACAATGGAGATTGCTAATCTGCCGCCTGCTCGCGATCAAGCCGCTGGTCTAACACCCCTCACCACATCACGAGGGGAAATCATGTGGGTCCATCCGGACCTAGTCCACGAGGTAACTCAGCAGTCTCCACCTTCTAAAAGGAAAAGTGAAAAAGTCAGATCCTGCCGTACTGTCTCGGCGGAAGAAGAGGAAGTCTCGGCCGTCACTACTCGATCTGGAACACAAGCCCAACCGGTGACCGAAAACGCGACTGATGATCATCCGCCCACTACCAATGATGCTCCGGGACCGGCTCAGCCTTCGACGACCGACAAGCCTAGGCCGAAGGAGACTCGCTTCGACAAGTTCCTCCGGAAGGAGACACCTCAGGGGCTGGAGAGGCCCTACAACTTCGACATCTTAGCGCAATTAGCTAACACCCCGGCCAAATTGTCTTTATATGAACTCCTCAGGCTCTCAAAGGATGTCCGCACGGCTTTAAGTGAGGCGCTCCAAAATGCCGACGCATACTTGGCTCAGGTCAACCTCACGGGAGATAACCAACCTGCAGAGCTCCAAGATAGTGCGTGTACGGGAGCAATGCCCAATATCGTCTTCTCTCCGTAAGATATGCTCATCAAAACTAACCTGCATAATCGCCCGCTATACTACACTGGATACATCGGAGACGTAAAGGTGGACCGAATGCACATTGATCCTGGGTCCTCTATAAGCATCATTCCGAAGGGTCTGCTACATCATCTTCGCATTCCGATGCATCGCCTGACACCTACAAGCACCGCCATTAGCGGTTTCAATTCGGGCATGAGCTACCCAATAGGGAAGATCCGTTTGAAGTGTCAGATCGGCGATCTCCAATCAGAAGTTACCTGTTATGTCATAGATGCCGACACTTCTTACAATATCCTTCTGGGACGGCCTTGGATACACGATTACATGATCGTGCCTTCCACACTACACCAGTGCTTCAAATATCTCGATAAGCACGGCTTCGTGAGGACAGAGTTTGCTAATATCGATCCCTTCAAGGGGGTCGAATCTTATTACTCAGACTCTTGTCTATACGAAAAATCAAAGAAGCATCTGGTCGAAGAAGATGTGCAAACTCACAACAAGACGGCTACAGGATCAGAAGAACCTCTAACGATCCACCTTCAGGCTCGCAAACCGGGCAATTCCGCACCCCTTACGGCCACTCTGCGTAAGGATGCAATCAGTCTCTCCGCACAAGAAGAACATATGAGAATCCGGCTGCCAAAGTCCGGCCAATCGTCGAGACCCATAACAGGGCCACTTACCATCAGACTACCGAGAGTCGGTCAGCTCCAAACGGAGAAGCCCAATCCCTCCGACAGACCGCTCACAATACGCCTTCCCAAGAAGGTTCTTCACCCCGATACGAGGTCTGACACTTCTAGCGAACCAGCCACCCCTCGCCTCACATCAAGTACCAAATTGGGGGTTGCTAGTTTACCAACAACTCCACGATCTGCTCCCCCAGTTGAGCCTCTGAAGATCAAGCTGACTAGGTCGTCCTCCCAGTCTTCATTTATACAGGAGGTGGCCGAGGAAGAACCAGAATTGGCCAAGTATGTGGCTGCCCACTCCGATACCCCCTCCGCAGATGATGTAATCCCTCTAGAAAAGATACCTTACTTCATCAATAAAGGGTTATCTTTGAACTACACCGAGCTCAATAAGCTATGTACAATGTACGCTATGGAACACGGTATAGGCACTCACCTACATACACAGGTGACAAACGTGTATACCGCTATCCGACTTACTCCAGTAGAAGACACTTACCGAATAGTCGAGGGAGGGGACCACCCGATCATCTTCGGCCGGACGAACAATCCACATCCCCCCGCTATGGAAGAAGTCAACTTAGGGTCAGATGCCGGAAGACTGCCTCTGTATCTCTATAGCCCTCAATCCAAATATCTCATGCAGAAACAGGGGTATGATCTAGAGACAACGCCAGGACTGAACTACGGCACTGGATGACGATTACCTTTGAAGACGCCAGTCCCGGCGGGCAAACCACGGAACTACTATAACAAAACCCGATGCGGTTTAGGGTATGTAACGCCTACTACGACCCCTGAAAGCTCAGATGAAGAATGCGACTGGCAGTCACATTCAACCGGATCACCGACTTCCGACTCAGATACCAGCATCGGAGATGTGTTCAGACAAATCATGTCAGTCAACATGGCGCTCGCTGACGCTTACGAGGGAGACTCAGATCCCCTCACTCCGCGTTGCCCTCACTTATCAATTGACAACGGATGATAACTACCGACGACGATTACAAGAGTTGGAGGCTTTAGATGAAAAGCGCCTCCTAGCTCAGCAAAGGATCGAGCTATACCAAGTACGCATCTCAGGAGCCTTCAACAAAAAAGTTAAAATTAGAACATTCCAAGTGGGTGATCTTGTTCTGGCAGTCCGGAGACCGATGGTCATGACTCACAAGACCACCGGTAAGTTCCAGCCAAAATGGGAAGGTCCATTTGTCATCGAGACCGTGTTCTCCAACGGCGTCTACCGCCTCGCTAAGCCGAACGGAGATTTGCTCATGTTGCCCGTCAACGGCAAGTTCCTGAAGAAATACTATGTTTGAACATCATTCTCCAGATTATCGAGTCATGTACTCCTTTAGTACCACTGAACTCCCATCCATCATTCTCCAGATTATCGAGTCACGTACCCCTTTAGTACCACTGAACTCTCGTCCACCCTATTTCAGATTATCGAGTCATGCACCCGCTGGTGCCGCTGTACTCTCACTCCCTCAATAGTCCAAATTACCAAGTTATGTACCAGCTGGTGCCTCTGAACGTACATTTCGGTCACTCTTTCAGATAGTAAGTCAAGTATGATTATACCTCTGAACTTTCTTCCTGTCAGAGATCCTCCCTCAGGATTCACTACCCGCACTCCCAGTGCACAAAAAGGGTAGTCGATCCACCAATTTCCGAAATGACCATGTCCTTATTACCTCTGAGTCGTCTTCACTTCCACCAAAAACAAACCGCCCCCTCGCATAGAACTTCCACGTTCTCCTACCTCTGAGTCGTTCTATGTACCCAATCTTCATTGAGCCCACTCCTGCCATGTCCTCACTACCTCTGAGTGGGAAGGCTCCGTCGAAGAAATCGTCATATTTGCCATGTCCACATTACCTCTGAGCAAGTATGTCGATCCCCTTTTAACCTATTATCTGTACCCACAACCGGAGTACGACAAGGATAATAGGTCCACAAATGTCTTCTGTTGACCACAAATGTCCTCTGTTGACCACAAATGTCCTCTGTTGACCACAAATGTCCTCTGTTGACCACAAATAGCTTCCGTAAAGTCTCTCTTGCCATGTTCTCATTACCGCTGAGCAGGAAGATTTCACGATAAAACTTTCATGTTTGCCATGTCATCATAACCTCTGAGCAAATGTGATTGGTTTCCTTTCATCCCATTATCCGTATCCTGAACCAGGGTACGCCAAGGATAATAGGCCCACAAATATCCCTTGCTAAGCTTCTTAGCATAAATCCACCATCTTACCATGCCCCGGGAGCCCAGCTGCTCTACGGCCTTCCTTCCCCCAGTACCGAGAACATCTATGGCCATTTTGTCGTGGCTGTCCCGGACATCCTAATCAAACTTGTTATCCGTACCTAAAACCAAGGTACGCCTAGGGTAACAGGTCCACAAATAATCCTCCAGTAAATCCGGTTCCATAAACACCGCAAGTACAAGAAAGAAAAGATGAGTTGAAACATGCTCATTTATTCAAAAATCAAAGGGCTACATCAGCGGGGATCACATCCCTTACAAAAATTAAAAGAGAAAAAAAAAAGAAGACAGAGGACGGATCACTGCTCTGGAGCACATAACGCCATGAGACGGTCCTTTAACAAGGCAACCGACCGCTCAAGCCTCTGTTTGGCTCGACGCTCCGCCTCCTGGTTCAGCACCGCCGTATCCTCTAGATGAGCATGGGCTTGCCAGTTGTCCTCAAACTTCTTGAAGGCCCGCTCCTGGTTGACAGAAGATCAGGAAACCCTCTCGGCCTCCCGAGCAATCGACTCCTGTTCTGCATGAGCAGCCTTCCGCTCTGACTCTAAGAAGGCCAACTCCTTCTGGAGTGCGAGATTCTGCTCCTTCGTGTCAGCTATTCCATGAGAGGCAGATTCTTCCCGGGCCCTACAAGCCTGACTCCGACGACCCAGTCGGTCATAGGAGACGGAGAACTTGTCAAGATCCCCCTGCACAGCCGGCCCGACAGTTTCTCGAGCGAGCTTGATCCTGTCCCGAGCAGCAACCAGGAAGCCACGCTCTCGTTCGATCGTAGCAGGCAAGCCAGCCTGCCGTACTGCCAGCAGTTGGGTCACAAGCTGGTCAGCCTCTGTAAGCTTAGGCTCCAGGAACGCGGCTAACCCCACCCCGCCAGGAAGACCCTTCAGAGTGTCGATTTGACCCCGAGCACCCCGCAGAGACAGAGAAAAAGGGATCCCCCGTTCCACGGCAGCGTTGACACCCCTCCCTAAGTGACGATAGAAGTTGTCAACCACATCCTGCGTCACCTCGTTCAGAGCCTCCGAGGAAGCCGGTGTCAACGGGAGTGTGGCTGGTAGCACGGAAGAAGACGCGACGGAATCTGCCGCTCCTGCCACAAGAGAAACCAACTCCGCACGGAAAAGACGCTTGAACATCGGTCAATTCCTCTTCAGCGGCCCGCAGAATTTGGATGCTCGGCAGGTTCGAGAAGTCAATCTCCGGAGCCGTATAAGCAGCCGAAGACGAGGTCGGGGCCAGCACCAACTCCATCCCCATCTGCCCAGAGCTGGCAGGTTGTCCCTCAACATGCGATGACAAAGGGGAGGAAACGCTCCTTTCCCCCAGATCATGGTAGACTGGGCCTTCCCCAAGAACATCAGCGACAGGAGATAAAGGGTCAGGACCTGCACGGCCAAGGCAACCATGAATCGACTTGACCTGAAGGATATGCTGATAGAGCAAATAAGCCCCCTCGGTGGTCAATATGTGGCTCAGCTTACCAGTGGAGGAATGTAGAGGCTGAGGCTCGCCTACAGCCATCACAACCTCTTTACCAACAGCCTCCGAGTCAGGAGTAAAAGACTCATCCGCCCCTGCTTCCTCGGGAGGGGATGCACCGAGGATGGCGTCATCTCGCCGAAGTTCAGAAATCTCGGAGACGGGCCCAAGGAAACTTTCGTCACCCCGGGCTGGGGCCTCAGCAGCTTGGGAGTCCTTAGCTGCCGCTGAGAGAGCCCCCGCAGAAAGGACCGCGGCACACATATCGCTAATCAAAGCGACAAGGGCCGGATCAACTACTGAAGCAGCAGATGGTTCAGGAGAGCCTGGTTCGTCAGACGCCTACAAAGAAAAATGATCAAGTCATATCCCCGAGAGGAAAGAAAGCTACAACAAAGATAGAACTCCGACTTGGACTTACCTCCGGAACATCGTCTGCACCTTCACCCTTCTCGGTGATAGGTGTCCTACGAGACCTAACAGCAGCTCTCTTCACAGAAAAGGTCGCTCTACTGTCAGGAGATTCGTATCTGACCCGTTTACGCGAGGGACCGGATACAGCTGAAGGGTGTTCTTCTCTCACTGCTCCCTCTTGTGTAATAAGCGGCGGATCTTCCGCCGGTTCATCAAGTGAGGGAAGCGGTTGATCCGCCACTTCTTCATCCCCACCAGAAAGGAAGTCTTCGCTATCATCCTCCTCCTCAGCCGACTCGGAAGGTTCTGATTCAGGAAGAGGAATCTGGAGCGCCAGTTGCTTTCTAGCCTTAGCCCCCTTAGGCTTCTCCTCTAAACCAGTACCTACGATGAAGCTGGTACTCGGATCGAAGTTAACAGGAGGCTTGTTCGCCATAACGTAATACAAAGCAGCCACGTACAGAATTTCCCTCGACGCATTGGCATCGGGAACCGAGAAGCTGGCCCGAGTATGATAAGCATCATAATAATTCCACGCTCGAACGCCGTCAAGAACACTACCTTCAAAACCCAAACAAGGGTTGGGACAATCAAGGAACAACTGGATATAACCAAATTGACGGGAAAACCTACTGGGTAGGTAAGGCTCCAAGTACACATTATCCCGGTTGCGATAAACCAGATACGCGGGGCGGATATTGCGCAACCAAGCAAGCATATCCGGAGACAGAAAATGAGAAGGTCCAGTACCGTCAAGGTGTACCTTCCTCACTTCCTCATCAGAAAAAGGAGGAACAGACACAAAGAGATCACACCCATCCACTCTCGCCAACGCCCTCCGACAAGCTGGCATAGTATTGCATTCCCAAGACCGGTGATGGCATTTGAAGAGGAAAGCATCCTCGGCCGTAGCATCTTCCGCTATCCCAGGTCCCAGCAAAGACTTATAGTGCATCGCCAACCACCCCATCAGGTAGTGAAAGGGCAGTTCTATGTGCTCAAAATCCAAAGTCTTCTTGCGAGCAATAACCTTGGACGAGAATGTCCGCAGACCATGATGTATGCTGCATACCATAGCAGGAAGGAGGGCCAGCCTAACTCCGAAAACTAGCTTAACGGCAGGGAGGATGAAATGACGACCAATCCTCTCGATAGAGCCCGCTCCGCCTGAGACTACGCAGTTCCGTAGCCATATCATCAGAAATCTAGCCAGAAGCGCCTTCTTCGACAGTTGTATGGTCCCGTAGTAAAAATAACTAAGAGAGTCAGCTTGACTCCCGAATATATCACTCTTGGATTACGACTTTTTGACATTGGACATCAGATCCCTTATCTCTGCATGCGTTCGAGGGGCTCGAGGAGTAACTTCACCAGAAGGATCAACCCTAAAGAGATAATTAATCCAGGATGTGGTATGGGAAGCGGTCCCCTCAGAGCTATCCGCCGTTTTTATAGCCATTTGATGACAAGCACTATGGTGACACAACAACTCCTGATACACCGCAACAAAACCTGGGAGTTGCCTGTCCAAGGCCTCGAACTCCTCATTTGACGGGGTATACACCTCGAAAGGCTCATTCCCCCATGGAAGTTTAGAGACAGTATACATCTCGTGAAGAGCAAGCCCCAGTTCCCCTACTGGTGTAAAGATTGTCCCCGTTCGCTGGCTGTACATCTCCAAGAGCGCTACGAACAGTGGTTTATTAAGGGGAAGCCCGTGACAAGTGCCCCGAATGGCATGGTAAAGCCCCACCTCCCGCAAAAATGCTCTGTAAGTCTGTAGAACCCAAGCAGTCAACTGGGCCCACGTAGAGGTGGGGTTTATCCAGTTCGGCAGTGCCAGCCTACCAACAGGATAAGACTTCTTGCGAACAAGCCGATTCAGGAAAGTATCAGCTTGAGTAAGTGTGAAATTGGGACCGTATACATTCATAAAAGAGCCCGGGACCAGACCCATCATATATCGGAGGACAGAATCCTTACCTGCATACGCCGACTTCATATTTAGATTATAATGGATGTTGCCCATCAACATCCCTGATTGAGTGGGAGTTAGGTTACACACCATCTTCCGGTCCAGCAACACCATATTGAACCATGACAAAGGATAATGACGTTCCATGAGAGGAATATGGATTGCCACCCCATCCAAAGAAAAATCCCAGTTCTCAGAAATCTCTAAGACCCGAGGATTCTTGATGGTTAAAGCATCACCAAAAAGGAACAAAGGCTTCAGGTATTTTCCATCCAGCTTCCCAGTATTCATCATGGAACGGAGATAATGAAGGGTTTGATTCTCAATAGCCTTCAACCTCTCCAAAGGCTCATCAGTAGGGAATTGATTCGATACATGCCTAATTAAGTCGTCAAGACGCACGCCCAGGGCGAATTGATTCGAACCCACTATAAGCTCCCCAGCAGGATTTACGGGCAAGTTCACTGGAAAAATATGAAAGAAACGAGGTTAGAAGGTAGTCAATAAAACAGAAACATCGGAAAGGTCATCTGAGCCTATGCGGCTTGGCTTGTTACAGCTTCATGCGGCTCAGCATTAGATACGTATATGCGGTTCAGCGCATCATAGCCTCATGCGGCCCCGAGTTGGCTGAGTTCATACAACTCAAGTCCAGATGAACTTATAGATCCATGCGGTTCAAGTTAAGCACGCCTACAGAGTCAGATTCATGCGAGCTGACGTGAGCAGACGAATTTCTGCGGTTCAAAAAAAAAAGTGAACAACGCTTATGTGGCCCAAATCAAAAACACGTATGCAAACTCAGATCGGGTATAAACAAGTTCATGCGACCTCATAAGACGAAGGGCTCATGCAGTCCCATCGATAAAGCCCCGTATACGTGGCTTGTGCATAAAGCATGCAGCAGAGCCATGGCGACAGTTAGGGTTTTCAGACGATCTCTTACCAGCGATAGACGGGTGGACATCGGGATGGATGGAGTGCGCAATGACCGGCGGAGGGGCGACCACGTTCGCCGCACAGTCGCCGTAGAAGCAACTGCCTTACCCTTAGCGGCCTTCGATGCTGCAGCTTTCTTGGGAGCCATTGTCGGTTGCTAAAAGACGAAGAGCAAAGACAGCAAATAGAGATTCAGAGCAAAGAGAGAAGGTAAAGAAAAACCCCAAGAGGCTTAAAGACTCCTATTTATAGGCAAAAGAGACCCACAAAACGAACAGACGTCTCGAAGTATGCCTCGAATTACGCGCTGCCCCCAAAGAATAAAGGCAAAATGTTTCGGTTAAGGCAAAACCGACTCTTGGGATCCTTCCCCAAAAGGCGGCGTTAAATCAAATCAAAGGCACTTAATGAATATTTGCACACGTGTTCAGGACACGTGGCAACCAGTTTATGCGGCCAGATGAATTTATGCGGCTAAGGCACTTATGCGGCTAGGAAGCTCAGGCAGACAGAAAAATCCTATGCGGCATGAACGGGGCCATGCTTCTTGTTCAAAGTATTCCAATTTTTACAAATTGAAAACTTTGAAGGGGGTCCTGTAGAAGCATGGAAAATATTAAAATAATGATCCATGCCGCTCGGAGTAAGAAGCTTATGCGGCTCACACAGGAGCGGCCCTATGCGGTTCAAAGAAGACTCTTAATCGCATGCGGCTCGGGAGCGTATGCGGTTCAGCAAGGCACATGCGGCTCGATGGATGCCATGTGTGATCCTTTCCTACAGCTGGTCGTTTGGGGGGTGGCCTCATTTAATGCTCTGACACGACTTGGCGACTGTGACTGCTCTGACATAAAGTGTCATAATGGCTCTGCCATAATGACAGACTTTTCGGGAAAGGAAGAAGATCTCTAACCCGAACTGTCAGAAATCCTAGGTTACCACGTGGCAACTCTCATGCGGCTTAAATGGGAAACAGCTCCATGCGGCTCACGAAGAAGTCACTCTATATGGTTAGCAGAAATCAGCCATATGCGGCCCACCGAGAGCTCAATCCCTGCGACTCAATACAATGCTAGCTCATGCGGCTCGCAAAGGCTATGCATATGCGGCTCACGGAAGGTTCGTCCCCTGCGGCTCGATGAGGCATTGTCTCATGCGGCTCAGAAAGAGTATCTCTCTGCGGTTCGAGGATAGTCAATCCTATGCGGCTCTGACAGGACTCACAATTAAAACACGTGGCATGGGATCAATAAGAGATTTAACCGAATCTCTACAAATATAATTGACATCATCGTCATAATTACTGAGATCAGGGCATATCATTTATCATCAAGCTAATGGGACACGTGGCGAGCAATTAGACATTGGCATAATCAATCACAAGGATTTAAAGCAGCTAGCATTAATTGCTCATGAGATACGATGCTATCCGCACTAATGGCCGAGATTCACTATAATCAGGATCAAGGGTTCAGATAGAATGAAGGAGTGCAGACATTCCAAATAGATAATCATTAGCAAACCCTAATGATCACCCCCCAATCTTATAAATAGCCAGCATCATTCCCTTGTGAAAAAAAGGAGGAAGAAGAGAGAGAGAGGTCGGCACCAAAAGAAATAAGAAGAAAGAGATCTACACAGAGAGAGCTCCCCCTTCCTTCTTGATAATCACAGAGAGAGAGAGAAGCCAGAAGAGCAATCCGAGGAGAGCAAGAAGAGCGTTTCTTCGTCAACGCCAAGCAGATCTTCCCCGAGCCAAGGCTACATACTGATCGTCCAAGGAGTAAGGCAGAGCAGCCGTCGCTTTCCCGAGCCTCTATCGTCACCCCCCAGAATCAAAAATAAACAATCATACTTAGTCTGCTGTACCTAGGTTTTCGTCCCTAGGCTTTCTTTGTACGAGCGAGTTTGTATTGTGAGTCTAAGTTCAGTCCTCCGATAATTGTTCTGTTCTTTTACAATCAATGGCAAACAAGGGGTACTCTGATTTGAGGAATGACGATCGTGTAAAATGTTATTGTTCTGCTGGATGCTATCCTCAGGATTTTGGAATACGTCGAGGGAAATATAGATTTGGCTCAAGGATTTTCTAGTTGAACGAATGACGGTCAGACTATCGAACTGAGATCTTGGCTTAGATGAAAATGAAATATTTAGATTGCTTCGACGATAACCACAATATTGACGTTCTTGTCTTATGGGAGCGCAACTCCAGCCACCCATATGCGTCACGTCGATTAGGGCGATCACTTCGCGTGAGCGCTGGTATGGTGATTCATACAGCGGGGGTGATCAAACTTACATAGCATGGCAATGCAAAGGTGGACTCGAGAATGACTCAGTGTGCTTGACGATTGAACTTGAGGATTGAGTAGGTCCAATTTGCGTATCGAGAATAAATTAGTCTAGACTCAAGCAAGAGTTACATCCCGATGAGAATAATTATTCTGCGGGTGCGTTGCATGGTGATTCATGAACCACCGTGGATAATCGGACTCGCATGAGATTGGGATGCAACATATTGTCGAGCTAGATGACCTCGTGATCGAATACATGAATTGGTTAGAATTGGTGATTTGAGCAGATTCGAATATGCGCAACGAGTGCCTAGATGTGAATTAGGTGGTCATGCTCGATATTTAGAAATCTGAGTGACGCGAGCTTGGGTAGAAAACCCCGTACTACCGACAATTGTTTGACACTAGATTGGGGTCAGTGTTGGCATTATTATTGGGGAACTATGATTCCAATCCTGACATTGACTTAGCCTTGAGAAATAGCCTAGCGGTTAGACGAGACGCCCCTGTTTCAAGAGTTAGCAATCGAAAGATTGATCTGGAGGATTGGTATGGATAGATAGTGTGAATCACGAATATACAAATACCCCTCACAAGATTCGGCTGACATGCATATATTTCAGGGATGTCTAAGTCTGTGCACAATATGACTCAAGTGAGAATAACAAATTCTCTATCATACGGCTTGGCTAAAATGCATGTATTTTGGGGACACCTGGAATGCGTACACGATCCAACCAAGTGATACGTTGAGTTCAAACAAAACTTGAGAAAGGAAAGAGTGTTGAGAATTTGGAATCGTATTGAAGGAAAATTTGATAATAGTACGAGCGTGGCTAGGAATCGAAGAAACGCGTAGGCAAAGTGTGTATGATAAATTATGGTGTACCCCGCACGACTGTTATAGTTCCGTGTATAGGCAGATTAAGTCATGGCCATAGAAATGGTAAGATGACTTGCCTTCAGGAAAGTCTCGAGGACGAGACTTGTTCTGAGTGGTGTATGTTGTAGTGCCCCGTCCCGTAAAGTCAATCAGAGGAATTGATACACCAACGATGTTCGGACTTAGCCTTGCAACGGCTGCTCGAAGGCTCGCTCGGTCGAGGTGACTCCTCGCTTAGGTGGGGTAGTTTTGGTAAACTTGCCTCATCTTAGCCTTCATATAATAACTCGCATGTTTTCAACTTGCACAAGTTAGGTTTGATAATAAAAGAAACGTATCCACATAGCTAAGAAAATAATCCCGACGGGTCGGAGTGTGTTAGAACATGGAAAATGGTCCCACGGTCAGCTTAGAAGTCGGCTCAGCGTGCTTTCAAAATGACACTCGATCCTTCGTCCTGTGGCCTGGGAGAAAGAAGTTGGCCTAAGTTGCTAAGTTGCCACGACACTCGAATTAGCCTAAGTCATCGGCGTCGCCCGCATGAATGCTTGATAAAGCATGCACGGTCCCGTCGTCCAAGGCTTGGCATAGCCTTTGCACGTCCCGTCGGTTAAGTCGTATTACACGGCTTGTGGCTTAAGTCTAGGCACCCGAGAACTTGGTCGTTCAAGTCGATCGTGTGCACGGCACGTCCCCTTGATGCGAAGCTTAGCGTGGTCTTTGCTCATCAAGTCGTTGCGCAAATAAGTTAGGCAAAGTTATGTCGGTCGGTCTAAGCTATTTCTAGTATTGTCCTGCTCTATCTGTGGTTGTCAAGTCGTATAGTCCTTCGAGAACAAGGCTCATCATATAAGTATATGACTTGAGCGATAGCGTCGCCTATAGAACCAGGCCTGTCTAAGGCACGAGCCACGATAGAGTTAGTAAAGAGTATGCCAGGGAAAAAGAAAGTCCCCACGACTGGTTGTCGCCAAGATCGGTCCTGCTACTTGGGAGTCTCGCTAAGTATCGATAAGTTTTGCACACGAGATCGGTCCCGCTTTAGGAGTCTCGATAAGAAATCACACAAGATCGGTCCCGCTACTTGGGAGTCTCGATAGAAAAGATGGAAAGCATAGTCATGTTTAAGGAAGGACTTGATAGATCGAGTTAAGTCTTGCATGATCATTGGACAACTTGTCGACAAGGTGTAGTCTTCTCGAATGGTCGTCGGGTACCGGGATCATGTCGGCCCGGGAGAAGCGAGACGGCTCAAGATAGGATTATGGATAACCATATAAGAGATTCGGTGCCTCCGGACTAGCTTCCGTGGAGGGACAGTTCGATATCCCCGAGCCGGGTCTAAGATAGCTTGACATTGCTAGTGACCACTCATATAGATGGGTCAGCAGAATAGCGGCAAATCGCATGTATGCCTTTGGATTGAGTCTAGAACTTGAATGCATTTCCAGTCGGTAACACAATGTCTGGACCTAAGGTTGGACTGTAGCATTGGCACCATACTAGGTACGATACTTGGCGTCGGGACATTCATGAAATAGATACTATGTTTGTCAAGTCTTATCTAATTTGGTTTATGAGTCGAACAGGTGTCACGACCCGCACCCGCTTTTCGGATACGAGACGTGTCCAAGCCAGCCTACGCCGCAGAGTCGGCGGTAGAACGCTGTCAAGCCCGCAAGAAAATAAATGCTCAAAAATAAACATTTGCTGCTCATTCACATTTCTAATTTATTACAATAATTACAACATTTATATTTAAAGAAAAAACAAAGTTTTACAATTAAAGAAATTGATACAATTGCTTTCTATTCTAGGTTGTCCTCAGCATACCCAAGTCTTCTCAGTAGAATGATCGCGGCTAAACCTGAAAAATGTTGGTTATCCAGTCAGGATTGGAACAAGTACACAAACCGACGGCAATGCAAAACACAATAGAATTAACAAGACATGAAAATAGCATATGAGATATGAAAGCTGTAAGAAAACTGATGACATAGCACGAGAGAGAAATAAACAAGGAAAAAACTAATAAAAGACATCTATCTAAGTGGTGTGAAATATCTGTTTCAACATGTGAACGGCTAGGGGGTAAATCCGGCATCTACACGTGCCGTGTGCAGATGCTATTGTTCACGAATAGACATCTTGGGATATTTTCTGGGTAGTCCACATGTGTACTAAGATATTTCCCCTCCCGACTACTCCGTGTGACGAGCGTGTCAACAAGCAGCAAGATATATGTATAGACATGAAATGATAAGACTACTATGAATCGGAAAGCAATCAGAAAGTGCACTTGCATGTCGTCCCGAGCTGTGAGTATTGAGCAAATGAAGGGTTGGAGTCAAAGTAACCTGTTTTGTGCATTAAAACTATTTAACATAATGAAAAGATCATAATAGGAATACTTCTCTTAGTTGATTAGTTATTCTACCCTTCTACTTATACTGGGATCTAATCTAGTGACTCTTGGGCTAACTTGTTCATTTCCTTAACATATTGATTTGTTAGTCTTCTAGGTTGGTTTGTGGTAGTGTTTATTCTAAACCAAAACCCAGGGGTAGGAGAACACATGTGCAAGTATATGTCTATATCTATGGGAATCTGCCACATATTCTCAAGAGTGTTGGTTGTGCTTGGCCAATACTTTCCCTTCCTATTCCTACCATCAACTAAGCCTCTGTCCTTACCTTCTAATCACTCTTATACCCAGGGTTTCCCTTACTGACAGTCAAATTATACATTGCCATAAATAGTACTCTTCACACTTGCATTTTCAGAATCCTATTTAAGATCTGAAAACAGGCTATAGTTTGAACCAAAACATAGAAGATGAACTTAAGGCACCCAGTTGACCCAGGTGCAGGGCAATGCACTTCTGTGCTGTGGGAATGCACCAAACAGTGTCCCAATGCTTCCTATCCCTGGACTGATAGGATTAAGAATGAGATTACAAGCAATAGAGGTGAGAGTTTGTAGACTAATCACTGATACCATTTAAACTGGTACACAAACAACTGAATATCAAGTCCTCTATAACTGAGCACAAGCCAGGAATTAGGCTATCAATGACTGAGCCTAAACGGGGTAAGCAAAGGTACAAAAATCAGTTTGATAACTGAACCTGCACTGCAAACTAAAGATTATATAGAGTCAATTTGAATACTGAAGTCAAACAGAAATTTAAATGACATCAAGATTGGTTTCTAAACTGGAAGCAGGAAGATTTCAAAACCATGCAAATGACTGATTCTCTATACTGGAATATATATATGATATCGATATCAGTTTCATGATTGAACTTCCAACTTGTAATATAAATGATGTCAAAGCCATTTCACTAATTCAACCTGGAATGTAATGATATCAAAACCAGTTTACTAAAACGAATTCAAAACTGGAATCCAGATAATGCTAAATTCAGTTTATCCAATGATTTCAAAACTGGATTCCATTTGACAGATAAAACATCAAAACCCAATGAATAACTGGCTTCAATTTGACAGGTAAAAGCATCAACACTTTATCATTTGAGCTCAACTAGTCAGTCTACAGAAAACCCAGGACAGTGATCCTAGGCTAAGCACAGCCTTGTCCCCAACAATTTATTCCCCTTTTTAATGTATGCTGCCAATCGATTTACCAGGTTTAGCAACCAATGAAATCCCCCAGTATGCAGCACTTGGGGCAGCAGCAACCAAACTCCAGTAAGGAGATTTATTGCCAATGTGAGGCTTTGAATAAAATCCAACACTTGCACCAGCTAGGGGACATAATTGTGCCAACCCGGTATTGTTGAAACACAGGAATTAAGTATGATAAGCACCTGTATTGCTTCAACAGGAAGTTTTCCCCCAGCATGTGACTTCCAGCTTATTCCTACCCAAGATTCCCAGGTAGGCAATGGTGTAATGAGAGAGGATGCATAAATGATATGAAGATCCAGTGTAATGAGCAATCTCATTGTTGGAGAAGGGTCCAACTTTTGAGTCTATCACAGGCCAGTATAATGGTAACAACTTTCTGTTTAACAATTGCTCTTGGCAGCATCATACATAGGCACATTTTGCCTGTATGGTAGCACTGAAGCTGCCATGGCTTTGCACTGATCACAAGGTTCTCACATGGACAATTTTAGGTGTAAATTTATATGTGGGAGACACTGGTTCAGTCTTGGCATGCCCTGGTATAGGCCACAGTACCCCCGTCATGACCTAAATCTCCTACACGCTTCAAACTGAACAGGGACCCCAATGGTGTGTTAAATCAGAGTTAAAACACCAACTTCGAATTTCTACTTAGATTACTCATCAAGCACCATGGCGATTTATACTAAGTTTCTCTTTGACAAAGGATCGAACACCTATCCATCCCTCCCCTTGATGTTGTTTAGTAACAGATTACTTGGTAAGTTTGTGAACAGTAAAGGATTGATGAATCGAAAATAGGAGGGTTTGGCAATACCTGTTGATGAATTGATTCCTCAACTCCTCTAATCCTTCTCGAGCCAAACAGGGGATGACTCTCAACAAGGATTTTAGGGTTCGTGGATGATAGAAATCGGTCGCTTGCCCACACCCATATTTATATACTAGAATCCGAGATGAAATCCCAATCCAGTTTAAATTCGATATCCAAGATACGATCATACCTGTGTTGCTTCGAATTTGAATCGAACCTTAGCAGAAAATCTGAGATTTAAAACTCTCAACCTTATCTCTAGGGTTTGGGCTCGAAGGGAATAGCCCCTTCTCGTATGAGCAGTGGCTTATAAGCCAGGGTTAATAGGTTTTGCAAAATCACCCCTTAGCTAAATAGTATTTGCACTGTTTGCAAACTTCTTTATTTATAAGGCTAGAACAATTTATGTATTAACACAATACCATAGGAAGGACCATACATATGTGTATTTAGCTATAAGTCATTTTAGCAAAAGATTTTAAGTGATAAAATTAGGAATTTGGGGATAGGGCTTACAAACCTACCAACCTTAAAATAATTTCGTCCTCGAAATTTCAATTCATGACTATCCCTTAAAATTCAAAGTCTCCTATCACCTTAATCTCCTCAATTTAATTTTCTCTGGAATATTTATACATTCTCCTAGCCATTCCGTAACTACGAATCATCGAGGACTTCTACCCACCTTAGAGGCTAGGATATGGTAGCAAGGTTTCTGTCACAGGACTGGCCGATGGTAGCTACACTTGCATACACAACTATCACAGTCATAGGGACCCTCTATATCTATCTATCAATTTTGAGATTTTGTCCTTCCAATCAGTGGAAGACAAAACGATAAAGAGTTCAAGGGTGATATCACGGAATACAATTACGTGATTCAAAGGCGAATGTATAATTCAAGGGGAATTGTCAAAGTAGTCGTGGATGAGATCCTGGAGACATCTCAGTCCACGTAGGGTAATTAGACGAAAAGCGAACCGAATGCATCATGGTTGATCAGACCGTAATACAATGATTCTGATTAGACAATATGTTAGCGGGCGTCCCCAATAAACATATGTCTTGAATCAAGCTCGATAAAAGAGTAAGCTTGCAAAACTAGGCTGTAATAGCAGCGTTGGTCAAGGTAGTCAAAAATTTAAGTAGGCGAGATTTTTGGAAGAAGAAAATAAGTAGTTTGGGTTTTGTGAGAATCAAAATCTAACTCGAGATTCGTACACGAATAATAGAATCAGAAATTACAAATTAATACTTTACAGAAAAATAGGATTTTTAAAACAGGCAATTCTAACTTGTGATATAAGATTTATATCTAATAAAGCAACATAAAATTAAACAGTTTTATCAAAATTAACGCCTTAATTCTAGGCAAGTCTACATACCAAGCGAATAGTATATCCACATGGGGTCATATTGTCATATTAGAAATAATAGTGTACCTATAGGGATCTAGCAAGTTATCTAAATTTAACAACTTGGTGTCCAAATTGTATGGCCTAACAGACAATCTTAACTACCCATGGTTATTCTGAACAAGGGACTCCTAGTCCTAGTCATTATCTTAAATCATTTTAATCCTAGTTTGTGAATGAGCATTTCTTAGGCGCAGGCTCGCAATGGTACGTCTAACTTAAGTACCATCACGAGTTCGCAATCTCTTGCGAAATCGGACCTGCATGGGCCACCACAAAAACTTGTCACGACCCGCACCCGCTTTTCGGATACGAGACGTGTCCAAGCCAGCCTACGCCGCAGAGTCGGCGGTAGAACGCTGTCAAGCCCGCAAGAAAATAAATGCTCAAAAATAAACATTTGCTGCTCATTCACATTTCTAATTTATTACAATAATTACAACATTTATATTTAAAGAAAAAACAAAGTTTTACAATTAAAGAAATTGATACAATTGCTTTCTATTCTAGGTTGTCCTCAGCATACCCAAGTCTTCTCAGTGCTAAGAATGATCGCGGCTAAACCTGAAAAATGTTGGTTATCCAGTCAGGATTGGAACAAGTACACAAACCGACGGCAATGCAAAACACAATAGAATTAACAAGACATGAAAATAGCATATGAGATATGAAAGCTGTAAGAAAACTGATGACATAGCACGAGAGAGAAATAAACAAGGAAAAAAACTAATAAAAGACATCTATCTAAGTGGTGTGAAATATCTGTTTCAACATGTGAACGGCTAGGGGGTAAATCCGGCATCTACACGTGCCGTGTGCAGATGCTATTGTTCACGAATAGACATCTTGGGATATTTTCTGGGTAGTCCACATGTGTACTAAGATATTTCCCCTCCCGACTACTCCGTGTGACGAGCGTGTCAACAAGCAGCAAGATATATGTATAGACATGAAATGATAAGACTACTATGAATCGGAAAGCAATCAGAAAGTGCACTTGCCTGTCGTCCCGAGCTGTGAGTATTGAGCAAATGAAGGGTTGGAGTCCAAGTAACCTGTTTTGTGCATTAAAACTATTTAACATAATGAAAAGATCATAATAGGAATACTTCTCTTAGTTGATTAGTTATTCTACCCTTCTACTTATACTGGGATCTAATCTAGTGACTCTTGGGCTAACTTGTTCATTTCCTTAACATATTGATTTGTTAGTCTTCTAGGTTGGTTTGTGGTAGTGTTTATTCTAAACCAAAACCCAGGGGTAGGAGAACACATGTGCAAGTATATGTCTATATCTATGGGAATCTGCCACATATTCTCAAGAGTGTTGGTTGTGCTTGGCCAATACTTTCCCTTCCTATTCCTACCATCAACTAAGCCTCTGTCCTTACCTTCTAATCACTCTTATACCCAGGGTTTCCCTTACTGACAGTCAAATTATACATTGCCATAAATAGTACTCTTCACACTTGCATTTTCAGAATCCTATTTAAGATCTGAAAACAGGCTATAGTTTGAACCAAAACATAGAAGATGAACTTAAGGCACCCAGTTGACCCAGGTGCAGGGCAATGCACTTCTGTGCTGTGGGAATGCACCAAACAGTGTCCCAATGCTTCCTATCCCTGGACTGATAGGATTAAGAATGAGATTACAAGCAATAGAGGTGAGAGTTTGTAGACTAATCACTGATACCATTTAAACTGGTACACAAACAACTGAATATCAAGTCCTCTATAACTGAGCACAAGCCAGGAATTAGGCTATCAATGACTGAGCCTAAACGGGGTAAGCAAAGGTACAAAAATCAGTTTGATAACTGAACCTGCACTGCAAACTAAAGATTATATAGAGTCAATTTGAATACTGAAGTCAAACTGAAATTTAAATGACATCAAGATTGGTTTCTAAACTGGAAGCAGGAAGATTTCAAAACCATGCAAATGACTGATTCTCTATACTGGAATATATATATGATATCGATATCAGTTTCATGATTGAACTTCCAACTTGTAATATAAATGATGTCAAAGCCATTTCACTAATTCAACCTGGAATGTAATGATATCAAAACCAGTTTACTAAAACGAATTCAAAACTGGAATCCAGATAATGCTAAATTCAGTTTATCCAATGATTTCAAAACTGGATTCCATTTGACAGATAAAACATCAAAACCCAATGAATAACTGGCTTCAATTTGACAGGTAAAAGCATCAACACTTTATCATTTGAGCTCAACTAGTCAGTCTACAGAAAACCCAGGACAGTGATCCTAGGCTAAGCACAGCCTTGTCCCCAACAATTTATTCCCCTTTTTAATGTATGCTGCCAATCGATTTACCAGGTTTAGCAACCAATGAAATCCCCCAGTATGCAGCACTTGGGGCAGCAGCAACCAAACTCCAGTAAGGAGATTTATTGCCAATGTGAGGCTTTGAATAAAATCCAACACTTGCACCAGCTAGGGGACATAATTGTGCCAACCCGGTATTGTTGAAACACAGGAATTAAGTATGATAAGCACCTGCATTGCTTCAACAGGAAGTTTTCCCCCAGCATGTGACTTCCAGCTTATTCCTACCCAAGATTCCCAGGTAGGCAATGGTGTAATGAGAGAGGATGCATAAATGATATGAAGATCCAGTGTAATGAGCAATCTCATTGTTGGAGAAGGGTCCAACTTTTGAGTCTATCACAGGCCAGTATAATGGTAACAACTTTCTGTTTAACAATTGCTCTTGGCAGCATCATACATAGGCACATTTTGCCTGTATGGTAGCACTGAAGCTGCCATGGCTTTGCACTGATCACAAGGTTCTCACATGGACAATTTTAGGTGTAAATTTATATGTGGGAGACACTGGTTCAGTCTTGGCATGCCCTGGTATAGGCCACAGTACCCCCGTCATGACCTAAATCTCCTACACGCTTCAAACTGAACAGGGACCCCAATGGTGTGTTAAATCAGAGTTAAAATACCAACTTCGAATTTCTACTTAGATTACTCATCAAGCACCATGGCGATTTATACTAAGTTTCTCTTTGACAAAGGATCGAACACCTATCCATCCCTCCCCTTGATGTTGTTTAGTAACAGATTACTTGGTAAGTTTGTGAACAATAAAGGATTGATGAATCGAAAATAGGAGGGTTTGGCAATACCTGTTGATGATTGATTCCTCAACTCCTCTAATCCTTCTCGAGCCAAACAGGGGATGACTCTCAACAAGGATTTTAGGGTTCGTGGATGATAGAAATCGGTCGCTTGCCCACACCCATATTTATATACTAGAATCCGAGATGAAATCCCAATCCAGTTTAAATTCGATATCCAAGATACGATCATACCTGTGTTGCTTCGAATTTGAATCGAACCTTAGCAGAAAATCTGAGATTTAAAACTCTCAACCTTATCTCTAGGGTTTGGGCTCGAAGGGAATAGCCCCTTCTCGTATGAGCAGTGGCTTATAAGCCAGGGTTAATAGGTTTTGCAAAATCACCCCTTAGCTAAATAGTATTTGCACTGTTTGCAAACTTCTTTATTTATAAGGCTAGAACAATTTATGTATTAACACAATACCATAGGAAGGACCATACATATGTGTATTTAGCTATAAGTCATTTTAGCAAAAGATTTTAAGTGATAAAATTAGGAATTTGGGGATAGGGCTTACAACAGGAAGGCCACAAGACGGTAGCATGGATGTCTTGATAAGTTGTGAGACATGACAAGCACGAGTCGTCCCCTTGACGTCGCTGGCATGAGAATTGGTCTAGAGGCACTTGAGTTTAAGTAAAAGTCTTGGCACGGCCGAGTTCGCATAAGTTGCTCCTCGGCGAAGCACTGTCTCGAAAATGTTGAAGTCACGAATAGAGTATGGCACGACCCTGCCGTCCCGAGTAGAAGTTCGGTCAAGTACTTAAGCGCGATGAGGCAATGCCTCGATCGAAATACACTTTGGCATTATAGCACGACCATGTCGTTGTATATCGGTTTGGTCAGGCGTCGTAGTCTTAAAACTGTCCCTAAGGCAAGATTGGAAAGACAATCGTAAAGGGGCTTATATTACACAAAGTAAATGAACGTGTCAGTTTTTGTATGGCTAGGCGAGGGGCTCACTCCACCAGTACAGTTGAGTACTGACACCCAGACAGTTTCCATGTGCAGGCACTGGTAGAAGCTCGTAGCGCGGAGCTCGCTTGGATGCATCGAGGCACGGAGTTCCTTGGCGAATAAAAGCATGTGGCCGCGTGAACTCAAGACTTTTATGGGACATAATGTATGGACATTGCCTTCCGAAGCTTTTGTTGGCTCAAGCGTTGTAATCGAGAGATGAGAGAGCAGAGTGACTTATACAATGAGAGAAAAATGAGCCTGAGAGACTTGTAATCAAGGCCTTACGCCTATTGTAATCTGATTGTTCAATATCAATAAAAGAATTCTTTGAATAACTTGTGTTCTGCCTTTAAATTTCTGCTGCATGTTCAATGTTTCTGCTTGGAAATTCTGGGCGACGGCCCTGTCGCCGCCGCTGTAATCGGCCGTTATGAGACTGCCTTGTACGAGCGCAATCTAGGCTCGTACGGCATCATGCCTTAGCGAGGACGATCGCTCCTACGAGAGTGGGGCGTGACAACTATCTTTCTGTTCCATCGAACTTATTTTGAAGCATTAGGACTGCACAACCTTGTCACTCACTTATTTCCTATTGCAACTAATGCTATTCGATTATTTTACTACAATTTTACCCTTGACCCTTTCACTGTTAAGAGTCGTCTCGCTGGAATTGATATTCAGTTCAATGATGCTGACTTTAGAAAAATCTTTGATGTTACAAATGAAGGTGCTCCGCTAGACGATATCACGGAATTTGAATTTCCCGCTGACACAACTTTAAACAGTTTCAGGAATGAACTCTGCTCTCCTGATCGAGTTCGATCTGGAAAGTTCAAAGTTGCACATTTTAACTTATTCTTCTATAAATTATATCGCATCATTTACTCTACTATCTTACCCAAATCCACTTCCAAGGACAATGTGACCACCCTTGAAATATCTGCTTTATATCATATTCATAAGGGGATTCTGTTTCTGTCCCTAAGACTATTATTCAGATGATGGGTCGTTGTCACAAAAGGCATAGGAACCTCGCTTACTCGATGATTCTCCCGATCATCTTTCAACATTTTGACATTGATCTATCCACTTTTGCTCATGACTCTGAGCCCAAGTATCTTCAGCTATCTCATCGTAGCGCAGTTGTTCCTCTTCCTGCTTCTCCTACTACACCACCTCTATCAACTCAGGATTATCCTATGTCACTTCTTTGAGCCTGATAACGCTTATGACTGGTACCGTAGTTCTGGTACTACTCCACACCCTTCTTATGGAGCTGGCACTTCTAGAGCTGGTCCTTCTGGACATGGTGGCGATGCTGATCGTGATGACGATATGACTTTGTTTAGCTGTGGAGATTTTGATCTAGACGCTTTTGTATTTTGTCTAGATGGTATCCGATTAGACTCTACATTTTGTCTATGTATTCTTCGAAATGCTCTGACATTCCAAGATAGTACTTTATTATTTTTTTAGTACTGTGATTGTTTGCTGAGTTGATACATTTTCAAACTCTTATCAGTATGCATTTACTATTTCAGTATGTATTGTCCTCTCTTTTATTCCTAGTATGCACTTCATACATTTACTATTAGTAGCATTATCTTAGTTTATGCTTCATTCATTGAACTGCCTGTGAAATATATGTTACTCTTTTATATATATTCTGTATTTCTTCAACGTTCGTTTCTTAAGCTTGAATTGCTGGGGAGCTTCTCTCTTTGTAATTATTTTGCTAAGTGACAACGGGGGAGAAAATAGTTCTAACATCTTTTGCAGGATACAGGAATTTTTTTAAGGAAACAGTACCATACGAGTACATTACAGTACCTTATACCTTATAAAATTTTATTCTTTTCAAATCAAGATCGAGATGTTATATGGGTCAAGGTTTGTCAATTATCAAAATGGGAGAGATTGTTGGCCCATTGGTTATGGTCAAACCTAATTTAAATAATTGATCTAACCCTGTCTCGATATAACGGCTACTTGGACAACTGCTAAGAACTACTACTGCTACCGTTCAAAACTTGAAGCCAGTTTGCCATTGAGTCTGTATTTCCTTTATGAATGTAATTTTCATAATTTATTTAGTCTAGGAATAGGATGTACATCGAGTCGTACTGGAAAATAGGCTACACCAAAATATTTTCAAAATATCCTTGTTTTGAAAATAAATCTATTTACAAAAGCTCCTAACTGCTTGACTTTTCAAAAAGCTAAAAACTAATTTGCAAAAAATCCTAACAGAACACCAAGAGAAATCGGCCCGAGTTTGGTCCGAATTAGCCCCGATTTCGGTTGGTGGCCCGTTGGATTTTGAACTTGGTCTCCCCGCAGTTACGGATGCAACGGCTGTTTGTCGAGATTCTCTCAAAGAATTCTACCTGAATTCTGTCCGAATTCTGCCTGAATTATTCCTTTAGAAAACCTATAAATAGAGAAGATTTTCCATCATTTCAACACACCTCTCTCTTCTCTTCTCTATAAGCCTAATACGTTCTTCCAAAGTGTTCTAAGCTCTTTCATTTTAAAATGTCAAGCCATTTACAATCTTCTAGTCGATTTGCCTATGCAATATGGTCTAGAAGTTTCAGAGTGATTGTAATCAGAGGCTTGATTGAAGAAAGGCACTTCATAATTGAAGTTGGTCGAGTACTTCTGATCAACGCTCGCGTTGTAGAAGTTGCAAGAACTTCACATGAAAACTTGTGGCATTTTTCCATACTAGATTTCAACTGAAAGCTAGAGTTCTTCCGACTGGACTAGTCCTCACAAGAGGAAAACCAGTATATATCCTTGTGTTTGCGTTTGCTCTCTTCTCTCTACTTTTTATTTATATATCTGTGATATATATATTTTGTGATCTTGCAGCTAATAATTTTTAATAGCTAATTTTCCGCTGCCTCCTTTATTCATCCCCCTCTAGAGTATAGCGCTTTATATTTCGTTCCTACAATTCCAAATCCAGTTCCTAAATTTCTAACCCTAACCCTAAAACCCTCTTCTCGAGTTTTCAGAAATTTAATTATTTATTCATTTACTTTACTTTATTTATCGTGGTTGAAGGTAATTTTTTTCTTCTTTTTCGTCGATACTTGTTTTATGAATTTTTTATCAAAACTTGTTTTTAAATCAAATATTTTAAGAGCACTTTAGGGCCTTTAGAGTTTCAAGACTTTTCTTCCTCTTTTCATCTATTTGATCAATATATCCTCATCATAAATTCTTACTACCTTTCACCAACCTACCAAGTCCGCTTACCCTAATAGTCCTTAAATTCGATGATGAATTTATTTCTAAGGTGGATAGATTTGTGACACCTCTTCCCAAAATTTTGAATTTTTTTTATTATTATTTATTTTAATTAAATGGTGATTTTTGGAATTTTAAAAATATTTTTAATCAAATAGTTGTTATGATAAAAGGCCTTAATCATGGTTAAGTTTTAGAGTACATGATGACGATAAATTTTGGCACGGATAGTATAGACGTGTGCTTTGACTAATGTTTTAGTCATGGTAGGAAAGGTTGAGCCATATACGTGTTCTAACTAGGAAAACCAATCAATATTAGAACTTAAATCCTATAGACAATTTAATTAATTATTAATTAAATTATTGACTTTTTAGGAGACCCGATTGTGCGAAACTGGTCAAACTAAACAAGAACCGAGCCCAAGCCCATGTAGAGATGTTATGCGTAGAAAGACGCCCATGCAGATACAATTTTATATGTATGTACATATTTTGTACTTTATTTTAGTTATATAATAATTATGTTCTAAAAGATTTTATATATATATATATATATATATATATATATATATATATATATATATATATATATATATTTATTTATATATATATATATATATATATATATATATATATATATATATATATATATATTTCACAACAAAACTTTATTGATTTCCTGAGAATGAAAAACAGTCAATACATATAAAGCTACTGCAAAATGCGAGGAATAAGAGGAGAATGTCGACAGCGACTAGTGATTTTCTGGATTTGTCACCTGATCTCGAAGAACAACTGATCTTGATTATAGGAATAAGACTCATATCGCCATTTATTTCTATTTTTCCAAAGAACCCAACACACTGCTCCGACTACGATTTGCTTCAGATGTTTGTTCCTGCGACTCCACCATAAATTTAAAAATCCCAGTAATGAGCGCCTTTGTCTATGAATGTCGAAAGCACTGCACAATGTCAACCATGTATCCCTTGCTAACTGGCCTTCTTTGAATAAGTGTATTAAAGTTTCTTGAGCCGGGTCATGGCAGCAGTGACACTTGGATGCCAAGTAAAACCCAATAGTCTGGATTTTATCATTCGTTGGCAGCTTGTCTTGAAGAATCCTCCACAGTAGAATAGACCATTTCAATGGCAGACAAGGGCTCCAGGTATGAGTAAAATGATTGAATTGAGTACCTCGGATACGAGTATGTTTCCAGGCTGATGACAAACTAAACAAACCCGTTGGAAAAGGAGACCACCGCCAACTTAGGTTGCCACCAATTATAGAATGCTCAATGAGATCATTAGTGAACTCCCTTCCTTATATTAAACGCTTCCAGATCCTTGATGATTGAGGACTCGACACAACCATATCCACAGGTTGCCTAGAGCAGTATTTGGCTCGAAGGAATCAAGTCCATAACAGGTCCTGGGTCATGAGCTTCCACCATAGCTTAGAGGTAAATGCATTCATGGTTTCTGTGAGGCTTCGTACTCCTAAACCAGCTTCATTATGAGGTCGAGCTATTGACTTCCAACTGACCCACATATGCTTGTTAATCCCATCTTTCGATCCCCAAAAGAAACGAGCAAAGAGTAACTCCAATTGGTTGATGACACTAACTGGAGGATGGCAAGCCGATAGTGTATAAATAGGAATTGAAGTCAGCACAGATTTTAAAAGAATCAACTTCCCTCCATAGGAAAGAATTTTCTGTTGCCATCCATCTAGTCGTTGCCTCACCTTCGTAACAAGTTCCTCATACATATTAGCATTTTGTTTACCTGCCATTAATGGACAACCGAGATAAGTAAAAGGAGGGTATGCAACTTGGAAGCCAGTTATAGATTGTAGTTGCAGTAGTCACTCTTGCGGGAAAGAATCATGAACATATATTGAAGATTTGGCATGACTAATCTGCTGCCCAGAGACCAATTCATATCTCTGAAGAACCCGAAGAATGTGTTGAATAGAAGATGAGTCTCCTGCCGAGAATATAATTACATCATCAGCATAAGCCAAATGAGTGATCGGGGGACAACCACTAGGAACATAGTAATTAGTGAAGGATGGTTTGAGAACCAGAGCATTAAGATTTCTGGATAAAGCCTCCGCTGCAATGACAAATAGGGCTGGAAATAATGGATCCCCCTGTCTCACACCCCTTCCAACCTTGAAGAAGCCCGAAGAAGCACCATTAACAATTGTAGAGAACCATACATTATTTAGTAATCTGAAAACCATGTCGATCCATGTTTTATTAAATCCAAATTTCCTGATAACTGACATAAGGAAACCCCAATCCACTCGGTCATAGGACTTCTTCATATCTAGTTTGATAACAATATTTCCTCCGCGTGATCTTTTTTTTATTTTACTCATCATCTCTTGAGCCAAAATCACATTATCCACAATTTCCCGTCCCTTCACAAAGCCACTTTGTTCCTCCGATATAATTTTCGATAGGATAGGTGATAACCTTCGAGAAAGCAATTTAGAAATGATCTTATTCATGACTGAACACAGACTAATTGGGCGAAAATCAGCCATAGTGATAGGGTTTTTTGTCTTCGGGATCAGTACTAGAGATGTGGCAGTAATAGACTTGGTAAGGTGGAAGCCCGACATAAATAATAAAACAGTAAGGAGTACATCTTCAGCAATAATAATCCAACATGATAAAAAGAAGTTTGGAGTGTACCCGTCAGGACCTGCTGTAGAAGAAGAATCTAGGCTTCGAATAACCTCATATATTTCATCTTGAGTGGGGGGTGCAGTAAGACTTGCATTATCCTCAGTCGACACCAGATTAGGAACTGCAGGAATGAGTCATCCTGCTCAGCAGCCTCATATTGATATAGCTTCTCATAATATATATTGGCCAGATTTTGAATGCCAGCCAAAGACTCCTTAGGGATACCGTCATCCCCCTTGAGTGAATGAATCCTCAGTTTTCGATGCTTACTATTCACACATTCATGAAAATAGGCAGTATTTTTGTCTCCTGCTAGATCCCATTTCAAACGAGCTTTTTAGCGCCAATAATCTTCTTCTATAATCACTCTTCTTTTGAGATTAGCCACTGCCTTATGGAGTTCCACCTTGTTTTCTAATGAAGCCTCGGCCTCAAAGCTTAATTCTGCAGCTAGTACACAGTCCTCTACTTTTTTCACCTCCTGAAAGATGTTGCCATATGTTTGATGACTCCACTTGGACAGAGCCTTACGGCATGCAGTCATTCGCAAGCCCAATTGAATAAGCCCGTGTGGATGGGAAGCAGATGTCCATGCTGACTGCACTACAGAAAGAAAATCAGGATGTTTAGTCCAAAAGTCTAGAAATCGAAAGTGCTTTTGCCCCTAGCCTGAGTGTCTCGCAAAGTCAGTAATAATGGTGCATGATCCAACTCCGAGCGGCTAAGATGTTCAACCATGGATGAAGGAGCCATCTTCAACCAAGCACTGTCCAAAAGAACTCTGTCCAATCTAGACGCTTGTCAATCCCCATCAATTGATTTCAGCCAAGTAAAGGTACTGCCTTTGAAAGGAATGTCAGAAACCCCTGCTGATAATTAGAAATTCAAAAATTCTTGCATAGATACAGGACAAGGAGGCAGACCCCCTACTTTCTCCTCAGAATAACAAACTGCATTGAAATCTCCTCCGACCATCCAAGGCAACTTGTAATGATGTTGGACCCCGAGAAGTCTACTCCATAGCTCTCGTCGTCCTTCCTTCTTCCCATGCCCATGCACAAATGAGATCATAACCTCACTTGGAAACAGATCATTATGAACTGAAATAATAACTGCTTGATCGAATGAATCAAGGACAGTCATTGAACAAGAATTTTTTGCAAAAACCCATATGTTACCTCTGTCATTGGCTACAGCAGCAGCAAAACCCATTTTCATTTGAAAGTTTAACAGTTTATTATTGGAAACCTTAGGTTCAATAACCACTAATAACTAGATTTTATGTAATCTACACAGGCTTTTGAGATGTTTGAGAGTTAACATAGCAGCAATCCCCCGTACATTCCACAATAGTATATTAACCATTAATGGAGGTTGAAGAGGTACCAGCGACTGTGAGTTTTCCTGAGGATCGCGTACAACGATCCGTTGGCTCAGGTGCTTTCTTTTTTCGAGTCTTTTTGGCTGAGACTCCATTGTCAACCTCGTCAACTTCATCCACCCACGAAATTGCCTTAGGGGGAATTTCTCCTTCCTCCAGATGTGCAGTATCTTCAATGTTGTGCTGAATTGCCACTTTCGTCTCGTCATCTACTGGTCCAAGTGCGCCAGTAGCATCTTCTGCAACGTCATCCTGCTCAGGCGGACTTTCTGGGTGTGCCGCCACTTGCTCAGGTAATTCGACCTGAACATCATTAGGAATGATAGGGGCTATAGGGTTGACATTGACGGGGATGTCAGTGTCCTTCAGTTTTGCTACTGTGCCCTGAATTTCGGGGACTTGAGCTAATGGTGGTTCCACCTCATTTAATGAGGTACCTGCAGTACTGGATTGAGGATCCGCTGTCACGTGTACGTCTTTACCTTTATCTTTGCTCTTCTGCTTTACCTTGCATGAATCAACCATATGTCCCTGATGTTTGCAATAAGAATAATATAATGGGAAGGATTCGTAATCCACTGCTTGCCAGAAACTTTTTCCCCTCGGGAGGTTAATTCGGATTCGTTGTTGCAATGGTTTGGATGCATCTACTTCAACAAAAATTCTTGCCATACTTGGTCGAGATAAGTCAGATGGGACTTTGTCGATCTTTAGGGGAGTACCTATAGAAGAAATGATGGCAAAAAGTGCCTCCTTGTTGTATAAATGATGAGGGAGATCTGGTAAGGACACCCACGTTGGCATGATAGATGATTCACATGAAAGAGAGAAATCAGGATCCCATTTGAATAAACGCATGGGGGAACAGGCTATATACCAAGTATCCTTGGATCGTAGACGAAGATAGTCCTCAACATTCGATGGACGAATGAGTATATGTTTACCATCAATGAGTCCGGCTTTAATAGATCCTGTGAACTCAAAGCCCGACAACGCTTTACGAATTAAATCGATCGGCGGTCGAGAATGAGAAAACTTCCATACTAGGGCATACTTCAAAGGATCCATTAATAAAAGGAAACCGCAGGGGCTCCCTTAAAAGTTGAAGGAGCTCTTGGGGGTAAGACATGGGCGGCCTGTGGTTGGCTACCCATGACTTCCGTGAACGACTTCTCCATGAAAACTCGATCAGAGAGACAAAACACAGAGGTGAGATGGCGGCCAACTGGTCCGACCACCCTAGCGAGGAAGACGTCGGCCTGGCCAAGGGCCACGCCGGAGTCGGTAGAGAGATCGAGTTTAGGGTTTCAGGATCGTTCCGGAGCGCCGGCACACATCTCTCTTAGATCATATATATATATATATATATATATATATATATATATATATATTTATATATATATATATATATATATATATATATATATATATATATATATATTATTTGATATTAATTTGACATCTTGTTTTGTGTAATGATAACTTTTGCCAAAAGATTAGTTTCTGGTAGATTTGGAACTTATACGTTAAAAACCCATGGGTATATATATATATATATATATATATATATATATATATATATATATATATATATATATATATAAGACATAATATATGGATACACTATATATATATATATATATATAGTGTATCCATATATTATACACTATATATATATATATATATATATATATATAGTGTATCCATATATTATGTCTTATATATATATATATATATATATATATATATATATATATATATATATATATATATATATATATATATATAATATATAGTGAGAGCTTTAGCTTAAATAAATAAATGGTAGTAAATAAGATTGATGGTAAACCAATGCTACCTTCGAATATTTTTTTATGTTAGAATATTACTCCCTGTCTTCATCATATAGGTGCACATATATGTGTATATGTATATAAGTAGATATTAGTATATAAGTATAAGTTAAGTTATACGTATATAGCATATACGTATAACTTATATATATATATATATATATATATATATATATATATATATATATATATATATATATATATATATATATATATTTTAGGAAAGCAAATATATATTGAAATGGAAGAAGGGCTGAAAACCGAGCAATACAGCTGGTACCAAAGGCGAAAAAACAAAATGCCCTGGTAAGCAAAGAAGTAAAAACAGAAAACTAGAAAGAAAGCACAAAATGTAAACTGTGAAGGCGGGAACCCGAGGGACTCATCCCCGAGCCCGACTCATCGGTCCAAAGCCTCCCAAAACTTGTTAGAGGTGTGAGAGCAACACCTCTTTCTTTTGTAGATTTGCCGAATCACTTCTCTGTACAATTTTGGAGGCTGGAATTGACGATCCTCGAATCTGTATTTATTTCTGTTTTTCCATAAAACCCAAAAAGCGGCGGCAGCGACGATCTGATGCCCGTGCGACGTGTTCCAGCTGGCCAGCAGATCGTTGATGCCCCCGGTTGTGGGGACCTTCTTGCACTTGCAATGCAGGAGAGTCCAAATGAGAGAAGCAGACTCCCCAGAAAGCAGAACGTGCTCGACTGATTCTGAATTGGGAACAGCACAGCAGTAGTATTTGGACGCCAGACTATAACCGAAGGATTTTACAGCATCATCCGTAGGGACTTTCCGACGCGCGACTCGCCAGATTAGAATGGACCATTTTGCCGGAATACACGAGTGCCAAAACTTGGCAGAAGGGGAAGTCGAGATTTGAATGTCTCTGACGATGTCTCTGGCCGAAGCTAGGGTGAAGATGCCACTCTGGTTGGGGGACCATCTGAGCACGTCCTGAGTGTCATTGATCGACAGATTAGAAGCGCCCAAGCTCGCCTCGGCAGCCGGGCCTAACCAATCACGCACCCGACCCCAATCCCACTCAGACGCGTCATCATCCCATAAATCACGGATCTCGCACAAAGGCGGAGTAATCGCGTTGGGCCTGAGGATGTCTGCCCCCAACCAGCGTTCCTTGCAGGCCTACGAAAGTACCGTTGCCCAGGATCAGACGGAGGTGTGGTTCTGTGAGGATACGGCCACGGATGATACGCCGCCACGACGCGAAAGATCTGTTGTTAGCAGACGCCTCGGTTAAGTGACAGAATCTGGAGTATCTCGCACGCATGAACCTGGTCCAGATCGAGTTTTCAGAGCGGATTTTCCACCACAATTTGGCTGAAAAGGCATCGACCAAGTGGGCTAGCCTGCAGAAGCCCAAACCACCCTCTTCAGTAGATTTGGCCATGGTAGCCCAACTGGCCCAGTGATACTTGTTCTTTCCTTCAAGATGGCCCCAAAAGAAATTGGCAAGGATGGATTCAATAGAATGAAGCACTTTGATTGGGGGCGAGCACATCGCTAGGGTGTAAATAGGGATGGACGATAGGACATGCTTAATGAGGATTAGCTTCCCTCCGGGGGACAGGGTGGCGTTGTGCCAGCCCGCAATTTTTTGGCGAATCTTGCAAATCATGTGTTCAAAAATCCCAGAGTTCGCTCTGCCGTAAACCAGCGGGCAGCCTAAGTACAGGAAAGGGGGGTAAGCTATGGAGAAGGAAGTCATGGAAGACAGTACAGCCGAGTGAGTTCTATCGGCTTTATGATGGGTGTATATCACACTCTTGCTGTTGTTGATTTTCTGCCCAGAGCATCGGGTGTAATTGGCAAGGGTTCTGATAATAACTTCGATGGCTCCAATCGTACCAGCAAAGAAAATGAGGATGTCGTCCGCGTACGCCAGGTGAGTAATGAGAGGGCAACCGGTCGTAGTATGAAAGTGTTGGAATCCGGGAGATTGCGGCATGATTTTGAGATTTCTGCTCAGGGCTTCGACGGTGATGATGAAAATGGTGGAGGAGAGGGGGTCTCCCTGTCTAACTCCGCGGGAAGCTTTGAAGAAACCCTGAGATTGGCTGTTGATAACTGTGGAAAACCAGGAGTTGTTGATGGATCTGAAGATGATGTCTATGACAGGTTCCGAAAAACCGAAGCCTCTGAGCACCCAGATCATGAACTGCCAATCAAGGCGGTCATAAGCTTTTTCTATGTCCAGTTTGATAGCAACGTTCCCCCCCTGGACGGGAATTTCATACACGTGATCATCTCTTATGCCAGAAGGATATTATCGGAGATATTACGACCTTTGACGAAGCCGCTTTGCTCTTCGGATATGATTCTGGGAAGAATGTCCGACATTCTGGAGGCAATGATTTTAGAGATAATTTTGTTGGTGAAAGTGCATAGGCTGATCGGTCTGAAGTCCTTAAAAGAGTTCGGGTTGCCTTTCTTGGGAATGAGGATGATGTGAGCGGAGGATATAGATTTCGGATAGGTGGCACCTTGAAAGAAGGCGCTAGCGACCTCCCCGAGGTCGGACTGAATGATGTCCCAGCAAGAGCGGAAGAAAACCCCGTTGAATCCGTCCGGACCCGGAGCGCTGTTGGCATTAATGGACCACACTGCCATCTTAATCTCATCGACGGAGGGGGGAACACGGAGACCATCGTTAGCCCTATCACTGATCATCGATGGGATCTCGGACATGAATCCGTCATCTTTAATCACAGGCTCTTTGGCGAACATGTTGGAGAAGTAGTTCGTGGCTGCCGTTTGAATATTCTCCTGATCGTCTAGAATTTGACCATTCTCATCACGGATGCGGTGTATCTTGAGAGAGCTTCTGCGTCCTTTGACGTATTTGTGAAAGAAGGCAGAGTTCTTGTCCCCCTCCAGGTCCCAGGATAATCTGGCCTTCTGTCTCCAAAATTCAGATTCAACCCTGATTCTGGACTTGAGGATGGCCTTGGAGAGGTTGAGAGCGGCGCGATTCTCCGGGGAATTGAATAGGGCGAAATCGATCTCTGCACGGGTGACATCGTCTTCCGCATCCTTAATAGCCTGAAAAATGTCCCCGAACGCAATTTTGCTCCAGGTCGTGAGGGCTTTTCTAGTAGCTTTAAGTTTGGAAGCAAATCTGACCATAGGATCCAGATGCGTGACAGAGCCCCATGCCTCTTCCACGATGCTCATGAACTGTGGGTGGTGGCGCCAGAAGTCAAGGAAGCGGAATGATTTTTTGATGCGGTTATGAGAGATGTTGATCTCAAGAAGGAGGGGAGAATGGTCAGATTCTGTGGAGTTCAGATGCGACAGATTACTGATCAGACCCAAATCCGTCCAACAGTCATTAACCATGGCACGATCCAGGCGGGAGTACTGTCGACGCGAACCGTCTTGCATGTTGCACCAAGTGAACTGGTTGCCGTGGAAGGGGACGTCGGACAGATGGACGGATAGAGCGAAGTTGTTGAAGTCCTCCATGGCCGAATGGGGGGGTCACGACCACCAGATTTCTCCTCTCTGCAAGAGACCGTATTGAAATCACCGATGCAAAGCCAAGGCAAATCCTCATGCGTGATAGAGGGACCTGACAGAATCTCCTAAAGAACTTTACGCTCCGGGATGCTGCAGCTACCGTGGATGGCCGACAGGATGAAACGAGTCTTGAAGGCGGGATGTTCAACCCAACAGGAGAGGGCTTGAGGGGAGTCGTTGATAATGCCAAAGCGGAAGTCGGCTGCAAAGAAGATCCAAATGTCGTGACAACCGGTAATAGCGGAAGGGAATCCCAGCTTGAGGCGAATTTCTTTCATTCTTCTATGAGTGATTTTGGGTTCGATAATGACAAGTAGATCGATCCGATGAGATTTGGTCAGACTGATGACCCGATTCATAGTCTGCTTATTACCAATGCCTCGAACATTCCAAGAAAGAATGTTAGGCATTTAATGAGGAGGTAGAGGGGTTTTGCAGCTTTGCGGCGGATCTCGTGGTCATCGCCGTACGCTGCCTTTGTTTCTTGGATTTCTTCTTTTTCTTGGGACTTTTGCTGGCCGGTGCTAGAGTCCGTTCCAAACTCGATTCGGCGGCTCCGGTTGCGGAGAGGGAAATGTCAGAGTCTTCGCATTCCGACAGGGCGCAGAGAGGATTGTCTCGATCGAGGAAACCCGCTTGCTGCACCTGCCAAAATCTGCCGGTGAGCGGGGCGGGCGGGCGAGGAGGAGCGAAGGCCGCTCTAAGGGGGGGTGGGAATGGCGGAGCATTGAGCCCCGACCACCTCGTCGTTGGAGGGAGATTTGAGACCGGCGGAGGAGGATTGATGGGGTGGGGCGACGAGGGAGGGAGGGGCGATAGGGGGGTTATGGAAGAGGACAATGTCGAGGCCGGACGGAGGGGAAGTGGGAGGGGGTGTGGGGAGGCCACCGGAGATCGGCGTCTCAGGGGAGCAATCATACGGCTCAAGGGCTGCGAAGGAATTATAGAGAGTAATGGCGAGAGAGGGAGATGAAGGGATTGGGAGGCAATCGGGTGGAACCGGCAGCGCGCTGGCGCCGTCAGCGGGAGCAGCAACTATCGCTCCGCTGGGCTGGTGGAAAGTGATGGCGCGGGAAGGGGAGGGAGCTGATCCAGGCTCGACGAGGTTTGTGGAGCTCCGAGCTGGGGGATGGGGGGTGTGAGGGATCCGCGTTGTGTGGCAGGAAGGGAGAGCTGCTCCAGAATCGCGCGCTTTCCAGGGGCAGGTTTCTTGAGTTCTGGATGAGCACGAAAGCAGTGTTGTAAAGAGTGACCACCCATCTGGCAGTGTTAACAAAAAATAATGTTGTTGTCGTAAACCAGCGTTTGACTGAGTGTTTGATCACCAAGTTCTATTTCTATCACTTTGGGGAGGGTTATCCAGGAGGTGACGACGGTCGAATCGATCTTGGGGTTAAAGTTTGGCGACCATTTGACAATTTTGGCAAGCTGATTGTCAATTTTGGTCGTGCCTTTCGTCCACACTTTGCTGAAGTCCTGGTCGGAGGAAAGATGGAGCAGCAAGTGTTTGGGGTCGAGAGAAGCAATCCTGTAAGACGTCGAGAGACCCCATCTAGAGATGGCTTCCCGAACAGCAGAAATCTTTGGACATCCGGAACCGAACTTGAGGACCAAAGTCCTGAGGAAGGGGGAAGATAGGGAGCGGACCTCTTCGCAGGAGAAGAGGACCCGGATAGGGTATCCGTCCGGCGGAGGCGCCAGGTTGACTTCAGGCAAGATCACTTCAGCTATCGGACGCGGATCAGCCCTAATCCGGTCAGATCGCAGTGCGTCCACAAAGGAAAGGGAGTTAGGGAGGGGACTGGCTGCCGAAGGGAGGGGGCGCGTCGGTACGGGCCCGAGGGACGATGGGGTCTGCCGAAGAGTTCGAGAGAATATTATCGGAGCCCGCTCCAACAACTGCCGGGGGGGAGGGGGAGGAGGCTTTCGCCAATGGAGATCCCGAATAGGCAAAGGCCTGATGGGGGGAAAGAGCACGTCCGGCGACCGTCCGGGGGATCAGGGTCTGACCCAGCAAGGGGCTATCCGAGGGGGCGGAATGAGGCACACCGAAAGGGGGCTTCGTCGGAGCGGACTGCCCCAGCCTGGAATGTGCGGAGTTGGGCCAAGAGTGAGCGGCCAGGGTCGAACCCGCTGCGCCGTTGTCGAGGGTCGGGGAGGGAGAGGAAGAACGCCCATGGCCGGAGGCTGCACCCGGAGGAATCGGGCGACGGACCTCGGCTGGGTTCGAAAGGCGATGGGATGGACCTAGTCGCTTGGACGCGCTGTCCAGGACAACCTGCGCAAGGGAGGGACCACAAAGGGCCACCGGGAGCAGGCTGTACTGCGCTGTCCCAATAGCGCAAAGAGGGGGGTGGGCCATCACGCGCTCACCGGACTGCGCAAAGGGGGGCGCACCAGATTGCGCAAGGGGGGTGCATCAGACTGCGCAATGGAGGGCTCAACAGCCAGCGCAATAGGGGAAGGAGGATCCTCCACGTGGGGGGGGGCCCACGTGATGCCCAAAGAGATCAGCAGAGTCACTTGCACAAAGCAGTGACCGCACAAGAGGAGAAAGCACGTGGGGCGACCGAGGATCCGCCACGTGTAGGGCCACAACACCGGGGCTCACAGCAGAATTGATGGCATCCCCTGCGCAAATGAAAGGGGAAATACTGAGAGCATGAGAGGGGACAAGCGCGGCTACCGAGGACTCGCTGACGCCCGCGTCAACGCACGCTGCCCGAGGACCATGCTCCCCAAAGGAGCAGGCCCACGTGGGCATACTAGACGGAAAGGACAACTGCTATCCAGAACACGCCAGCGGGGGGCGGATCGAGGAAGGGCCCGCCGAGAGGGCGGCGACGGGACGCCGAGCGCCGGAGAGGGGGAGCAGAGGTCATCGCAGAGGCTGAGCGAGATCTCCCGTGGCCACCGACGGCGGGGGGAAGGTGCGATCCGAGCCAGGGTCGGAGGGGGGCGGCCAGCGCAGCGGGGACGCCACCGCGGGAAGGGACTGCCGGAGCAGCGAAGCGGAGCGGTCGACCAGGGCTAAGAGGTCCGCTGGCCAACGAGCTCGATGAGGGAGCAGGGAGGTCTGAGAGATTCCCCCTCCGACCTGAGTAGGGGGGGAGGCGGTGGACCGACGACCGGCAGGGGTCTGAGGGACTCCCCCTCCGACCACGCGGACAGCCTCCGAGATGGCTGGGCGCGCCGCGGCCTGGTCATCCTGGCTAGGGGGGCAGGGAACAAGAGGGTCCCTCCAGCATCTGCGGACACGGAGGCGGGGGGCGAGGGGGAATTCCGAGAAGGGAGCGGACCCAGGATCGAGGGCAAGAAGGATCTCGGAGGCCGGCGCCGCTGCCTGAAACGAGCACGACCGGGGCGGGACCCCTCCACCGGACGAGCGGGGTCGCCTTCCTTTAGAGAGGAATCGACGAGGTAGGGGAAACCGTGACGGTGTCGACCCCTACGACGACGGAGGACGGAGGGGACGCGCGTCAGCTCCGGCGAACTGGCGGGCGGGCGGGCGGAGGCCGCTGGCGGCGGGGGGAACCAGGAGGGGAAGAGGGAGGAGGAGGAACCGGGTGGGGGAGCGCCCATTGCTGGAAAAAAGTTTATATATATATATATATATATATATATATATATATATATATATATATATATATATATGTATATATATAAAATATATACATATATATATTTATATATGTATATATATATTTATATATGTATATATATAAAATATATACATATATAAAAAATATATATATATGTATAAAATATAATTTAAACATATGTACTATCCATCCCTGTGTCGATCCCCTATACAACAGTCGAGAAGGCGATTTAAAATGATTTGAATATCATTCAAGATCAAGAAAATCCCATATAATATTTTCCCTAATCTAATCCTCCCCCAAAACCGACTCCAACCTATAGAAACCCAGAAACCACGACCACCTCCTATGTAAACAACGCACGAGAGAGAGGGAATCTCACTAAACCCTAGCCCAACAAACCTCCCCGACCTCCTAGCGACCCAGCGCACGCCGCCCCGACGACTGCACGCTGCCGGCCAGCGCCCAACCGCCGACAGTAAAGTAAAAGAAGCAGCAGCGTGCAGTAGTAGCCATGCGCAAGCAAGCACAGCGGCAACGGCAACAGCTCCCGCAACTTCCACCATGAACCCCAGCCTTAGGAGCACCCCTACGACAGCCTGCAGCCGCGCAACCGCCCTGAGCCGCCGCGGCCACCATGCGCACAAGCAGCACCTGCTGTCGCGACCATACGGGCACATCTAGTTACGACGTTCACCATAGTTTTTCTATGCATATACTAGATTATTTTCGACACCGTAAAATCCTATAGAACACCTATATAACCATCTAGTAACCATGCAAATTAGTTCGTATGGAACTAATAAGGATTAGACGAAAAATTGAATAAAAAACTGGACTAAAACCTGATTTCTAGAAAAAATAGGACAAAACTAGAACTGTCTGAAATATTAATTTGGAAGGAGATTTTTAGTCAATCTGTCGATAGTTTCAAAAATATGTTTTAATAGAATTACAGACATCCTATAGCAGATTAATACCCCACCTGTAATTTTATTTTTTGTTCATTAAATTGTTCTTAAAACAGATTCAAAAATTAGTAAAAAAATCAGTTTTCATGATAGAGAAATTCAATAATTTTCACCGATACGGCGTTCGTCTCGACAAACCGGACGATGTGGTTGCAACCAATGAGCATCGAAAGACGCATATGGATTTTGTTGACGTGTGGGATTCGACGGAACTCGCTTTCGTTGTGCGTGCGCGACGAAATCGAAGCGTATCTGTCGAGATACATCGTATCGGGCCTTTTACAAACTAGCCCATAACTTCATGCACATCTGTCATCTTAAGACAAAACTTGTTCCAACAGGACCGTATCATTCTTCTGGTCCTGTATGCCAAGTTTGGTCCGATTCTAAGAAGGTCGATCGAAACGCTATTTTGGCAGACCCGCGACCTGATCCAACGGACGAATTTCTGCACGGCCCGCCGAAATCCAACTTTGGACACACGGTTGTGTTCATATCGTCAAATTGAACCTGTAGACATATAGTTTTATGACTTTAGAGGCTGTAGGTACTGGCATACTTTTCAGTGCAAAGCAGGTCTGTCACGCCCCAGTACCGAAATACGAAGACGGACTAGGCCAGCTACTCCATATGAAGTATACAAATGTCATACGGCGATCGTAGCTGTCAAGAGACAAGGTGGTGCATGCTACATTCAAGCCTCCTACGGTCTCACAGAGCATCTATGTCTCAATCATTCAAGCAAGAAAACATCAATTAACGAACATATGAGATAAAGCAGTAAGACGTCCCCAACGCTTCATCAAAATGATCATAGGGATCTAGCTTTATAAGTTAGCTATCCCAGAGAGTCATAGGTACATAATTGTATTCAGCTGCAGTCTAATTTAAGTATAAATTATACAAAAGATAAAATATCCAGATTAGCCGGCTTGCAAGTGTCAGTGGCTAAACGCCAGAACATAAGTAAAGATACTAGAGTGGTGGAGAAGAAACCCACTCGAATCCCATGCCAGCCATGCTCCTAGTGTGCACCATTGACATCAGGGAGGAAGGTCGGATCCTCAGGCTCTGCTACGTGATCTGGCCAAACAAAACTAGCGGGGTCAGCCTCGAATAGCAAGTACCATAAGGGAGCACAAAAGAGTGAGATAAAACCCAAGAATAAAATAATAATACTAGTAATAATAAAATCTTCTGGTCGTAACCTCGGTCCACAGCCTGTTACAGCATGATAGCCAAACCCAACAACCAAACAAGGACATGGGTTGGACAACGCACCATGATAGTCCATGTCCCTCGGCTACTAAAGGAAGTTACAAGGCACAGTCAAGTCATTTTTCAAGTGGCCATTCATTCCTGCGGCTTTCTATAATTGGCGGAATTATCTCCGCGATACTGATTAAAAGGAATCCTCGGATCGTGTCAACCCTGCAGGGCTAGCTAAACCATTAGACATATAGCACATTGAGTGTGCACCGGTCCCCCGGAGGGTTACCGTGCTAATACATATAACTCATAGCTCGTAGAAGTCGGATATAGTCATCTGCTAAAGGCGAATGAAACCATATCCGTGGCGGCCAACCCGACACGTCAGGACTAGACCTGGGGTGGCTAGTATGGTACGATCTCGAGATTTTTCCCACCCAATGCATCTACCAAGTTAGTTGTCTAGTTAATCCCTAGGTTATCCTTGGAGTTCACATGTCATGGTCACATGCTCACTCTCCTAGATGTCGTACATTGTACGAGTACCCCAAGAAGGGATCCGTACTGGCTCATAGATCATACATATGTACCCCCTTTTTGGTGTAATTTAATACAACACATACCACGTCATTGCTACCGACCATTCGCTATGTAAATGGTGGACTATTGGAGGTACTGGCAGGCATCACGTAGGAACACTTAGCACATAGGATAGCACCTCGGTGCTCATGTAGATTGTACCTTAGTACACATATAGGGTTATCCAGCACACGCATAGGTAGTCAGATCAGGAATGAGGACCAATACACAAGAGGGAGGAGAACAAAAAGGCACTACACACTTAGGGTATGAAGTGCTCGCAAGTCATGAAGTGGCCCAAACGGCGCATTGGCAATGTACAAGGTAAAAGGTTTACAAGGCGACAAAGTTACATATGAATTCTGGTTAAAGTAAAACATAAAGATTCTTGAAGCCAAGACAAAGATCTACAACTTTTATGTTAGGAGTTGGGAGAAATTTTGGCCACAATTCAGCCAAATAGGGCATAAAACAGTCAAAAACAGCGAAAATAGGCACTATACGGCCTTCTGTGGCACTATGCAGCCTTCTACGGCACTATGCAGCTTTCTGCGGCACTATACGGCCTTCTGCGGCACTATTCATCCATACAGCACTATGCATCCATGCGACACTATTCATTCCTGCGACACTATTCATTCCATGCGGTACTATGCATCCATACGGCACTATTCATTCCTACGGCACTATTCATTCCTACGATACTATTCATCATCCCTGTCAAAAATCAGGAAAGATGAACATAGAAGATGTCCAAATATTATTTTGGGCATAACTTCCTCAAAATAAGTCAAAATTCGACTGTTTAAAAGTCAAAATTGGGTAGAATAAGATTTCCTACAACATAGGACCATTATTTTTCGAAAATAACCAAGTTTGATAGGTCAAAACCATAAAAATTCATAAAACCCTAGTTTTAGAAACTTAGATCTACACAAAACTAGCCATTAAAATCAAAAACTCTATGAACTAAACTTGTAGAGAATGAAGAGAAAAACAATATAGATAAATAATATCAAAAAAAAAATTAAGAATAAAAAATGCACAAATCTCCACTTCTGAGCAAGTTGTACTTGCCTAAGTGGGTTGGTGGTTGAGGGAAATAAATGAGAGAGTGAATGAGGAAAGAGGGTGTGGAAGAGATTATTTATAGTGGGTGAGGATTGGCTTAAAAAACCCTAATCTCTAAACATGCTCTAATTATTCCACTAATGACATGCATAAAAGCTACATACAACCATTAATAAATAATAAATAGAATTATGCACATGCTAAATACAGGATACCATATACAGAATTCATGAAATAATACGTATATCAGGATCGGGGAGTGACATCTCTACCCTCCTTAGAAAAATTTCGTCCTCGGAATGTCTGCCAAGACAAGATAGAGAAAAATCAAAGCAAGCAAGATACTAATTACAAGGCTAACTATGCATACAATCTTATAAATTTTAACAGGCATTAGAGAACAATCATCCACCCTAGTAGGTGCAACAGGCAAACATATTACAAAGGCATAAGGATAAACATAACTTCTGAGTCGAACAAGTGCAGATATCGAAATCTAATCTTGTCCTCGTGCTCCCATGTCGACTCCCCCGGTGAGTGATGGCCCCAAATGACGCGGACAAGGTTAATAGTCCGGTTCTTGAGCACCTTCTCTCTCCGATCCAAATTGGATACGGGTTGCTCCTCGTAAGTCTGTTCGATATCGACGACCAGCTCAGAATGATCAAGGATGTGAATCGGATGCGGGACATACCTACGCAACTGAGATACATGAAACACATCATGTACATCATGTGGCGAAGGCAGAAGGTCAAGACGATAAGCAACATCGCCTACCCGAGCGAGAATATCAAATGGACAAACGTATCTCGGACTAAGCTTTCCACGGGTTCCAAATCTAGTGACACCCCGAGTAGGCAAAATCCGCAGAAACACTTGATCACCAACACCAAACTTTAGAGGCCTACAATATTGATCTGCCCAGTATCGATGTCTGTCCTGCGTAACTCAAAGCCGCTCTCTGATCAACTTGACTGTCTCTATTGTCTGCGTGATCATCTCTAGTCCCAACAAATTTTTTTCTTCCACATCGTCCCATGCCAGAGGGGACCTGCATTTTCTTCTATATAATACTTCAAACGGTACCATCTGTATACTTGCTTGATGACTATTATTGTAAGAGAACTCTACTAAATAAAGATGATCTTCCCAAGTTCCGTCGAATGCTAAGGTACAAGCCCGTAACATATCTTCCAATATCTGAATGGTTCTCTCTGACTGTCCATCCGTCTACGGGTGGTAGGCTGTACTGAACCTCAACTTGGTACCCAAACTTTGATGCAAACTCTGCCAAAAGTCGGAGGTGAACCGTGTGTCTCAATCTGATACTATGCTGACGGAAACACCATGTTGCCTCACTATCTGCTTCATATACATTTTTGCCAGCTGTTCAGTAGACTGCCCTACTCTGGAAGGAAGAAAATAAGTAACCTTCGTGAGCCGATCCACGATTACCCAAACTGCCTTTCGATCGGTCGGAGATCTAGGTAAACCGATCACAAAGTCCATCGTGATGTGCTTCCACTTTCACTTCGGAATAAGAAGCGGTTGTAACTATCCTGCTGGTCTCTGCTGCTCTGCCTTCACTTGCTGACATACCAAACATCTGGATACAAATCTTGCTATCTCTCTCTTCATGCATTCACCAAAAGTGCTGCTTTATATCCTGGTATATCTTTGTGCCTCCGTGATGGATGGAATAAGAAGAACTATGAGCCTCTGACATAACTTCCTGTCGAAGGTCTCGACTTGGTACACAAAGATAGTTTTCGAACCTAAGTGTACCATCTTCATGGATTACTAACTTCTTCCTGAGACCTAATTTACACTCAGATTGAAGCCTCTGTATCCGCAGATCCTCTGCCTGGGCTGCTCTGATTCTTTCTACTAGAGTAGACTGAATCTGGAAACTAGCCATAACTCCCGTAACTTGTGGCAAGATCACTTCAATTCCCATTTTCTGAAGATCTTCCAAAATATGTCTCTGCGAGGTTAAAATTAATGCATCACCTCTCCTGTTCAAGGCATCTGCTACCACATTCGCCTTGCCTGGATGATACTGAAGATTTACATCAAAGTCCTTCAGTAATTCCAACCATCTTTTCGGTCTCATGTTCAGGTCCCTCTGGGTGAATACATACTTTAAGCTCTTATGATCAGTGCAAATTTCCACTCGGTCCCTATATAAATAATGCCTCCATAACTTAAGCGAGAATACTACTGCTGCTAATTCCAGGTCGTGAGTCGGATAGTTCTTCTTATAGTCCTGAAGCTGTCGAGATGCATATGCTATCACCTTACTATGCTGCATCAATACACACCCAAGTCCCTTTCCGGATGCGTCACAATACACTGTAAACCCTTCCGATCCTACTAGAAGTGTCAAGATTGGGGCTGAGATTAATCTCTTCTTCAACTCTTCAAATGATGTCTGACACTCTGCTGACCAAACAAACTCTACATCCTTATGCGTCAAACGCGTCAAGGGTGCCAAAATTCTGGCGAAGTCTGCCACGAACCTTCCGAAGTCTGCCAATCCCAAGAAACTACGTACTTCTGCTACCGTCTTCGAAACTGGCCAATTCTTTACTGCCTCAACCTTCTTCTGATCTACTGACACTCCTGCTCCAGAAATAATGTGTCCCAGGAACGAAATATGATCCAACCAAAACTCACATTTACTAAGCTTCGCATAAAGTTGATACTCCCTCAAGGTCTGCAAAACTGTCCAAAGATATTTCTCATGTTCTTCTTCACAACTGGAATAGATGAGGATGTCGACTATGAACACTGCTACAAACTTATCCAAATAAGGTAGAATGATGCGATTCATCAAATTTATGAATACTGTTGGAGCATTAGTCTGTCCAAATAGCATTACCAGAAACTTATAATGCCCATACCGTGATCTAAATGCTGTTTTGGTTATGTCCTGCTCCCGGACCCTCCCTTGATAATATCCAGATCGAAGATCAACCTTAGAGAAGACACAGGCCTTACTCAATTGATCAAACAAGTCATCAATCCTTGGTAACGGATACTTGTTCTTCACTGTCACTGCATTCAACTGCCGGTAATCAATGCACATCCGCGTCGATCCATCCTTCTTGGGTACTAAAATCATCCGTGTTGCCCAGGGCGATCCACTATCTCGGATAAACTGCTTCGCTTTCAGTTCTTCTTCATGCTGGTACAACTTGTCCAACTCTGACTGCGATATCCTGTAAAGTCTACCGACCTTAGGCTTCGTCCCAGGATTTAACTCAATGCAAAACTCCATATCTCTCTGTATGTCCTAAAAATTAAGTTACATCTATCAAATAGGCAGAGAAGTCTCAAATTGTGTACCCTTCAAATGAACTGCGTCGGAGATAGATTGCGCTGCATATCAAATGCACGAGCCGAACTGCGCTACCATCCGAGCGCACTACGCTGACGTGGCAATGCCATCATTACCTGACAAAGATCATATCTTCTGACAGCCCAAAAAATGAGGAGTCCGTTCGTTTCTTGTACAGCACAGCGCTCGAGAATAGCTGTACAACTTCAGCACAGTTTGCCATTCCAACCTCAGTGCTGTTTGACCAGGTCTGAATCCTAGCGCTATCCATTGACTAGAAGGAAGCGCAGTCTGAAGATAGCGCTATTCGGTTAGCACGATTCATCAAATAACTGACATGCATTACGTGGCTTACATGCCATCAATTGCTCGTCGTGTGGCAACCGCTTGTACACGACCAAGCGTATTTCAATCAAATAATGCTACGCGTCTGAATACAGTTAGCCCATGATCGAGCAACTGCCCAATAGGCCAGCGCAGTTTGTAGTCTACGTAGTATGTCGACAACGCAGTTTATCATGTGCAATCCAAAATAACTACAAAATAGTTATTTCTAGAACTCTATAAATAGAGTTTCAAGTCCTTTATTAAGGGATGATATTATCATCAGAGATCAGGTGTTCTTATCCAAGTGCTGCTGCATTCTTCAGAGGCTATCGTCTTCAAAGTTCACATCATCCAAGGGATAAAGCGATCGTCTTCAGATCGGATTTCTATATTTGTACTTTCCCAAAATTCATTGTACTCTTGTACTATTCTTTAAAGTTTGTGAAATAAAAGACCTTTGTTTTTGCAAACAAAATGGCGACTGCTGGGGATGACTTTCTCCTCCGACGAGGAAGTGACAACTCAATATGACATGGCGTCTATCGAAAAGACGTAGAAGACGCTGGTTGTGAAGGTCAACCAGATTGCCTATGAAATAATGATCAACTCCAGGACCACCCTTCGTACTGCAACCTCTGCCACGAGCAAGGTTCGATCGGTGTGGACTCCCAAGACTGCTGCGTAGTCTGCTGTCTCCTCCGATAAGCTGCCAGTAGCAACTTCTGCCCTTGCGCAACTCCCTCTCTCTTCTGCCAAGGCGCAAGCCACTTCCTATGATGCTTTGGCAAAGTGCAAGACCCCTTTCCCCTTGGCGCAACTTGCTACAACTTTTGCTCCTGCACAACCAACTACCCCTTCAACCAGAGTGCAACTTAAGCATTCTGTAACCAAAACTCCTGCTGCGCAAGCTGCAACTCTTGGAGTTTCTGTGGCCAGAAAGCCATCTGTTAAATCCTCCCAGGCGCAATCGGCCAAGGCGCCTACTGCTACTGCGCAAGTGGCCATCCCTCATGTTCCAGCACAGTTTAAAAGGGATAGCCCTTTGGCTAATCTCCCTTCTTCTCACAGCAAGGGGAAATACTTTGCTCCTCTTCCCAAGTACCCCGTTACTCCTGTACAATCCACTGGGGGTAGTCTGTTGACTGTTCCTTCCCCTCCCCAGAACAAAGAAAAATGCCCGTTGGTCTTTTCTCAAACTTCCTCGTTCCACGACTTGGAAGACAACAGAAGAAAATGCTCTTTAGCCAACCCTTCCTCACAAAACAAGGAAAAAGGTCCTTTGGTCTTTTCTCAGTCTTCTCTGGTTTTTACCTCGAAAGATCAATCTCAACGTGCTTCGGCACAGATCAGTACAAAGACCCTCTCAAACAAGAATTCTTCTCTCCCTGCCAGAAGAAAATGTACCGATCAAAGAGGTATTCTGCCTACTACGGTAGCGGACCTCCAAGATCTTCCAACTCTCCGGATATTCCGCTCAAAGTAGGGAAAATTACTGGTGTCTCAGACAGAAACCCTTGGGGTGAGTTTGCTGATCTACACGTTTATCTTAATAGACCTCGGTCTATATCAGCTTCGGCAAAACGTAAGCAGCCAATGTCGAAGATGAACCTGCATCAGAGGCAAACTTTCAGGATGAAAAATCCTGACACCTATGCTAACAAAGTGAGTACTTCCTTGTATACTCACGGGACAAAACATCTGAAGAACCGGAACCATGTTCTGAAGGTTGTCAAAGAATATATCCCTCAAACTTCTTTTCGTCCTGTTATTGTTCCTGACCTCCGAGAACACCTTAAGCAAAAGCGAGACAATATCTCAACACCTCCAGTTCAATCACTTGAACGCCATTGTAATCACAAGGTTGTCATCAAGTGCTGTTGTCCGACAACAAAATGATCTGTCTTCGATCGTCTGAATTTTGCAACTTCTGAACCAATGTCAGAAGACGAAGACGAAGTGTTGTATGCTTCCGTCAACATGGCTTCTCGAGACACTGGGAGTAGAAAGTGTCCAAACACGGCAAGCCTCGCAGGCCCAGCCAGCGGTACTCAGATTTACTCCAAGAATCTTCTGAAGGAGTATTTCGACACACCCGATCCCGAAGTCGAGACACAATTGGGCATAGAAATCTTCTCCACGATCCTTCTGGTCATCTCCCTATTTCTTATTCATGAGATGATTCCTTCTCTGATTATGATGCATAGAACGGAAGTTCTGAACAGACAGTATCTTCTACTGTACCTAGAGAAGTGACAGCTTATGTTGTCACTGAAGACCCAGACGCTTCTAGTTCAGCGAATTAAGAACAATGAATAGCTGTACTGGATGACAAGCTGAAGACTATGGCTGAAATGGTCGCAAGTATGCATTCTATCATTGTGGCCCAACATACAGTACCATCGTGTCGGGTGTCTTGGGTTTTGTGTCCGTTTTGGACACGTATCTGTGTTCCTACGCAGGTGTTTGTGTAAATGCCACAAAGGGGCTGTTGGTGTTATTTTCAATTTGTTTTTGAATAGAAAATTAGTCCTTAGGGTTGCTTAAGGGATTCCAGTGTCATATGATGTTTTCCGTGTCGTGTCGAATCGTGGGGGATACGTGCACACACGGGTTCGAGCACGTGTACGAGCACTGCAGCTCCCCTGCTACCAGCGTGCTCGTGTGGGCTGCACAGGGCACTAGAGTGCCTGGTTTTTGATACTGAGTAAGGGGCAGTGTCTGTCAGGACACTCCCCAAGCCTCGTGTCATATAGTGTCGTGTCGGACACGAAATTTTGTGTACACGGGGAAGGGGGCTGTGTGTTTCAGTTCACTGGTTTTGTTTCTGTTTTAAATTCGATTCTAATGATTTAATTCATGTTTTAAATTGTTAATTAAGATCCTAATATGTCTAATGATATGTGGTAGGTTAGGTTTTGCATAATAGTTTAGTGATTGGGATGTGATTGGTCTCGAACATGAGTTTTGGGTCCACTGATACACTGACACTGTTTTTCCCAGTTTTCCCAATGTTTTATTCCTTGGTTGATGATGTGTTCTTAACTGTGATGATTCCCACATGATATATTTCCTATTTGCTAAGTTTTTACAAATGATTATAGGCTTTTGATTATGAGAATGGGATTTTGGCTAATGGGTAGATTCATAAATTGCTAACTGTCATTACCTAGTCCTATGAACTGTCAACATGGATTCTAATGTTCCTAAGTTGTTTTAAGATGGAAACTTGAGAATAGGTTATCCACTGTTGTTTTGAAACCTAGGATTTTATTTCAACCAGAATATGTGAACTGTTTTCTTGTGTTATTGAGGTTATGAATGATTCCTAATGAGATATAAAAACTGAGATGCAAGTCTTCATTTGAACTGTCAATTAACTGAAGTATTGGATGATTCATTATTTCCTAAACTCGAGTACACCCCTACCTTGATCTGAAATAAACTATAGTTGTATGGGTTGTATGGGCTGTCCTCTTGTTAGCTGTTAGATTCATGTGCTAGCTGTTTTATTTATGACTGAACTCATGTGACTGTTATTATGAACTTGGGTTGAGAAATTTTGCAACTGCCAACTGATTTGGAGGAGAAATGTGTTCTTCAAATCTGGAAATGGATTGAGTATGAAAACTAAGTTTTCTTGATATTAAAATCTGAGATTTTGTGGGTGATTCAAAACCTGTTTGATGTGGGAATTCAACCTGGCTTTATAAAACAATTCCTGCTCACAGTTTACTGCATTACACACACACACACTCCCTATCTCCTTTTCACTGATTGTATTTCCTGCACACACACTGTCCCCTCCTCTTCACTGTTTTATATTTCCTGCATATATATGTAATTACTGTATACACACACTTTTGGTTACCCTTCCACATACAGTTGCACTTATATACCCACACACAATTTCATGTTGTACCACATACATTTACTCATGTTTCCTATATGCCTACCTAATGTACAGTCTATATATGTGACTATATATTTATGTAATGCAATGTATTTTATATATGTAAGTTAATATATGCATTGTGATATACATGTTCCTATATATATGAGTGTGGTTTTATATATAGATATACATAAAGTATGGGGGGATGCCATGATAGTATACGTATGGGGTTGTATGGGTTATGCAAGTTCATGTATATGCCATATGTGTATAACTTGGGTATTTACTATATATAGGGTACATAGATCTTTGTGCTAGATAATTGTGTAAGTGTGATGTCAGTTGACCTAGTGAATGTGTAGGAGTGCTAAACTAGGCTTGATTAGACTAAGGTAGATTAGTTTGGCCTAATTTAGACTTGGTTGACCTAGTTTGACTTCTAGGGTTGACCAGAGTTGACCAAGAGTTGACTTTGGCCTAGATTGACCTAGAATCATGTAGAATGCATAGTAGGACTCCATTTTACTATTTTGGACTTGTTGTGACTTGTGATGTTCTGATTAGGAGCCAGACACCACTCCTCGGACGGTACTTTTTATATTGGACACTCAGATACAGGCGAGTACATTCTCTGATCATTTTATATCCTGTTTAGAACTATTTTCTGCAGTAGATTACTTTACTTGTACAGTCACGTTGGTCACACGGATTGGTACTATATGGATCCCTTCTTGAGATGTTATCCTTAGGGAGCATCGGGTACTTCATGTTCTGTGCGTTTCACTTACATGACGTATCACTATGCTTCATTGGTTCTTTGATCACTTACGACATATACTCTTATGATCGTAGAGTCTCCTAGAATCTCTTATCCCATTCACTGGGTATCCTAGAATCTTCTAGAATTACCCATTTATGGGCATCCATGTATCACCCTTCGGGGGCCTTGCATGGAATCATAACATAACCTGGCTGGATCCTTGTGTATTGATTGGGGGTACGGGGGAGTAGAAATGGACATATGAATAATACCCAAGTAGTATCTTATCAGAATCTCTTCCATAGTGTCTTATCAGAATCTTATATGCCATTTACATGTCTATGTTGTACTCTGACTCACTAGTCACATGATAGTTCTCTATGTATAGTAGATATTTCTATTACAGCTTTCTCTCTCTGTTTACATACTGCACTTCTTTCAGTACTTGTATCTTACTTTACTGCATGATTATATCTTCTAACCTGCTATGAACTGTTGAGAGGTACTGTACTCGCTCCTGTCCTGACTGGACCTGTTGAAAATATTACAGAGGACGAGGAGGAGGCTTGCCTGGACACTTACTACGGGTCAGCCTTAGATGACACCTACGAGCTGGACCCTCAGGAGGACCCAGCTCTTGCTGAGGATATCATCCCGATTGCCTAGACTAGATTAGTTAGGCTTATCTTACTTTATGCAGTCTTGAGACATGTTTTAGCTAGACTTTATTTGGAGTTCAGAGTTGTATATATTCTTTCATTATGTATCTGAGACCATGTACTTCTGGATATTGCTGGGATTATCTTAGACTACTTTTGTAACGCCCCAGTCCCAGAAAAATGTAGGACTAGGAACGTAGACATGCCAGCTTTATTCATACGAAGCATACTCCAATATATGGAAGCCTCGTATAAATACATAAGCTGTAAAATGCAGTAGAACCATAATAATAATCATAATAATAATAATAATAATAATAACAACAGTAAAAGAATAAATTTTAGCAAATAGTAATAATAATCATAATAATAATAATAACAGTAAAAGAATAATAATAACAATAATAATAATAATAATAATAATAATAAACCATAAAAGTAAAATAAAAATGAAATAAATAAATAATTAAATAAAAAAAACAAAAAAGTGCTGCTGTTCTTAGTAGAGAAAGGGGGAAAGAGAAAAGGTTTAGAGAGGGGGGAAATCGAGAGGGCTCGGCCTCAGCTCCGGCGGCTGACGCCGGCACGGGCGAACGGAGGAGAGGGGAAAGGAAGGAAAGGACGAGAGCGGCGGACGGCCGGATTTCGAGAGGGTCGGTCGGGAGACGCCGACGATGGGGTTTTTCCGGCAGGAGAGGAGGGCGGTTAGGGCACGCGCGGCGGAGCGGGAAGAAGGATGATCGGTGATGGGCGAGCGAGGCGGAGAGCTTGGGAGGCGAGGGAAGAGGGCGTGGGACGGAGGCTGGCTATGGCTAGGGCGGCGGCGGTTTGTTTCGGGCTCGTCGGCGTGGGGTTTTTGGAAGAAGAGGTCGGAGAGGAAGAGAGGTCGAGCGGGAAGGCGGAGCTCACGGCCGAGCGCGCGAGTACGCGACGGAGGCTGGTGGCGTGAGGCGGAGGGAGTGAGGCACGGTGGTTAAAGTGCGTACGGGGACCACGGCTGGGCGCGGGTGGCGTGCTCCATCCGGAGGCGGCGGTCAGGGCTTGTAGAGGGCTGCGGGAAGGCGGCGCACCGGAGATCCAGGCGGCGGGACACGGCGGTTGCGGCGGATCGGTCACAGCGGTGGTGAGTTCCCTATTTCCTATCCTTAGATGGTGGTGGTGGTGAAATCTGGGTGGCGGTGTGTGTGCTCGGTGATGGTGGTGGTTTGCCGTGAATTTGGCCGGAGTTTGGGCCGGGTTTGCTCAGGTCGCGGTGGCTGTTGGTGTGGACGGCGGAGGTCGGGGTGGTTGCCGTTTGGCTGCGGCGGAGGTGGTTTGGGTTCGACAAGATGGTGGCTGTGGTGATGGCGATCCGGGTGGTGTTGGCTCTAGGCTGTCGGTGGTGGCAATTGCACTGGGTGGTGGTTTGATGGAGGTGGAGGTAGACCATTGGGAAGAATCACGACGGGATGATGGTGATGCTCTGGTGAAACGGGGTGATCGATGTGGCAGGCTGGCATGGCCACGACGAAGAGATCGTGTCCACTGGACACGGTAACACAGTAGATAAATTGGAATTTTGATGGTGTATGGGATGCCGACACGATAGGATAATTGTAATTGTAAAAAAATTGGAATAAGAATTGGAAGGTGGAACACGGACACGATGCACGCACGTTTTGGTTGTGGAATTTGTGGATGAGAAATATTGGAGTACCTGCCTATTTATAGGATGTGGGAATTCCCAATTAGATAAGCATTAGGAGTAGTTTAAACCCAAAAATAGATAGCTTGTAATTTAATTTAAATCAATTTAAATCCAAATCTAAATATAAATCCAATTCCAAATGCAAATCAAATTTGAATCTAATTAAATTATTGGTTTAAAATCAATGGAAAAATTCAAATTTCAAATATTTAACCATATAAATAAATCCATAGGTTCAAATTAAGATTTTAAATCGCCACAATAATTTCAAAATATATTTTCCAAAATACTAATAATAATAATTTTGAAAATAAATCTTTTTGAATAATAAAATATTAATATTAATAATTTCAAACATTACACTAATAAAATATTTATGCAATACATGTACGCACTAAAATATTATTTATAATTAATAACTGTATAAACGAAAGTCTTTGTGTAAATAACATAAATAAATAATGAACTTGAAAATTTTGGTACGATAGCTAAATAATTATTATGTATAATATTTTAAAACCATAAAAATAGAAGAAAAGTATTTTCCAAAAATATGTACGCTCGCACATAATCGCACTCGTCGAGCAAATTCGAAAAAGAAAACAAAAGGTCGTGCACGACGTATAATACGTCTACGCGACGTATATTACAAAAATTTTAAATCAGTACAAAATTTAATAATAAAAAAATAGTAGAAATTTTAGGGGTTTTACAACTTTTCATCTATTTATTTCCTTGAGTTCTATTTCATATCGTGCTATCTCTTTCTTAGTTGTGATTGAGTTTTACTGCTATGTCACCCCCATTCGGGGAGTATAACTGTTTAGATATATATATTGTTAGATGTATGTTGACCTAGGACAGCGCTCTACCGCCGACACTGTGGCGTAGGCTGGACGTTGTTACGTTCTCGTACCTTCACAGTGGGTGCGGGTCGTGACACATTTTTAGTGGTGGCCCATACAGGTCTAGACTAGAAGTGTAGTGGTATTCGAATTAGAGTATCACTACAGCCTGCAGTAGGATATAGGACATTAATTTTAAGATACTCAGTCACCTTAGGAAAATTTCTTTTATTGCCATCTAAATCCTTTTGTCAGCTGATCCTTTGAATTATAATTGTCTGCCTTTGTTATTTCGCTTCTTTCTCAGAAATTGATACTCTTGTTTGTCTATCTTCAGGATGGTAGAGACTAGATCGCAGCGTGCCATTCATGAGGATGCTATAGAGGGGACTGCTACCTCTCAGCCAGCACGGCGAGGCCAGGGGACTGCAGCTCCTGCCACATCAGCTCGTATTGAGACCTCGGCAGCCGCAGCAGGGGGTATGCATCCACCGACTGGGAGGCAGGACCCGGACATTCCAGAGGATCCCTTCCAGCCGCCACCGCCTCTAGGACATGTGGACGCAGCTCAGATATTCGCGTATTTCCAGCAGTTTATGGACCGACAGCAGGCTCGACAGGATAGAGACATGGAGTTGGCCGTCACGACAGCCGCAGCTCGACTAGTGGTGCAGCAGTTGAGGACACCGGGGATCGAGCAGTTTTAGAAGATGAGCCCCAGAGACTTTCTGGGAATAGAGGGGATCCTATATGCCGATGAGTGGATCGAGCATATAGAGAAGATCTTCCGCTTGGCCAGGATTCCAGCAGACCTTCAGATCGAGGCCGCAGCTAGCCGGATGCGAGATCTTGCTCGCACCTGGTATCAGTCAGACCCCAGGGTGGGGGTACCAGGGCAGACTTGGGAGCAGTTCAGGGGCTTCTTCAAGAAGAAGTTCTTCCCAGATTCAGCAGTCAGAGCCTAAGAGTCGCAGTTTGAGAGCATGGTCCAGGGGAGCCTCTTAGTAGAGGAGTATGCTGGAGAGTTTGGTCGTCTCGACAGGTTTGTAGAGGGTTTGAGCGAGACGGCGAAGGCCCAGAGGTTCCGGAAGGGTCTGGTCAAGGAGGTCAAGTCCCTGACCAAGGGCAGCAGAGATGCTACGTTCGAGGAGATCTTGACTGGCGCCCTGTTGGTAGAGGATGATCTTGAGCTTAGGCTCAAGAGGGGGAGAGACCCAGTTGGAGGCAGCAGCAGCGGGGGCCAGGCCAAGAGGCCCCACTTTCAGCATCAGCAACTGAGGCAGTTTCAGCCGCAGCCGATCCAGCTGAGGCCAGTTCAGCAGCAGCAGCCGAGACAGCACCAGCAGGGTCAGAGACAGGGAGTCACTTGTGCCTACTGCAAGAAGCCTGGGCACATCTTCAATGAGTATCAGAAGAGGCTGGGCCTGTGCATGGTGTGTGGTTCAGCAGACCACCAGATGAGGGAGTACCGTATAGCACGAGCGGGCCCGGGAGGAGGAGCCAGAGCTCCAGCAGGCTAGCAGAGGGGACCAGCCCTGCAGACACAGCAGCAGAGGTTCGTCCAGCACCAGCACCAGGCCAGGGGAGGCCAGCATGGACGAGCTTTCGCCATGGCAGCTGGAGATACGGAGGTGACGGGAGAGCTGATTGCAGGTTCGATTATTCTCGACTCCAGTCCAGCATTTGCATTATTCGATTCTGGTGCTTCGCATAGCTTCATATCAGTATCTTTTGCGATTAGACATGGTATTATAGCTGAATCGTTGCCTAGGACTTACAAGATCACGACCGGAGATGGTATTATCCTCGTGAGTGATTTTTGTAAGGGTCGAAGAGTAGTTTTGGGAGGCCGTAAGTTGGAGGTGAGCCTGCTCGTAATGCCATTGCCGAACTACGATATAGTACTAGGCATGGATTGGTTGAGCAGGCACCATGCCAGCATTGATTGCAGAGGGGGTAGAGTTCTCTTCAGAGCACCGGGGGAGCCAGAGTTCGAGTACTCCAGACGTCAGGCAGAGCAGAGCGGCGGAGTCTTCTGTGGAGTCTCGGTCGAGGAGCAGACGATTCCACACCCCTTGATAGCAGAGTATATGGATGTTTTCCCAGAGGAGTTGCCGGGATTGCCACCAGACAGGGACATAGAGTTCTCGATAGACTTGGTTCCAGGAGCGGAGCCTATCTCTCAGCATGTCTATCGGGTGAACTACAGCGAGCTGGTGGAGCTGAAGAAGCAGGTGGATGAGCTACAGGACAAGGGCTTCATCCATTCGAGTTTGTCTCTATGGGGTGCACCAGTATTTTTCGTGCCGAAGAAGGATGGGTAAGTACGCATGTGTATTGACTATAGGGCACTCAACAACCTCACGATCAAGAACAAATACCCACTGCCGTGGATCGACGATCTATTTGACCAGTTGAGCGGAGCTCAGGTATTTTCCAAGATTGATCTGAGGTCGGGATATCACCAGGTGAAGGTGAAGAGGGAGGATATTCCCAAGACCGCTTTCAGGACGCGGTATGGACAGTTCGAGTTTTTGGTTATACCGTTTGGGCTAACCAATGCACCAGCAGTATTTATGAACCTTATGAACAAGGTGTTCCACCAGTATCTGGATCAGTTTGTGGTGGTGTTTATTGACGATATCTTGGTATATTCCAAGACTGAGGAGGAGCACGAGGAGGATTTGAGGATCGTGCTGGAGACTCTCAGGAAGGAGCAGCTTTACGGGAAGCTCTCCAAGTGTGAGTTCTTCTTAGATCGGGTGGACTTCTTGGGGCATGTGGTGACTGGAGATGGTATCTCAGTTGACCCCAAGAAGATTGTGGCAGTTGAGGCATGGGCAGCACCGACTTCAGTTGCAGAGATCAGAAGTTTCTTGGGGCTGGCAGGATACTATCGGAGATTCGTGCAGGATTTCTCCCGGGTTGCAGAACCGTTGACACGGTTGACCCGGAAGGATGCTGAGTATGTTTGGTCAGAGGAGTGTCAGGCAGCTTTTGATGAGTTGAAGAAGCGGCTTACGACGGCTCCGATTCTGACGTTGCCTTCAGGATCAGGTGGTTTCACTATTTATAGTGATACTTCAGGGAAGGGGCTGGGTTGTGTGTTGTAGCAGTACGGAAATGTGATTGCCTATGCTTCCAAGTAATTGCATCCCCATGAGAAGAACTACCCTACCCACGACCTGGAGCTGGCAGCAGTGATATTTGCTTTGAAGCTGTGGAAGCATTATCTGTATGGTGAGACGGTAGAGATCTTCACAGGTCACAAGAGCTTAAAGTATGTGTTTACTCAGAAGGAGTTGAACATGAGGCAGTGTAGATGGTTGGAGTTGATGAAGGACTTCGACATTGTACTGCGGTATCATCCAGGGAAGGCCAACGTGGTTGTCGATGCCTTGAGTAGGTATCCGACAGCCATGTCTTTGACCATGGATCGGCATTTACTTGCCGACTTGGAGAGCCTTAGGATTGAGGTGATCGTGCCCGGAGTGCAGATGCAGCTATGGGGGATGCAGATTCAGTCAGACTTGGTGGAGAGGATCAAGTCGGCACAGTTTGAGGACATTGCTCTACGGTGTCTCCAGGAGCAGGTTCGAGCAGGTTTGCTGGAGGGCGAGTTTTCTCTTGCAGAGGATGGTGCCTTGAGGCACGGTTCCAGATTATGTGTGCCCAGCGGAGAGCTTAGGGAGCAGGTTATACAGGAGGCCCACAGATATCAGTACTCTATACACCTGGGTGCCAACAAGATGTTTCGAGATCTGCGGGAGCATGTATGGTGGTCAGGAATGAAGCGGGAGGTGGCTCACTTCGTGGCTAGTTGTTTGATCTGTCAGCAGGTCAAGGCAGAGAGACATAGTCCCGGTGGATTGTTGCAGCCGCTGCCCATTTCCGAGTGGAAATGGGAGCATATCACTATAGACTTCGTTTCAGGATTGCCGCGTACTCCAGGAGGGAAAGACGCGATTTGGGTCATCGTTGGCAGGTTGACCAAATCGGCCCACTTTTTGCCATTCAAGGTGGGTACGTCTACAGAGAGGCTGGCGGAGATGTATATGCGGCAGATAGTCAGGATCCACGGAGTTCCGATCAGCATCATCTCAGATTGGGGTAGCCGTTTTACTTCCCATTTCTGGAGGAGTCTGCAGACCAGCTTGGGCACTCAGCTCAAGTTTATTACTGTATACCACCCCCAGACGGACGGACAGTCAGAACGGACTATTCAGACCCTTGAGGATATGATGCGGACATGCGTCCTGGACTTTGGAGGTTCCTGGGAGGATCATCTTCATTTGGTGGAGTTTGCCTACAATAATAGTTTCCAGGGCAGCATTGAGATGTCACCGTTTGAGGCTCTGTACGGGCGTAGGTGCCGTACACCTTTATCATGGGATGATGTTGGTGAGCGAGCTTTACTGGGGCCAGAGATGGTTGTTGATGCGGCCGAAAAGGTGAAGCTCATTAGGGATAGACTTTGCATGGCGCAGGACAGACATCGGTACTGGGCCGATAGCCACCGGAGGCCCTTAGAGTTTGAGGTACAGATTAGAGTAGGATTAGATTTAGGTTATTTGTTTGTGATTTTTGATCATATTTGTTTTTTATATTAATTGAGACCTTGCTTGTGATTAGGTCGGAGACCAGGTTTTCTTGAGAATATCTCCGACTCGTGGTACGATACGTTTCGGTAGAGGCGGGAAGCTTAGCCCGCGCTTCATCGGCCCTTTCGTTATTAGCGGAAGAGTCGGTGACGTTGCATACAGGCTAGACTTGCCGCCTGCACTTGTGGGGGTCCACAACGTATTTCATGTATCACAGTTGAGACGGTACGTGGCTGACCCTAGCCATGTGCTCGATCATTCAGAGATAGAGGTTGGGCCTTCTCTCAGCTATCCAGAGCAGCCAGTGGAGATTCTGGATCGACGGGAGAAGGTTCTGAGGAACCAGGTGATACCTTTGGTGTACGTCGCATGGAGACATCATTCTCCAGGAGAGTCTACCTGGGAGTGGGAGGATGAGATGCGCGAGCGTTACCCTTATCTTTTTGGACCGTGAGGTATGCTTTCTATCCTTCTCATCAGTTGTATTTCGCCTTTCAATTTCGAGGACGAAATTCTTTTAAGGAGGGTAGATTTGTCACTACCATATTTCTAGTATGAGGGTATTTTTGTCATTTTTGGGGTATTTTAAATTTATTAGAATTAATTAGAATTTATGGAAATTTTTAGGAATTATTTTGGAATTGTTTGGACTAGATTGATTTTGGCTAGTTTGGACCCATGTAGATCAACCTAGGAGCTAACCCTAGTTAGTTTGAGCTTGGTTAGAATTTGTGACTCTATTCTAACCTAGCCTAATCTATGGTTAGGTCATTAGAACCTATTTAGCTATAGAAATTAGAAAGCCATAAGCCATGACTTATGATTTAGAGTCTTTATTAATCAAATAAACCATAGCTCATGTAACTTGGCCCAAGCCCAAACTACCAAACCCTAACCCTAAGTGTAGTGGCCGGCCACCTTAGCCTAACATTGGGATTCCCCCACTATAAAACCCCTCCTAGAATTTAGGGCTAGCCTCTTTCTTAGGGTTTATCCAAAGCTTTAAGGAAAGAGGTGAGTTCCATCTTTATAAATTCATATAAAATTCATTTTAATTCCTTTCTTCCCCAAACCTTTTGCATTAGGACCTAAAATCCTTCTTATTGCTGCTGGTATTGATTGTTTGCAGGGAAGCAACAATTTGTGAGATTTTTGGTGGCTTGAGGAATCATTCCATTTGGGGATTTTCACCCATTGTTCTTCAATAGGTAACTTTCCCATTTCTCCATGGATTTTCATTTTGTCTTTACCAATAGGAAGCCCTAAGGGTCCCCTAAGATTCTGGATAGGATTCGTGTCGGGTGTCTTGGGTTTTGTGTCCGTTTTGGACACGTGTCTGTGTTCCTACGCAGGTGTTTGTGTAAATGCCACAAAGGGGCTGTTGGTATTATTTTCAATTTGTTTTTGAATAAGAAATTAGTCCTTAGGATTGCTTAAGGGATTCCAGTGTCATATGATGTTTTTCGTGTCGTGTCGAGTCGTGGGGGACACGTGCACACACGGGTTCGAGCGCGTGCACGAGCACTGTAGCTCCCCTGCTACCAGCGTGCTTGTACGGACTGCACAGGGCACTAGAGTGCCTGGTTTTTGACACTGAGCAAGGGGCAGTGTCTGTCATGACACTCCCCAAGCCTCGTGTCATATAGTGTCGTATCGGACACAAAATTTCGTGTGCACGGGGAAGGGGGCTGTGTGTTTCAGTTCACTAGTTTTGTTTCTGTTTTAAATTCGATTCTAATAATTTAATTCATGTTTTAAATTGTTAATTAAGATCCTAATATGTCTAATGATATGTGGTAGGTTAGGTTTTGCATAATAGTTTAGTGATTGGGATGTGATTGGTCTCGAACATGAGTTTTGGGTCCACTGATACACTGACACTGTTTTTTTCAGTTTTCCCAATATTTTATTCCTTGGTTGATGATGTGTTCTTAACTGTGATGATTCCCACATGTTATATTTCCTATTTGCTAAGTTTTTACAAATGATTATAGGCTTTTGATTATGAGAACGGGATTTTGGCTAATGGGTAGATTCACAAATTGCTAACTGTCATTACCTAGTCCTATGAACTGTCAACATGGATTCTAATGTTCCTAAGTTGTTTTAAGATGGAAACTTGAGAATAGGTTATCCACTGTTGTTTTAAAACCTGGGATTTCATTTCAACCAGAATATGTGAACTGTTTTCTTGTGTTATTGAGGTTATGAATGATTCCTAATGAGATATGAAAACTGAGATGCAAGTCTTCATTTGAACTGTCAATTAACTGAAGTATTGGATGATTCATTATTTCCTAAACTCGAGTGCACCCCTACCTTGATCTGAAATGAACTATAGTTGTATGGGTTGTATAGGCTGTCCTCTTGTTAGCTGTTGATTCATGTGCTAGCTGTTTTGTTTTTGACTGAACTCATATGACTGTTGTTATGAACTTGGGTTGAGAAATTTTGCAACTGCCAACTGATTTGGAGGAGAAATGTGTTCTTCAAATCTGGAAATGGATTGAGTATGAAAACTAAGTTTTCTTGATATTAAAATCTGAGATTTTGTGGGTGATTCAAAACCTGTTTGATGTGGGAATTCAACCTGGGTTTATAAAACAATTCCTGCTCGCTGTTTACTGCATTACACACACACACACTCCCTATCTCCCTTTCACTGATTATATTTCTTGTACACACACTGTCCCCTCCTCTTCACTGTTTTATATTTCCTGCATATATATGTAATCACTGTATACACACACTTTTGGTTACCCTTCCACACACAGCTGCACTTATATACCCACACACAATTTCATGTTGTACCACATACATTTACTCATGTTTCCTATATGCCTACCTAATGTACAGTCTATATATGTGACTATATATTTATGTAATGCAATGTATTTTACATATATAAGTTAATATATGCATTGTGATATACATGTTCCTATATATATGAGTGTGGTTTTATATATAGATATACATAAAGTATGGGGGGATGCCATGATAGTTTACATATGGGGTTGTATGGGTTATGCAAGTTCATGTATATGCCATATGTGTATAACTTTGGTATTTACTATATATAGGGCACATAGATCTTTGTGCTAGATAATTGTGTAAGTATGATGTCAGTTGACCTAGTGAATGTGTAGGAGTGCTAAACTAGGCTTGATTAGACTAAGGTAGATTAGTTTGGCCTAATTTAGACTTGGTTGACCTAGTTTGACTTCTAGGGTTGACCAGAGTTGACCAAGAGTTGACTTTGGCCTAGATTGACCTAAAATCATGTAGAATGTATAGTAGGACTCCATTTTACTATTTTGGACTTGTTGTGACTTGTGCTGTTCTGATTAGGAGCCAGATACCACTCCTCGGACGGTACTTTTCATATTGGACACTCAGATACAGGTGAGTACATTCTCTGATCATTTCATATCCTGCTTAGAACTATTTCCTGCACTAGATTACTTTACTTGTACTGTCACGTTGGTCACACGAATTGGTACTATATGGATCCCTTCTTGAGATGTTATCCTTAGGAAGCATCGGGTACTTCATGTTCTGTGTGTTTCACTTACATGGCGTATCACTATGCTTCACTGGTTCTTTGATCACTTACGACATATACTCTTATGATCGTAGAGTCTCCTAGAATCTCTTATCCCATTTACTGGGTATCCTAGAAGCTCCTAGAATCACCCATTTATGGGCATCCATGTATCACCCTTCGGGGGCCTTGCATGGAATCATAACATAACCTGGCTGGATCCTTGTGTATTGATTGAGGGTACGGGGGAGTAGAAATGGACATGTGAATAATACCCAAGTAGTATCTTATCAGAATCTCTTCCATAGTGTCTTATCAGAATCTCCTATGCCATTTACATGTCTATGTTGTACTCTGACTCACTAGTCACATGATAGTTCTCTATGTATAGTAGATATTTCTATTACAGCTTTCTCTCTCTGTTTACATACTGTACTTCTTTCAGTACTTGTATCTTACTTTACTGTATGATTATATCTTCTAACCTGCTATGAACTGTTGAGATGTACTGTACTCGCTCCTGTCCAGACTGGACCTGTTGAAAATATCACAGAGGACGAGGAGGAGGCTTGCCTGGACACTTACTACGAGACAGCCTTAGATGACACCTGCGAGCTGGACCCTCAGGAGGACCCAGCTCTAGCTGAGGATATCACCCCGATTGCCTAGACTAGATTAGTTAGGCTTATCTTACTTTATGCAGTCTTGAGACATGTTTTAGCTAGACTTTATTTGGAGTTCAGAGTTGTATATATTCTTTCATTATGTATCTGAGACCATGTACTTCTGGATATTGCTGGAATTGTCTTAGACTACTTTTCATCTATTTATTTCCTTGAGTTCTATTTCATATCGTGCTATCTCTTCCTTAGTTGTGATTGAGTTTTACTGCTATGTCACCCCCATTCGGGGAGTATAACTGTTTAGATATATATATTGTTAGATGTATGTTGACCTAGGATAGCGCTCTACCGCCGACACTGCGGCGTAGGCTGGGCGTTGTTACGTTCTCGTACCCTCACAGTGGGTGCGGGTCGTGACAGAATTCAACCCCTAAATTGCGTCTGGATAACCCGGATGGTCTGCAGGGCTTGTGGCTGTTGGAATAATCTCATTGCATCTTGCTAGGAACTAGGCCTGTGATAACCCTAGTTAGTTTAAGTATCAAGCCGTACTTATTTGCTTGGCCGTGAATGTTGAATGGAATCTAAGTCTTGCCCTGTTCTAGTAACTGGTTAGTTCAAATGACATGATTATTTATGCTTACCTTAACAATAATAATCAGGGGCCAAGTCCTGTTCAGAAGAAGGCTTATAACTCCGGTCCTTGTTTGGTTTAAGGGTTGTAACCTGGATCCCGAAGCAGTTCTGGGTCCTCTCTTCGTTTATTATCTTATTACACCCCCACGTCATGCTCGTCATGTTTACTTTACCAGCAAAAAATTGAGACAGATTTCTATTCAGGTGAAGGTTTACAACCCCGGTCCTTATTTGGTTTAAGGGTTGCAACCTGGCTACCTGAATGGTTTCCTCATCTCAATTCTTTGTAGTGTCACTGTTATTATCAGATTATTATATAATTATCTATGATATTCATTTATTATATGTTGGTTCTTAGTTCCTAAGTGTAGCCTCCTTTGTGGTACTTGCTCTTTCTGGGGTCTGACCCAACTGGTTCTGTATGGCCAGATACCGGAGCAGCTCCAGAGGATCTACCTATCTTCCAGCCAGATGACCACCGGGCGTAACCAAGGCAACAAGTGGGTCCCCCTTTTGTTCTCCTACTTTATTGTAAAATTATTCTTTTGAGATATTTAGCCGACGAGCACGTGTTAGCTCGTATTGTAACTTTCTTTACTATCTACCTATGGGCTATAACATGATTGACGAATCCTAGGGTTGATCATGTATGACTAAAACTCTTGCTAGTCTTCACATTTTATACGACTAGCTTCATGATCATCCAAATATGTAATGTATAGAAAATCTTACTATTGTATATTTGATGCTCTAACATCTTATAACTGCTATTCCTTTCATGAGATTGAGACAATAGGCTTGTTCATGACTATAAGAGACTGATGGCCTGTAGTTAAACCCTCATGTATCTAGACAGTCGTGACCGTATAGCGAGGTGGGTTGCACTTCAATATACGTAGCTGGCTATGTTTGCCCTCGCTCTCCAGTATCTGGTTCTAGGGCGTTACATGGTTCAAGTGGTGGCCATGCAGGTCTTATAAATCAAGATATGTGAGGGTTTACCGAATAGATGTCTAAATCAGCACTTGCCCTTGATCTCTGTTCGTATCCTCTAAATTCCTGGATTCTTGACCTGATCACGTGTTTGTATCTTTGATCTGTCCTGGTCCTTCCTTATTATTTCTTATGTCGTCTTCTTCAGCGACATTGTTCCTGGTCCTACCTATCGGCAAGGCGGAGCACCTCCCGTGGACCAGCAGCAACCTGGAGATCAAGCCCAACATTCAGGAGTAGCCTCCAGAGTCATGCCTACTGGGTGTCAAGAGCCACCAGTTTAGCCCGTCCAGCCTGCAGAGCCTGATGATGGCACCTTGATGGGGCTCATCAGGATATTGTTAGCTTCTCAAGATCGTCGAGGAGATGCATTGCACCAGGCAGTGACAGATGCTCTGACCAGAGGAGGTCATCAATGTAACAGTACGGCCAACAGCTTCAAGCGTTTGAACCCTTCCTTCTTCGATGGTAGTGATGATGCTATTGCCGCAGATGCTTGGCTGCAGGATACAGAGGTGATTCTAGAAGCAGCCAGGACTCTAGAAGACGAGAAGGTGGCGGTAGTGCGCATGCAGTTATTAGATCTTGCATACAGCTGGTGGGCGGCACAGGCTGTTGGATTAGTGGTACATGTCGCGTGGACAGTGTTTCGTAAGAGATTCCAGACCAAGTACTTCGATGCTGTAGCTTGGTACGATTTACGGACGAGTTTCACCAATCTGAAGTAGATGGGCAGAACGGTCGACGGATATATGTCCGAGTTTTCGAGGCTTAGTCGGTTTGCTCCCACCTTGGTAGCGACCGAGTTCGACAGAGCCCAACGGTTCCAGTAGGGACTGTACCTAGAGATTTTATTGGCAGTGGAGCAGTTTGAGCATCAAACTTTTGATGCAGTATTGAGAGTAGCGCGGAGGCATGAGTATACCTCCCAGAGGATTATTGACCGGACCGGGAGTCGGAAGAGGTCTTACGGCCAGATGAACCAGTCTTCAGCACCAGCCCCGGCCGCTCGGGCTTTGACCATTGGACTTCCGAGACGGGCGGTTTCTATTATGTCGGTTCAGCATTCGACTCCGGCGTATATCGCCAGCAGCAACAACAGCAGAAGCAGTCTTCTGCAATGGGTTGCACTCATTGTGGGAAGCCAGGGCATGTGGTATCAGAGTGTCGCAGAGCACAGGGTTTGTGCTTGGTTTGTGGTGCCCCGGACCACAGGATTGGAAACTGCCCGTACAGGGGGAGTTCATCTTTGTCAACCTTTTCTAGTCCTTCAGTCAGGGGGCCAGCCCCCGTACCAGTCCAGCAGCAACAGCAGTACCCGTTTTCGAGGCCCTTACCGCCTCAGGTCCAAGCATTCCAGCAGCAGAGACCGCAGCAGTATGCATAAGTCCAAGCTCAGACCCAGAATTACCAGAGAGGTTTTCAGCAGAGGGGACCCGCAACCAGAGGACATGGTCAAGTGTTGGCTTTGACCATGGAAGAAGAAGGATTGGCACCAAGTGAGGTAGTGGCAGGTACTATTCTCGTCAACACCTTTCCGGCATCAGTATTATTTGATTCTGGAGCATCGCATTCATTTATGTCTACACGATTTGCGACACGGATAGTACTGGAGCCCGAGCCATTATCCGTAAGGCTCAATATACTTACTGGTAACGGTCTTGTGGGAGTAGATAGAGTGTTTTCCTCGTGTCGAATCGTAGTTAGCGGTAGAGAATTCTCCGCTAGATTGATAGAGTTCCCGATGGCCGATTATGATGTGGTCTTAGGGATGGATTGGTTGAGGAACCAGTATGTTAGGATAGACTGCCATATTGGCAGGATTATTTTTAGCATTCCAAGCGAGCCGGAGTTTTTTTTTTCTCGAGGCAAAGTTGAACCTTCTCCTCCGCTATTACAAATGGCAGTAGCAGCAGTACAGTTACCCCGGATAGTTGAAGAGTTTCCATATGTTTTCCCAGAAGAGCTTTCAGGAATGTCGCCAGAGCGAGAGATCGAGTTTACTATCGACTTGATCCCAGGGACAGCCCCAGTGTCGGAAAAAGTCTACAGGATAGTGCCTTCAGAGTTAGAGATATTGTACAAGATGATTGAAGAACTCAGGACCAAGGGATTCAGTCGTGCAAGTGGATCGCCTTGGGGAGTCCCGATGCTTCTTGTGAAAAAGAAGGATAGTACATCCAGGTCATGTTTAGATTATCGTACCTTGAACTCAGTAACAATCAAGAACAGATACCCTCTCCCGAGGATAGATGACTTGTTTGATCAACTCAAAGGGTCAGCAGTGTTCTTAAAGATTGATTTACGGTCAGGATACCATCAAATCAGAGTCAGAAAGCAGGGCATCCTGAAGACAGCTTTCAGATCTAGATATGGGCATTGGGAGTTCCTTGTTATGCCATTTAGAGCAACCAAAGCGCCGGTCGTATTCATGGACCTCATGAATCGAATTTTCATACCATACTTGGATCATTTTGTGATTGTGTTCATAGATGACATCCTGGTCTACAGCAAGAGTGAAGCGGAGCATGAGCAACATCTCAGAGTTGTTCTCCAGATTCTCAGAGAGCACCAGTTGTATGCCAAGTTTAGAAAATACGAGTTCTGGCTCGATCGTATTTCCTACTTAGGTCATATCATCACCAGAGGAGGAGTAGAAGTGGATCCCCAGAAGATAGTAGCCATTGAGACATGTCCAGTACCTAGCACGGTTGCAGAGGTTCACAGTTTTCTTGGCTTGGCCGACTACTACCGATGATTTATTTCAGACTTTGCTCGAATTTTAGCTCCATTGACCCAGTTGACCCGCAAGAATGTACGGTTTGCTTGGACAGCAGAGTGTCAAGATTCTTTTGAGAAGTTGAAGCAAGGTTTGATGACGGCACCCATTCTCAGTATATTGTGATGCTTTAGGTAGAGGTTTAGGATGTGTTTTGATGCAGCAAGGGAAGGTAATAGCTTATGCGTCATGCCAACTTTGTGATCATGAGAAGAATTACCTAACCCATGATTTGGTGTTAGCAGCAGTAGTGTTTGTACTTAAGTTGTGGAGGCACTACTTGTATGGAGATAGGGTGAAAATTTTCACCGACCACAAGAGCCTGAAGTATGTGTTCACCAAGAAGGATCTCAATATGTGTCAGAGGAGGTGGCTAGAGCTACATGTGGATTATGATGTCAACCTGTAATATCATCCTGGGAAGGCCAACGTTGTTGCAGATGCATTGAGCAGAAGAGTCGGGGTTTATTTCCTCACATCGCAATCAGAGTTATTAGCAGATCTTTAAAAGATGGATATAGAAGTTGTCCTTCCTACCAATATGGTATTGATGGCCAGCATACAAGTTCAGTCCACTATAATTGAGAGGATCTAGATGGCACAGTCAACAGATTCCAAGCTTCAGCAGCTCAGATCAGAGTGTGAGGCAGGACGAAGACCAGAGTTATGTATCCATGAGGACGGTACACTTCGACATGGAAAACGTCTTTGTGTACCCAGTGGAGATATCAGACAGGAGATCATGGCAGAAGCTCACAGTTCACAGTATTCCAATCATCCCGATGGCATGAAGATGTACCGTGATATCCGTCAGCACTTTTGGTGGAATAGCATGAAGAGGGAGATAGCCCGGTTTGTCTCTCGGTGTTTGGTTTGCCAACAAGTTAAAGCTGAACATCAGAGGCCAGCAGGACTTCTTCAACCTTTACCGATTCCAGAATGGAAGTGGGAGCACATAACCATAGATTTTGTGACCGGATTACCTAGGTCCCCAGCTGGGAGAGATACTATTTGGGTTATTATAGACAGGCTCACGAAGGTGGCTCATTTTTTTCCGTTCAGAGTTGGTCAGCCGACGGTTCAGCTAGCAGAGATGTACCTCAGGCGAATTGTCAGATTTCACGGTGTTCCAGTCAGTATCACCTCGGACAGAGATTCAAGATTTAAGTCTCACTTTTGGCATAGCCTGCAAGAGAGTTTGGAAATTCACCTCCAGTTCAGCTCAGCTTATCATCCGCAGACAGATGGTCAGTCAGAGCGTACCATACGAACCTTGGAAGATATGTTGAGATCTTGTACACTCGACTTCGATGGTTCGTGGGAAAATAACCTGCACCTGGTGGATTTCTCGTACAATAAGAGTTTCTAAGCCAGTATCCAGATGGCTCCGTTCGAGGCACTGTATGGTAGGAAGTACAGATCCCCGCTAACATAGGATGATGTTGGTGAAAGGCAGATGCTCGGTCCGGAAATGATTGCTCAGACGATTGAGGTGGTCAGAAGAGTCAGAGATCATCTTCGCGTAGCACAAGATCGCTAGCGTCATTGGGCCGATTCTCATCGACGTCCTCTTAAATTTTTTGTCGGCAACCATGTATTCCTTAGGATTTCGCCTAACCATGGCGTCATTCATTTCAGCGTACGGGAAAAGCTTAGTCCTAGGTATATCAGATCGTTTAACATTCTGGAGCGAGTAGGTGATGTATCCTATCGTCTCACTCTTCCGTCGTCGTTACGTGAGGTACATAACGTATTCCATGTGTCCCAACTACGATGGTATATCCCAGACCCGAGCCATATCCTGGATCATTCGGAATTGGTTGTTGGTACCAACCTTTTGTATGAGGAAAGGCCCATATCCATATTGGACCGGAGAGAGAAGATACTCAAGAACAAGACTATCAAGTTAGTCCGTGTTGCTTGGGGTCATCACTCTTTGGGTGAGTCAACATGGGAGCGTGAGGATGATATCCGATCGCAATATCCTGACTTATTTGCCTCGTAAGGTATAATATTTTCTTATGCCTTATGCCCTCGGTTTTCTTGCTTGCATGAATGATTGCTTAGTATAGCTTGTTCTTACCTCTCTGGCCTCTTAATTAAATTTCGAGGATGGAATTCTTTTAAGGTGGGTAGAGTTGTAACGCCTATAGTTCCTATTACGTATTTTGTTATACGTGTACATAATCTCGGACCTGTATATAGACTTGTCCTGATTAGCTAGCCTTAGGTTCTGCATTGGCATGAGTTAGTTAGCATTTTATGGTTCTGGCATGCATTGGGTTCGGTTGGGTTTGGTTTGGTTGGTTCGGTTTGGGTTAGAATGCAAACCCCTACCTTCCACCCTCCATCATTTATTAATCCCAACAACCCACTCTCTCTCTCTCTCTCTCTTCATTCACTTCTTCATTTACTCTTCTCCTTTCTCCATTAACTCTCTCCACCGACCAGAGAGAGGCGCAGGTGCAACTTGCTTCATGGAGGAACTCAAATTTTGTTATTCCATTGTCTTCCTCACGAGATTATAAGACACTTTAGTACTTAGCATTTTTATTTTCCATGGTCCCTTTTATGTAGATCTAAGCTTGTTGTATTTTTTGATTTCTCGATTTTGATCTACCAAACTGGCTTGTTTTCGAAAACTAAGAGTTCTATATAGAAGGCCTTTTGATGTTACGCAAGTTTGGCTCTTGAATAGTTGGATTTCATCGGGATTTGACCGAGATAGGGCTTGCTTGAATTCGTAAGCTTTTACGCTAACTTGTCTTGGCCAGGGGGAGAAGATGAAGTTTTACACACACGTTCTAACGTGTTAGCCTAGTATTTAGCCATTACGCCCACTATTTAGGTGACAGCGTATTATTCAGCCTTTTACACACACACATTTGCGTGCCAGCATATTATTTACCCCTTTTATGCACACATTTTCACGTGACCGCGTAGTATTCCCTTTTTACGCACACGTATTTGCGTGTCAGCATACTCTGTTCTACGCCGAGTTCATTCGATTTTATGCTCGGGGCCCTCCCGCTCGCGTAAAATCGTGCTCGCGTAAAACTCTGGCTCGAACAGACTCTCGCGTGCGTGAAGTATTGCTCGAGAGTTTCACTCGCGTAGAGTTTTACTCGCGTAGAGCCTCGCTTGACTACGGCTTGCTAGCATAAAGCCCTGGCTCGTATAAACCCCACCCGCATGCACCCTTGCTCGCGTAGAGCTATCTCGCCTTGCCCTTGCTAGCGTAAGCCACTTTACGCTTGAGGCCCCTTGGCCTAGTGTAGAGGTACGCACGTAGAGACTTTGAGTCCCTATGGCGTACACCATTACCCTTTTTGTCATGAACTTGATAGTCAAGAATTTATTTAATACGTTTGAGATGATAATTACATACGACATGGTATAAAGTTGACATGGCATGACATGACTTGACAAGCAAGCATGATGGGAACTATTGAAAGCTGTTGCGACGGCTAGCATGATATGACAAGAATGACATGACAAGAATGAATGGCCTAGACACCTTGGACGATTGTGTTTGTATAAATGAACCAGTACTGTCTCGCATGATGTCTAGGGCAGGGACCCCTGAGTACCATGGTCAGGGGTGCCTACTTAAATTGACTAAGGCTAAAAACTAGAATAACCCAGTAGTCATGAAGAGATTTCCCAACTACAGTTAATCTCGTTATCTGGGCGCCCCATCATGGGATCTGTAGCCTGCCGTCGAGTAGGGTACGTACATTTCCAGCATACTGTCATGTGTTGCACCCTTCAAGCTACTGAAGGGTACATGTGTTCTTGGACAATGTACCCACATGAATTCAACCCCTAAATTGCGTCTGGATAAACTAGATGGTCTGCAGGGCTTGTGGTTGTTGGAATAATCTTATTGCATCTTGCAAGGAACTAGGCCTGTGATAACCCTAGTTAGTTTAAGTATCAAGTCGTACTTATTTGCTTGGCCGTGAATGTTGAATGGAATCTAAGTCTTGCCCTGTTTTAGTACCTGGTTACTTCAAATGACATGATTATTTATGCTTACCTTAACATTAATGATCAGGGGCCAAGTCCTGTTCAGGCGAAGGGTTACAACCGCGGTCTTTGTTTGGTTTAAGGGTTATAACCTGGATCATGGAGAAGTTCTGGGTCCTCTCTTCGTTTATTGTCTTATTGTACCCCACGTCATGCTCGTCATGTTTACTTTACCAGCAAGAAATTGAGACAGGTTTCTATTCAGGTGAAGGGTTACAACCCCGATCCTTGTTTAGTTTAAGGGTTGCGACCTGGCTACCTGAATAGTTTCTCGTCTCAATTCTCAGTTGTGTCACTGTTATTATCAGATTCTTATATAATTATCTATAATATCCATTTATTATATGCTGGTTTTTAGTTCCTAAGTGAAGCCTCCTTTGTGGCACTTGCTCTTTCTGGGGTCTGACCAAGCTGGTTCTGTATGGCCAGACAACGAAGCAGCTCCAAAGGATCTACCTATCTTCCAGCCAGATAGTGACCACCAGGTATAACCAGGGCAACGAGTGGGTTCCCCTTTTGTTCTTCCACTTTACTGTAAAATTCTTCTTTTGAGGCGTTTAGTCGGCGAGCACGTGTTAGCTCGTATTGTACCTTTATTTAGTGTCTGTCTACGGGCTGTAACATGATTGACGAATCCTAGGGTTGATCATGTATGACTAAAACTCTTGTTAGTCTTCACATTTTGTACGACTAGCTTCATGATCATCCAAATATGTAATGTATGGGATGCCTTACTATTGTATATTTGATGCTCTAACATCTTGTAACTGCTATTCCTTGCATGAGATTGAGACAATAGGCTTGTTCATGACCATAAGAGACTGATGGCTTGTAGTTAAACCCTCATGTATCTAGCGTATAGCGAGGTGGGTTGCACATTAATATACGTAGATGGCTATATTTGCCCCCGCTCTCCAGTATTCTGGTTCTGGGGCGTTACTGTTTGTCATTGATTGTAAAAGTATAGAAAAATTTTATAGGAGGACTGAACTTAGACTCACAATATAAACTCGCTCGTACAAAGAAAGATTAGGAATGAAAACCTAGGTACAACAATCTAAGTACGATTGTTTATTTTTTATTCTGGAGGGTAACGGTAGAGGCTCGGGAAAGCAACGTCAGCTCTGCCTTACTCCTTGGACGATCGGACGCAGCTTCGATTCCAGGGAAAAAATGCTCTCGGGATGTGTGGAAAGAATCCTCTGCGCGTGCCTTTGTCTCTCTGTGTGTCCAGCTGGATGAAGAGAGTCTCTTTCTCTCTGGAATTCTCCTGCTTTTTTCTCCTAAATTCTTCAAGGTTTGCAAGGGAATGGCACCTTGCTATTTATAGAAGTGGGGGTGTGATCATTAGGATTTACAATGATTTTCCCTTAAAAAGTTGGCGGCCAATCATCTGGACCATTAATCTTGATTACATTACATCTGGGCAGTTAATTCTTGATTGCGCCAAATCCGTATGGGCAATTAATGCTGATTGTAATGAATCTTCATAATTTGTCATGACAAGCTCGGATCTCCTGCCACTTGTTCAATTTGCTTAATTACAACAAATCTGATTTGATTCGAGTAATTATGGTGATTGTACTAAATCTGGTTGTTATAATTTGCGAGCGGCCATAATTCCGAGGGAATAAGACAGCCACGTGTCTCAACTGTCATGAGGATCACCACGTGTCTCAATTGTCATGAGGACCGCCACGTGTCTCAACTGTCGTGAGTGGGACGTCCTGACAGAGCTGCATAAATGCGGTCTCTAAATAAACCGCATATGGGTGGCCCCCACACTCCTAGCCGCATGAAGGTAGCTGCCGTATGAAGGTAGCAGCCACATGAAGGAGGCAGCCGCATGAAAGTGGCAGCCGCATGAAGGAAGCAGCCGTATGAAGGTGGCAGACGCATGAAGGTAGCAGCCGCATAAAGGAAGCAGCCGCATGAAGGTGGCAGCCGCATGAAGGTGACAGCCGCATGAAGGAAGTGTAACATCCAGTTTTCCAGATGAGGGTATTTTTGAAATTTTGTAATTATAATTATTATTTAAGGATATTTATTTCATATTATGATTTTTAGTGATTTTTAGTGATTTTTAGTAGAATTGATTTTGGGCCTATAGTTGACTTTGACTAGTGTTGACTAGAAGACTAACCTAGGTTAAGACCACTTGGTTAGGTTAAGTAAACTTGGTTTGACCTAATTTAGTGAAGTTTAAGTCATTGGAACTTGTTTGGAGAGATTTGGAGTTGATTTGACTAATATGGCTTATGACTTCATAAGTCATGATTAATGACTTGACTTATAGCCCATAGACCCACACCATGGACCAAACCTAAACCTAATCAGCCTATGGTAACCACTATTGATCCTTTTTCCCCTATTTAATCCCCTCCTAGAATTTAGGGCTAGCCTCCATTGGGATTTGTGCAAGTTTTGGAAGAGGTGAGACTCCATCTTTCTAAAATCATAGGAAATCCATTTCAACTCCATTTTCCTTCAAATCAATTGCATTAGGACCTAATTCTTCTGTTCTTTCTGTTTGTGTAAGATATTTCAGAGTAGGATCAATTTGTGGGAGTTTTTGAGGCTTGGAGAACCATTCCATTTGGGGCATTTGTGAGCTTTGCACATCAATAGGTATAATCTATTCTAACCCATAAAATTTCTGTTTAATTGCATTTCTAGGATGCCCTAGCCCTAACCTAACTGTAGGAATAGGAATCCCCAAAATTTCGTGTCCTTTCGTGTCCTTTTTGGACACGTATCAGTGTTGTATAGAACGTGTTTGTTGAAATGCTTGTGAGAATTAAATATTATTATTTTCAAAAACTAATTACATGATTTTGAAGCCCTTGGCATGCTGATCATGAATCTATCATACTGAGCATGATTTAGGCCCGTGTCCGTGTCCAAAATAGACGCGAACATGCTGCACGACACTGTCGTGCAGTGTCCTGCTGCTCGGGCGTCTTAGCGGACACGACACGGCGACTCAAGCCATAAAACTTGACACATACGTTGTCCTAATGACTGACACGACACTTGTAAATTTTCTCGGCTTCTCGTTTAGGGTGCACAAAGAAATTGGACCTGCACTGATTTTGTACAGTGTTGTGTATGCGTTTTTCATGACGCTGATACGCACGTTTAAACACGACACGGGGACACGTTGACACTGTACAGGGCGACACATGTGTAGCCCTATGAGGGGCGAACACGTAGGCACGAGCACGAGTCGTGTCGTGCCCTGTGTCGCGTGTACGAGGCCTTGTCCTCGCTGCACGAGGCTGCCTGTGCAGATTTTCGAACACTGAATGATTCGCATTTTGGACACGTTCGTGTCCAGTGTTGGGACACGATACAACTTGTGACACACCCCCACATGTGCATGATTGTTTGTCAACCATTTATTTGGAGTTTTAATTGATTTTTGAATGTGAATTGGGTTTTGAATATGTTCTGATACTGGTTCAGTATCAGTAAATTATCCAGTTTTTCGAATGGTTAATTTGTATTTTTCCGAACGCAATTATATGTTACATTAGGTTAATTTGATGATGTTATATGTACATGATGGCTGGGCTTCACTAGATGTAAGTTGGATGTGGTTTACATTTCAAAATTTGGGTTTTGGGGAGGACTGTTTAATTTCGACTGATACATTTCACACTATTGAATGTCACTGAACTGTTTCTCTTGAATACTCTTAAAACCTGAGATTGAATGAATCATGGGTTACTGATTTGGGTTAACTGAATTGCAATATATTCACAAAATTCAGTATGGACACCATGAACCTGAGAATCCTGAGTTTGTGCACTAAAACACAAACACACACACATGGGCTGATTGAAATTCCTGAAGAACTTGAAATCTGAAATGTAGACATGTTAGGAATGTTTGGAATGAAGCCACTGCCATTATTTTCCCTACTCCTGGGAACTTAACCTGAGATTCAGTCATGTTTAGATAGGTTTTGATTCTAACTTTTGATTCCCTATTACTGACACCATGTTCTGACACTCTGGACACATGCTCACATTCACTCATTCCACACAAACACACACACTCTAATATGTTTAGCACTTTAACTCACATGTTCTGCCACCTACTGAAATCTGAGTTTAACAAATAGAATTTATATGTAATGTGTTAACTGAGATGTTGTAACTGAAATGGGTTTTACTGAAATTTCAGTAAAGTGAAATCCTGAGATAGTTTCATGGTTAAAACATGAGATTAGGATTTGGGTTGAAGGGTTGATTCAATGTTAAATAGATGAAATCCTGTGATTTAGTAGGATTGAACTGTCAACTAAAACTGAGATTCACTGTTAATAGTGGAAACCTGAGAGTTTCAGAGTTTGTAGTTTATTGGGTTCAGTTTTCTAAGTATCTAGTTATATTAGCTAATTTTACATATGTGTAGTAAACATAGGCATATACATACAGTAGGTTTTCGAATGGTTGTATAGGTGACTGAACATAAATATACATGTATATTCCTAAGGATTCCTTGACTGTTTGTGAACCTGAAAACTGGGTTGGAATGGTTTAAGTAAACCTGAGATTTTGCTTTAAACTTGTGTATTGGATTGGTTTAGAGTTAGGATATTGAGTGAACCTGAGAAATTGTTTGACAGTGAGGACTGAGAGTTCATTACCTTGATACCTGTGAATGATATGTTACTATGGGTTTTCTGAGAAATAAACCCAGGAAACTGAAATGAACCCATTCTATGCTTTCCTGAACATAGACACAAGCCACATATTCCTCACTGAATTGATGTGCAGTACCATGTTAAATTCCTATATTTTTGTATGTTAGTTTAGTTAGGAAGTTAACTGAGAATGGTATGGTCACTCACTCACTCAATATCCTTTTCCATATTGAACTATTGTGCACATGTATACACCCACACACACTCACATATTTCAGTACAGTTAACTCCTTAGCCCCTCTCTATCTCCTCTATGTATATAAGTATGATATATATATATATCTATGATTGGAAATATGTAAATATGCATGTATGTATATAATGACACATGCAAATGATGTAAGGATGTAACATACATAATGTATGCATTATTAAATATGAATGAAAGAATGTGATATGCAATGCAATATATGAGAGGGTATGTATGTATATACATATGTGTGATAGGTTAGTGGATTCTATATAAGATATGCATATAGGCAATGTAATGCACTATCAAATGCATTAGTATATGCAGTGTATGCATGTTGTATGCCTCTATATGCATGAATGTATATATTATATATTGAATCTATTTGGTATATAGCCTAGTGTTAGAGTTGACCTAGTTTGACCTAGACAGATTGACCATGTTTGACTTAGGGTTGACTTTGACCTAAATCGACCTAGAAATCATGTAGATTGTATTGTATGTACTTATTTACCATTCTGGACATGTTATAACCTGTACTGCTCTATTTAGGACATTGTGACTCCGGTGCAGACATCTGATATTTCATTACTCTTTTCAGAGTATCAGGCGAGTACATTCTCTGATAGTTCTTTCATTTACTTGTCAATTACTGTACTTCAGTTCTAGATAGTTTTATGTGATTCTTACAATACGTATGGATATTTTCTGGATTCATGTAAGCGACACACATACCATTTTGTCTGGCCTCTATATCTGGAACCACTACTGGCATCACCATCTGGAATCACTACTGGAACCACCTACTGGAATCACTCTGGAATCTTTTGCTGGTATCATTATGTTTAGCTGGACCCATCCCGATTTATCGTATCGTTTTCTGGATTCACTTGTACTTGCTGGACGGGGAAATATTGGAATAGGCATGTGAACATACCCAAATACTGGAACCACTCCCTTGGAATTATACTGGAATGATAGCCATCTCACACCCGGCCAGGTGTGTGATGTGCCGTATTACCTACAGCCGTTCACATGTCGATCCCGATATTTTAAAACACACTGTAAGAGTATAGGCTGGACTCACCCTGGAACCTTGATCACCAACTGGACTCACCTCATACCGGACTCATCTTGTACTGGAATCACCTGGTATCAGATTGATGTTGTCTGGATTTACTTAGGTTTTACACTTGTTACATTTACATTCTGGACTGATTATGTTACTTTAGTTCAGCTAGATTTATTTTACAGTCTCTTTTGCCATCATTCTTCTTTTGTTTTAGTTACTTACTTTCCTTGTATTTTATCTGTTCTCCATACCATCACCTGTATATAAACTGCCATATTCATCAATAAAACTGTCTATAACTGCTTTATAGTTCTCTATCATTTAATTGGGATTTCTTGATGAGTTGTACTCGTTCCTGCCCTGACTGGACCTGTTGAAATTTTACAGATGATTGCCGTGAGGACACATGCCCTACATATTATGGACCCGGAGACGGAATGACTACCATTGGCCCCGACACTCAGGAGTGATCGGGATTTAGTTTAGTAGACTAGCATTTGTTTCCATTATTGAACTTGTTATAGAAGTTTTGAGACTTGTGTAGTATTTGAGATTTGTTGAGAGATATTATTATTTTAGTAGTTGTTCTTCTATTCTTAGTTAATTCTTCTGTGTTTATCTTATCGTGCTTAGACTATGATTGAGTTCAATATCTTATACTTGTCCTCCGTTCGGAGTTGATCATGATGAGTACATTATAATTGCGTGAGTTGCTGGTTAGATAGTAACCTAGGACAGCGCTCTACCGCCGACACTGCGGCGTAGGCTGGACGTACCCACTTCTCGTGCCCTTACTCTAGGGTGCGGGTCGTGACACATTTTTAGTGGTGGCCCATGCAGGTCGAGTTTATGTAATGGTATTCGAACTAGAGTATCACTACAGCCTGCGATAGGATTGAGAAATAGGTTTAAACGGAGAGGTACTCAATCACAGTTAGGAAAAAAATTCTGCTTCAATTCATGCCATCTACATATCTTACTGACTTGTCTTCTTTGCAATAAACTGTCCTCCTTTGATTTATCGATTCCTGCTCAGTATTGACTTCCTTTTCGATCTGTCTTCAGGATGGTGGAGACATGATCAAATCGATCTGGTATAGTAGCCGCTGGAGAGGGGTCTGCCACCTCTCGTCCATTGCAGCAGCCTGTTGAGACTGTAGCACCTTCTGTTCCTGATCAGACAGGAGCTGCTGTAGCCATTGGAGGTATGCCTCCACTTGTTCAGAGGACAACCCTAGTCATTCCTGAGATGTTTCAGCAGCAGCATCAGCAGCCCCCTGCAGGGACAGTTGACGCCGTTCAGCTGTTGGCCTTCTTCAGGCAGTACATGGAGGGTCAGTAGACCCAGCAGCAGAGGCACACGGCAGAGCTCAGTAGAGGCATTGAGCTGGCAGTGACGGCAGTGGAGAGAGTCATAGCTCAGCCAGCGGCAGCTCCGTAGCCGTACCAGCCACGGGAGAAGGGCATCCAGGACTTCCAGAAGATGCACCCGAGAGACTTCCGAGGGACAGAGGGGATCCTGTATGCCGATGAATGGATCGAGCATATGGAGGAGATCTTCAGGTTGGCTGAGATCCCGACGAGACTTCAGATAGAGGCGGCAGCCAGCATGATGCAGGATCTGGCCTGTACATGGTACCAGATCGACCCGAGGGTTGGCACAGCAGGACAGACTTGGGCAGCATCCAAGAAGCTGTTCAAGGAGAAGTTCTTTCCAGACGCAGCACTGGGATCCCTCGAGACCCAGTTCGAGGCCCTAGTTTAGGGAACCCAGTCCGTGGAGGAGTACACATGAGAGTTCTGTCGCCTGAGCAGATTTATGGAGGACTTGTCGGAGACGACGAAGGCCCAGAGGTTCCGGAAGGGCTTGGTACAGGAGGTCAAGTCCTACACCAAGAACGCCCGCAGCGCTACATTTGAGGAGATCCTGGTGGACGTACTAGCTGCAGAGGATGATCTTGAGCTCAAGAGGGGGCGAGACTCCCAGGGTGGTAGCAGCAGCGGGGGTCAGGCCAAGAGGCCCCATGTGCAGGCTCAGCAGACACAGGCACCAGTGAGAGTACAGCAGGCACAGCATTAGCATAGAGGACAGGACCGCGAGGTGCCGACTTATGCCTACTACAGGAAGGCAGGGCATGTTTGGGAGTCTTGTAGGAGGAGGTTGAAGGTTTGTCTATTTTGTGGGTCTGGTGCTCACAAGATGATAGATTGTCCCGTTGCACCTCCTTATGAGGGAGCTTGGCCACCTGTAGCCCAGCACCAGAGGGGTAGAGCTTTTGCGATGGCGGTCGAGGAGACCGATGCTGCAGGTGATGGGTTAGCAGGTTTGTCCTTCTCATTCTTCCTCCCCACTTTTCTGTGTGATTCCCTTAGTACCTGCCAGGATATTGTTTGTGATTGCTAGATAGTGTATCTACCCTGTTCGAGACTGTGGAATCACGACCAGTAAGATTTTGTTTGCATGATTATCTCTTGACCTTGATTGTTTGGGTTTGACCTAGAAGGGGTGCGACCATTTTAATTTCGAGGACAAAATTTTTATAAGGTGGGTAGGATTATAACACCCAATTTTCCAGATGAGGGTATTTTTGAAATTTTGTAATTATAATTATTATTTAATGGTATTTATTTCATATTATGATTTTTAGTGATTTTTAGTAATTTTTAGTAGAATTGATTTTGGGCCTATAGTTGACTTTGACTAGTGTTGACTAGAAGACTAACCTAGTGACTAACCTAGGTTAAGACCACTTGGTTAGGTTAATTAAACTTGGTTTGACCTAATTTAGTGAAGTTTAAGTCATTGGAACTTGTTTGGAGAGATTTGGAGTTGATTTGACTAATATGGCTTATGACTTTATAAGCCATGATTAATGACTTGACTTATAGCCCATAGGCCCACACCATGGACCAAACCTAAACCTAATCAGCCCATGGCAGCCACTATTGATCTTTTTCCCCCTATTTAATCCCCTCCTAGAATTTAGGGCTAGCCTCCATTGGGATTTGTGCAAGTTTTGGAAGAGGTGAGTCTCCATCTTTCTAAAATCATAGAAAATCCATTTCAACTCCATTTTCCTTCAAATCAATTGCATTAGGACCTAATTCTTTTGTTCTTTCTGTTTGTGTAAGAATATTTCAGAGTAGGATCAATTTGCGGGAGTTTTTGAGGCTTGGAGAACCATTCCATTTGGGGCTTTTGTGAGCTTTACACATCAATAGGTATAATCTATTCTAACCCATGAAATTTCTGTTTAATAGCATTTCTAGGATGCCCTAGCCCTAACCTAACTGTAGGAATAGGAATCCCCAAAATTTCGTGTCCTTTCGTATCCTTTTTGGACACGTATCAGTGTTGTATAGAACATGTTTGTTGAAATGCTTGTGAAAATTAAATATTGTTATTTTCAAAAACTAATTACATGATTTTGAAGCCCTTGGCATGCTGATCACGAATCTATCACACTGAGCACGATTTAGGCCCATGTCCGTGTCCAAAATGGACACGAACATGATACACGACACTATCGTGCAGTATCCTGCTGCTCGGGCGTCCTAGCGGACACGACACGGCGACTCAAGCCATGAAACTTGACACACACGTTGTCCTAATGACTGACATGATACTTGTAAATTTTTTCGGCTTCTCGTTTAGTGTGCATGAAGAAATTGGACCTGTACTGATTTTGTACAGTACTGTGCACGCATTTTACGTGACGCTGATACGCACGTTTAACACGACACGGGGACACGTTGACACTGTGCAGGGTGACACATGTGTAGCCCTATGAGGGGCAAATACGTGGGCACGAGCACGAGTCGTGTCGTGCCCTGTGTCGCGTGTACGAGGCCGTGTCCTCGCTGCACGAGGCTGCCTGTGCAGATTTTCAAACACAGAATGATTCACATTTTGGACACGTTCGTGTCCAGTGTTGGGACATGATACAACTTGTGACACACCCCCACATGTGCATGATTGTTTGTCAACCATTTATTTAGAGTTTTAATTGATTTTTGAATGTGAATTGGGTTTTGAATATGTTCTGATACTGGTTCAGTATAAGTAAATTATCCAGTTTTTCGAATGGTTAATTTGTATTTTTCCAAACGCAATTATATGTTACATTAGGTTAATTTGATGATGTTATATGTACATGATGGCTGGGCTTCACTAGATGTAAGTTGGATGTGGTTTACATTTCAAAATTTGGGTTTTGGGGAGGACTGTTTAATTTCGACTGATACATTTTACACTATTGAATGTCACTGAACTGTTTCTTTTGAATACTCTTAAAACCTGAGATTGAATGAATCATGGGTTACTGATTTGGGTTAACTGAATTGCAATATATTCACTAAATTCAGTGTGGACACCATGAACCTGAGAATCCTGAGTTTGTGCACTAAAATACACACACACACACATGGGCTGATTGAAATTCCTGAAGAACTTGAAATCTGAAATGTAGACATGTTAGGAATGTTTGGAATGAAGCCACTGCCATTATTTTCCCTACTCCTGGGAACTTAACCTGAGATTCAGTCATGTTTAGATAGGTTTTGATTCTAAATTTTGATTCCCTATTACTGACACCATGTTCCGACACTCTGGACACATGCTCACATTCACTCATTCCACACAAACACACACACTCTAATATGTTTAGCACTTTAACTCACATGTTCTGCCACCTACTGAAATCTGAGTTTAACAAATAGAATTTATATATAATGTGTTAACTGAGACGTTGTAACTGAAATGGGTTTTACTGAAATTTCAGTAAAGTAAAATCCTGAGATGGTTTCAGGGTTAAAACATGAGATTAGGATTTGGGTTGAATGGTTGATTCAATGTTAAATAGATGAAATCCTGTGATTTAGTAGGTTTGAACTGTCAACTAAAACTGAGATTCACTGTTAATAGTGGAAACCTGAGAGTTTCAGAGTTTGTAGTTTATCGGGTTCAATTTTCTAAGTATCTAGTCATATTAGCTAATTTTACATATGTGTAGTATACATAGGCATATACATACAGTAGGTTTTCGAATGGTTGTATAGGTGACTGAACATAAATATACATGTATATTCCTGAGGATTCCTTGACTGTTTGTGAACCTGAGAGCTGGGTTGGAATGGTTTAAGTAAACCTGAGATTTTGCTTTAAACTTGTGTATTGGATTGGTTTAGAGTTAGGATATTGAGTGAACCTGAGAAATTGTTTGACAGTGAGGACTGAGAGTTCATTACCTTGATACCTGTGAATGATATGTTACTATGGGTTTTCTGAGAAATAAACCCAGGAAACTGAAATGAACCCATTCTATGCTTTCCTGAACATAGACACAAGCCACATATTCCTCACTGAATTGATGTGCAGTACCATGTTAAATTCCTATATTTTTGTATGTTAGTTTAGTTAGGAAGTTAACTGAGAATGGTATGGTCACTCACTCACTCACTATCCTTTTCCACATTGAACTATTGTGCACATGTATACACCCACACACACTTATATATTTTAGTATAGTTAACTCCTTAGACCCTCTCTATCTCCTCTATGTATATAAGTATGATATATATATATATATCTATGATTGGAAATATGTAAATATGCATGTATGTATATAATGACACATGCAAATGATGTAAGGATGTAACATACATAATGTATGCATTATTAAATATGAATGAAAGAATGTGATATGTAATGCAATATATGAGAGGGTATGTATGTATATACATATGTGTGATAGGTTAGTGGATTCTATATAAGATATGCATATAGGCAATGTAATGCACTATCAAATGCATTGGTATATGCAATGTATGCATGTTGTATGCCTCTATATGCATGAATGTATATATTATATATTGAATCTATTTGGTATATAGCCTAGTGTTAGAGTTGACCTAGTTTGACCTAGACAGATTGACCATGTTTGACTTAGAGTTGACTCTAACCTAAATCGACCTAGAAATCATGTAGATTGCATTGTATGTACTTATTTACCATTCTGGACATGTTATAACCTGTACTGCTCTATTTAGGACATTGTGACTCCGGTGCAGACATCTGATATTTCATTACTCTTTTCAGAGTATCAGGCGAGTACATTCTCTGATAGTTCTTTCATTTACTTGTCAATTACTGTACTTCAGTTCTAGATAGTTTTATGTGATTCTTACAACACGTATAAATATTTTCTGGATTCATGTATGCTACACACATACCATTTTGTCTGGCCTCTATATCTGGAACCACTACTGGCATCACCTTTTGGAATCACTACTGGAACCACCTACTGGAATCACTCTGGAATGTTTTGCTGGTATCATTATGTTCGGCTGGACCCATCCCGATTTATCGTGTCGTTTTCTGGATTCACATGTACTTGCTGGGCAGGGAAATATTAGAATAGGCATGTGAACATACCTAAATACTGGAACCACTCCCTTGGAATTATACTGGAATGATAGCCATCTCACACCCGGCCAGGTGTGTGATGTGCCGTATTACCTACAGCCGTTCACATGTCGATCCCGATATTTTAAAACACACTGTTAGAGTATAGGCTGGACTCACCCTGGAACCTTGATCACCAACTGGACTCACCTCATACCGGACTCATCTTGTACTGGAATCACCTGGTATCAGATTCATGTTGTCTGGATTTACTTAGGTTTTATACTTGTTACATTTACATTCTGGACTGATTATGTTACTTTAGTTCAGCTAGATTTATTTTACAGTCTCTTTTGCCATCATTCTTCTCTTGTTTTAGTTACTTACTTTCCTTGTATCTTATCTGTTCTCCATACCATCACTTGTATATAAACTGCCATATTCATTAATAAAACTGTCTATAACTGCTTTATAGTTCTCTGTCATTTAATTGGGATTTCTTGATGAGTTGTACTCGTTCCTGTCCTGATTGGACCTGTTGAAATTTTATAGATGATTGCCGTGAGGACACATGCCTTACATATTATGGACCCGGAGACGGGATGACTACCTTTGGCTCCGACACTCAGGAGTGATCGGGATTTAGTTTAGTAGACTAGCATTTGTTTCCATGATTGAACTTGTTATAGAAGTTTTGAGACTTGTGTAGTATTTGAGATTTGTTGAGAGGTGTTATTATTTTAGTAGTTGTTCTTCTATTCTTAGTTAATTCTTCTGTGTTTATCTTATCGTGCTTAGACTGTGATTGAGTTCAATATGTTATACTTGTCCTCCGTTCGGAGTTGATCATGATGAGTACATTATAATTGCGTGAGTTGCTGGTTAGATAGTAACCTAGGACAGCGCTCTACCGTCGATACTGCGGCGTAGGCTGGACGTACCCACTTCTCGTGCCCTTACTCTAGGATGTGGGTCGTGACAGGAAGCAGCCGCATGAAGGTGGCATCCGTATGAGTAGAGCATCCGCATGAAAAGAGCAACCGCATAAGGGTGTCAGCTGCATAGGAGTGGAAGCCGCATAGGGAGCTTTGGACTAGACAGATCATGTCAGCTATAAAAGATTTTCTTCTTTTTCCTAGGAGCACACCATCATGTCAGAGTTATTATTTCGACTTTTATGTCAGAGCTGTCATTTGTTAGAGCTGGCATTGTCAAGGCTGCCGTCATAGTAATTAATTCAAGCTGCTGCTTTATGGCCAATTGTCAGATCGGACAGCGTGAGGCCACGTGGCATGGAGCCATCCGAGCCGCATGAAGGACTTTTGAAGCTGTATGAGGCTCCTTCTGTTTGTGAATCGTATGGGATCCTGAAGGACTTATGAGCCGCATGAGGCTCCTTCTGTTTTGAGCCGTATGGGCTTTCCTTGTCTTTTTCCATGCTTCTACAAGACCCCCTTCAAAGTTTTTAATTTATAAAATTGAAATACTTTGAATAAGAAGCATGGCTATATATAAGCTCTTCTGGCCGCAGAGGATATTCTGACCGTATGGGCTTCCTAGCCGCATGGACTTCCTAGCCGCCTGGACTGTCCAGTCGTATGGTCGTCCTAGCCGCATGGACTTCCTAGCCGCATGGACTGTCTGGCCGCATAGACTCTCTGCCACGTGTGCGTCTCCTGCCACGTGTGCATTTTATTAATTGCTCTTGATTTGCTTTGGATTTGAAGCCGCCCTTTGGGCAGGATCCCAAGGGTCGGTTTTAAATATCCGAATTTTCCTCGATGCCCGAAGAGTCGATTCTATTCTTTATGCAGCACGAGGATCGAGGCGTCCGTCGGTTTATGAGCTACACTTTTGTCTTCCTATAAATAAGAAGGTTTGTGGAACGAGAAGACTTCTTTACTTTCTCTCGTCTTCAACTCTTCTTTCCCTAAGTTGATGCCTTCATCTTCCTTTCTCCGCCCATTGATCAACAATGGCCCCCAAATCTTCTACAACCGCGGCGAAGGGTAAGGGAGTGGCTTTTTCGTCAGCCACGGTGCCTGAAGTTCATCCCGACGTTCACCCCACCATTGCTGGTAAGGGTTTGGGCAGATCGTATACTTCGAAACCCTAACAAAGACGGCTTTGTTGCATGCTTTATGCACAAGCCTTTAATGCGTTCCTCGTTTTTATCGAACTGTTCAAATTATATGGGCCACATGTACGTCCCATGTCCGAGCCGCATGGGGTATACCCCATATCCGAGCCGCGTGGGAATTGTGTAGTGGCCGCATAGACGCTTCACAAACTGACCCGCATAACGACCCATCGAACAGAGCCGCATAAGTCCCTCTAAATCGAACTGTATGAAGCCCCTTCAAATAGGACCGCATAAGTTCGTCTGGGCTGAGCCGCATGAGGCTGTGCTAAACTGAGCCGCATTAGCTCCTCTCTTTGGAGCCGCATAACGCTCCGGTAAGTAGAGCCGCATAAGCCCTCGCTAAACAAAGCCGCATAAGCTTACGCTAATTAGTGCCGCAGAAGCTCATGTTCAAACAGAGCCGCATGAGCTCTTTTAAAACATAATCGCATAAGCTCGTCCCTAAACAGAGCCGCATAAACTTATGTGGACTGGGCCGACTAAGCCAAAACACTCGGTGGTTTTGTTTTAGCCCTCCTTTAACTTGTTTCTTTTGTCCTTCTTCAGTGCATCTGCCAGTGAATGCTGCTGGAGAACCTCTGGCGGGTCGTGCCCAATTGGCTATGGGCTATCGGTATGACCACATAGTCGAGTATGTGACGAACCAGCTTCCAAAAGAGCCTTTGGAGAGACTGAATGCTATCAAGAAACAGTCCTTTCACTTTTTCTGTGCTATGATGAACTCGGGGCATTTGGATGGGGAATACCTGAAGCCTGCGTTCCTCATTGGGGATGCTTTGTCTGTAAAGAACACCAGGTGCTGGATATATCCGAGAGCTGGGACTTTACTCTTGACGGGGTGGAGATCCATATCCCTCCGATAGAGCATCATTTTCCTCTGTCATGGTTCAATATGTTACCGCTAGACAGAAAAATGGTAGACTCCTTGACTCCAAGCAAGTCGGGATGTTTGTGGGAAACATTCATTACAATAGGAATTTGGGGTCAGCATATGCGTAAAGGGAACCGGTCAATCGGTACGTGATGGGACTGGCTCCGGGTACCTTTATAAACGTAACGGGTCCCAATTTCACATTCTCTCAGGCTGATACCTTCTTGAACCAGCTTGCTCGCAAAGGGTCCTATCCCGTCGGCCGGTTTGTGTTGCTGAACTGGATAAACCCTATCCCTGCGTGGGCCAACTTGGCCACGTGGATTCTGCAAAAGTATGTGGCTTTTCTGCGTAAGATCGACCTCTACCACGCCATTCGGGGTACCTGTCATGGTCTACCTATAAATAAGTCGTTGTTCATGGCTCTCCTGGAGATGTACAACCGGAGGATGGGAACCTTCTTCACGCCCGGATGGGAGCTGGGACTTGCTCTCCATGAGATGTACGTTATTTCCAAGCTGCCCTGGAGGGAAGAAGTCTTTGAAGTGTACACCCCTACGAGCGAAGAGCTCGAGGATTTGGATCGGCAGTTCCCGGGCTTTGTTGCCGTGTATCGGGAATTGTTATGTCACAACAGTACTTGTCACCAGACTGCTATCAAGAAGGATGGTATCTCGGAAGGAAGCATTCCCCACACTAAGACCTGGGTCTCTTATCTTTTCACACTAGGCGCCTCAAGCCGAGTTTCTTTTCGAGATCCTCAAACCCAGGCGGAGTTACAAAACCTGGTGTCGACTGCTAAGAAATCGAGGTCCAAGGGCGACATATTTGGTAGTAAAATTGACTCCTTTAGTTATTTTATCGTGGTACTCAGCGACTGTCGGAGAAGGGGCTCTTGGCGGGATTTCTGATGGTGTGGCTACGGAACTGCGTAGTCTCCGGAGGGGCAGGTTCCATTGAGAGGATCAGTCGCCACTTTATCCTCCATGTCGTAAACCTGGTCTTTGGGGCCAAGCTGGCTCTTCTTCCGGCCATGGTGTGCAGCATACACCATGGCCTTCGTGCCTTTTCTTCCAAGGTCATCGCTCGTAATACGACGATGGATTTTGAGCGCATAGAGCTGCCATACCATTATTTGATGGGGTGGCTGTTAATGCACTGCCGGTCTTTGATGAGACCTGGAGCAGAAGACGGCGTTACGGCTGATGACGCTTTTATTTTCCGATTCCACCATCTGCCTTGGGAGTACAGCACCATGCCAGTCTGTCGGAGGGCGCTGGCGAGAGTGGACGGATACGACTTTTTTGTATGTGTTCCTTGTTTTACTGTTGAAGAAGTGAGGAGCGTGCATGTTGATGGTACCGAACCTCCTCTCCTCTTACCTGAGAAACTGCTCCTTTGGATGTGTAATATCCGTCCAGCGTACCTAGTGTATCGGAACCGCAACGTCGTCTACCTGGATCCTTACTTGCCCAGCAGGTTCTCTTGCCAGTTCGGGTATAGCCAGCTGTTCTTTGACAGTCCTAGCTCTTACCTGGGCTTTGAAGGTAGCGTCCTGGATGGTATCAGGGCATGGCACTATTATGACACGGTTCATACCCGAACCACCTTTTCGGTCCCTGATGGTGAGACGCCAGGGGAGATTTTGTATATGGCGGCCTTATACCATGTTACGGCGAGTAAGCCTCCCATTAATTTTGACCCGAGTACCAACATCATTGTGGGTACAGGCTTAGCGGAGAAGCCTAAGGGGTCTAAGACGAGGAAAAGGAGGGCGAATGCGGTTCTTGTGCCTGACTCGGAGTCCACAAATATGGACGAAGAGAATGACGAGCATGATGCAGATAACTCTTTTCCTCCGGTGGAAGATGTTGGGGCGGATCAGCCGCCTGTTATGTCAGATGAGATGGTGGCGGATCAGCCACCTGTCGTGCCAAATACGATGGTGGTGGATCAGCCGCCTGTTGCACCTGGTCCCGTACAAAAATGTAGCAAGCAAATCTCCTCTGTTGGCGTTATTCCTTACTTCCAGAAACGGGCTACGGTCAGACGTCGCAAGCTAACTATAAAGGAGAGAAGCGAGGACGTCGACCCCTCTTCGGAGGTAAATCGAGTTACTACCATCTTTATTCAGTTCTTCCTTTCTCCTGAACTTTGATTTTAATCATTTTCCTTTCCTCTTGTAGGTGTCAGAAGAGTCGGGCTCTCGAGAACTGACCGCTGTTTCTGAAGTCAATTCGGCCATGAATACTTTAATTAGTGATATGTGTGTCGAGATTATTTTTGTCAGGGCCCTCTCGGCGGCGGCTGAGGGATCCTACATTGTTGAGGCCTCGACGAAGGGCGACGGGGGCTCCGCTGAACCCGTCTCCGAGACCGTTGAATTTCAATAAGGTGACACTGATCCAGTCGTATCTTCTTCCGGGGCAGCTGGGGCAGAAGAGCCAGCTGAATTCGGCTTGGAGGTTGCTGGTGAGCGGATTATGGCGGCTGTGAGCGAGCCTCAGCCTTCACAACCCTCCCCTGGTAAGATAAGCCAAATTTTGACTAGTGAGGAGTCCCATTTGCTCTATCATCATATCCTTCGGATTATGTTGATTGATGGTTGCTCTGAACATACAGGTCCTGCCTCTTTCCTGCCAATGACGGATATTGTCGGGGAAGGCTCTACCAGCGGAAATCTGGTGGGAGGGAGTGTGCCCCTTCCTCTTTCGACTTATATTGAGGGGCCTTCCGCTGGATCAAGCTCGGGAGATCAGATGGCGGCACAGCCGAGGCAGAGAGGAATGGTCGCTATGTCCTCCTCTGCTCATCTAGCTTCGGGGGTCGAATTCTCTGTCTTGCCGAGTATCCAGGTTCTCCGGGCCGTAGAGGATGAGTTAGCTGCTATCCATGCGTCTTTTCGCTCAGAATTTATTTCCCTAGTAGCAGGGGTGGCCTGTTCTGGCGTATCTCCTTCAACACTGCCAGCTATACTTCCTCTGACGCCGTCCTCTACGGAAGTTCTGGACGAGGCGTCACAGGATGTAGTTGACAGTTTCTACCGCCACTTGAAGAGAGGGGTCAAAGCTGCTGTGGAACGGGGAAACCCTTTGCCTTGGCTCGACAATACGCCCGAGGCCAGATTGACATTCTTAAAACCCTCCCTGGTGGGGCAGGGATAGCTGCGCTTCTGGAGCCCAAATTATTAGAGGCTGATCAGCTTGTGGCCCAGTTTCAAGTGCTGCGGCAAGCTGATCTGTCTGCGGCAATAGATCAGGAGCGGGGCTTCCTTACCACTATTCTGGAGAAGGTGAGGGCTACACGAGATGAGTCCAATCCAGTTATAATGAAGGATCTCGGTGACCTATCTCTTCAATATGATCAGCTGAGCCGTAGGAGCGAGGATTGCCTAGCTCGGGAAGCGGCCGCCTCTCGTGGAATAATTGATACAAAGGAGCAGATCATCGAACTCCAGAGGAAGTTTGTCTTCTTGGAGTCTGAGCTTGAAGCTTCCCGTGCGGATAAAGAGCATCGTTCAGGAGGCCGAAAGGGTCTCCCCAGCTTCTACTAGCCTGGAACGTGCTTTGAAGAAGCTCGAGGATGGCTGGCGGGCTCATGCGTACCTTGAAGACGCGGAGCGGCTGGCTCAGGAGGCCGAGCGTTGGGCCAAGCAGGGGTTCGAGCAGTCGACTGTCTTGCTGAGGGACCGTCTCATGGAATTGTGTATCGCCGAACCATAGTCGGCTTTTTTCTTCTTTTATTTTCGTTGCTTTCCTTTCTTGAGAGGGACGTGATCCCCATAACATGTAGTACTTTTGACTTTTAAATAAAGAGTATGTTTCATTTTACCCTTCCTTTGTATTGCTTATTGCGTTTGTGGTGTTGTGGTATTCGCCCCACTGGGGGACTGTTTGTGGACTTGCTACCCCTGGCATACCTTGGTTTCAGGTACAAATAACAAGTTTGATGGGGATACTTAGAAAATTCCATAGTGAGGTGGCCGTGGATGTTCCCGTATCGGAAGAAAGAATGGCATGGAGCAGCTGGGCTCCCGGGGCATGATGACAAATTTGTGGTCAACTGAGGACATTTGTGGGCCTATTATCCTTGGCGTACCCTGGGGTTTTTTTTGGTACGGATAATAAGTCGAGAGAGAACCAACATACTTACTCAGAGGTAATGAGGACGTGGTAAATATGAGGGTTTCTTCGATGGAGCCTTCCCACTCAGTGTAATGAGGACATGGCAGGAGTGGGCTCCATGAAGGGTACATAGAATAACTCAGAGGTAATAAGGACGTGGAAGTTCTATATGAGGGGCGGTTTATTTTTGATGGAAGGGGAACAACTCAGAGGTAACATCGACGTGGTTGTTTTAGAAAATCTGTGGATCTGCTACCCTTTTTGTGCACTGAAAGTACGGGATATTGGATCATAAGGAGGGAGCTCTTTTAGGAGAAAAGTTCAGAGGTATGATCATACATGACTTACTACCTAAAAGATGCAATATAGATTTATCTATAGTGACCAGAGTATAAGTTCAGCGGTACCTACGGGTACATAACTCAAAAATCTGGGAGATTTAGGATCAGAATGTAAGCTCAGCGGTACGAGAGGGTACATGACTCGTCATTCTGGCAGATTTGTAGTCGGGATATGAGTTCAGCGGTACGAGAGGGTACATGACTCGTCATTCTGGAAATTTGTAGTCGGGATGTGAGTTCAGCGGTACCACAGGGTACGTAACTCATCACTTTAGAAGATTTGAAGTTGGGATGTGAGTTCAGCAGTACCACAGGGTACATAACTCAACATCCAGGAAGATGTCGTTTCAGACGTAATACTTCTTTAGGAACTTGTCGTTGATGGACAATATGAGCAAGTCTCTATTTTGTTTTGTGAGGCAGTAAGCTCCATTAGAGAATACAGCATCGATGATGAACGAGCCTTCCCACTTTGGCTGCAACTTGTCGACGGTTTTGTGAGTCATAACGATCGGCCTCCGAACTGCCAGAACAAGATCGCCCACTTGGAATGTTCTGATTTTAACCTTTTTGTTGAAGGTTCCGGTGATACGGGCTTGGTACAGCTCGAATCGTTGTTGAGCTAACAGGCGCCTCTCATCTAGGGCCTCCAACTCTTGCAGTCGGCGATGGAGATTATCATCTGTTGTCAATCGATAGGTTAGAGCGACGCAGAGCGAGGGGATTTGAGTCTCCAGTGGGAGAACTGCCTCACTCCCATATACCAGAAAGAATGGTGTGTTCCCGGTGGCCGTTCATACTGTAGTACGGTACGCCCATAAGCATTCGCCAATCCAGTCGCGTTTATTTGATGACACGAACTTCTTGAGAAGCTTGATGACTATTTTGTTAAACGCTTCAGCCAGACCATTAGCCGCTGGATTGTATGGTGTTGAAGCAATATTCTGGATTCAGTGTTTGTCATAAAATCGCTAGAAAGCATGGCTTGCGAACTGTGGACTATTATCATGGATGATCCTTCGAGACAGTCCAAAGCGGTAAATAACATGATGCTTGAGGAAGCTGATCATGTTTGAAGTCTTGACTTCTGCCAGCGGAATAGCCTTCGCCCATTTGGAGAAGTAATCTGTGATTGCGAGTATGAAGCGATGTCCTCTGGACGAAGGTGGAGTGATCGGACCAATGATGTCCATTCTCCATGCTTCGAATGGCCAGGATGCCACCGTCGGATATAGAAACTCGGATGGCTAGTAGATGAAATCTGTGTGGACTTGACAGGCTTTGCATTTTCATGCATAGTCTATTGCATCTGCAACCATCATGGGCCAGTAATAGCCCATTCGTCGAAGGCGATCCTGTAATTTCGGGCCAGGCTGATGGGCCCCACAGATGCCATCATGAGCTTCACGTACGGCTTCTTTGGCTTCTGTATTTGACAGACATTGAAGCAGTAATCCATCGTATGATCACCGATATAGCATTTTCGTCTCTGTATCGTAGAAGAATCTCAGGGAATGTCTTCTGATAGAAGTGGCTTCCTTCGGATTCCCTGGCAGGATGTCGTAGACCACGAAGTCGATGAATGGTTGTCTCCAGTCTGGTGCTTCGTCGACTGTCAGAGCGGAGTAACTCTCAACACATTGAACATTATTCCTGGGACATATCAACTCACGGCCTATGATATCAACCAAGTGGTGAGCATGATTTGGAACTGCTAAGGAAGCGGCAAGGCCTGCTAGGGCGTCGGCTTCAATGTTCTGGAGCCTGGGAACATGTTCTATGATTAACCCTTCCAAGGATGAGATGATGTCAATTGCTATTTGGTGATAGGGGATCATGTCTTCATGATGCACTTCGTATGAGCCCCGAATTTGATTAACAATTAGCTGCAAATCGCCGTATGCTTCAAGATACTCTACCCCAGCTCCTTTGTAAGTCGGAGGCCAATGACCAAAGCGTTGTACTCGACCACATTGTTTGAGCAGGACTCCGTGAGGGAGTAAGCCCGATTGATCACCAGCCCGGAGGGAGAAATCAGCACCACTCCGACTCCAGCGACGATGTTGTCCTTGGGCCCTGTTCTGGAAGCACCGTCGAAGAACATTCGCCATATGGCATCATGAGAGGCCACATTTGAATTGGTGACCTCATCTGGAATCTCTTCGTCTATTCTGGTTGACTCCGATCCTGGATGAGCTGCTAAAAAGTCTGTCAGAGCTTGACCTTTAACAGCCTTCTGCAGAACGAAGATCATGTGGTAGGGAGATAATAAAATTGCCCATGTAGCGAGGCGAGAGATGAGTGCACCTGGCATGGTCATGAGGACCCTGAGGGGATTGACTCTTGATATGACATGGATGGTTTGTCCCGTGACGTAGTGTCGCATCTTCTGAATGGCGAAAACCAGAGCAGGGCACTCCTTTTCTACGGCGGTATATCGATGCTCCGGCCCCATCATCATTCTGCTAAGGTAATATATAGCTTGCTCATGGCCTGCCTCGTTGTTTTGTGCTAACAGAGCACCGAGAGAATGTTCCATCGCTCGTACATAGAGCAGGAATGGTCTTCCTGCAACCGGGGCTACCAGGACTGGAGGGTTCGTCAGATATTCTTTGATGCTGTCGAAGGCGCGCTGGCATTCTTTATCCCATAAGAATGAAACGCCCTTCTTCATGAGGTGGGTGAATGGTTGACATCGTCCGGAGAGGTTAGAGATAAACCTCCTGATGTAGGCCAGCCTCCCTTGAAGGCCTCGGAGTTTACGGAGATTTCTCGGGGGACCCATCTCCATGATTGCCTTCGTCTTCTCAGGGTATATGTGGATATCCTGGGAAGTAATGATGAAACCCAAGAACTTCCCGCTGGATACGTCCAAGAAGGATTTTGTGGGATTCATTTTTAAATTGTGCGCTCACATCAGGTTGAACACTGTCCTCAGATCATGCAGATGATCTTCCTTAGAACGGCTTTTGACGGCGATGTCGTCGACGTAACATTCCACTGTCTTGTGCAGGTGGTCTCTAAAGATGATGCTCATAGCTCTTTGATAGGTGGCGCCAGCGTTCTTTAAACTGAAAGGTATGACTGTGTAGCAGTATGTGCCAATTGGTGTTCGGAATAATGTATGATTTTCGTCATCAGGGAACATCTTGATCTGGTTGTACCCCGAGAAACCATCCATAAATGACATACACTCAAAGCCACAGGTATTGTCAATCATGATGTCTGTGATAGGGAGGAGGAACTCATCCTTAGGACATGCCTTATTCAGATTATGAAAGTTGATGCAGATTCAAATCTTTTCATTTTTCTTGAGGACTGGTACTATATTGGCGACCCAGTCTGGATGCTGTTCCTTGTGGATAAAACTACTGGTTATCAGTTTATTGACCTCAGCTTCAATGGCGTTCATGACGTCGGGGCGGAACCGTCGTTTCTGTTGCTTGACCGGTTTTACGTCCGGTCGGATGTTGAGCTTGTGAAGTGCAACCTCAGGGTTCAGTCCTGGCATATCTTCGTAGCTCCAGACAAACATGTCGATGTATTCTCTGACGAGTTGTAGTAGTGATTCTCGCTCTTCGTCCGTCAGATTCTTGCTGACGAAGATGGGCTTTGGAGAGGACTCATCATCGAGAACGACTTGTACAACCTCATCCTCGTTGGGAGGCTCTTTTTGTTTGAACTGCTTCTCATATTGCGCATCTAGTTGTTGTGCCCACGGCTCTAACTCAAAAAGTTTAGGAATGTCTTCATCTTCTTCGTAGGCATCGGCAAATGCCATATTGTTGGACTAGACTTGCCTGAGCATGTCTCCGATACTGACATCTGAATCGGAGGTGGGTGATCCGGTTGAGTGCCAGTCGCATTCCTTGTCTGATCTTTCAGGGGTCATTGCCGATGTAACGTAACCTAGCCCACATCTAGTTTTATTGTAATAGTTTCGTGGTTTACCGGCTGGGACCGACAATCGTAAGGATAATCGTCGTCCAGTGCCGTAGTTTAAGCCTGGTGTAGTTTCCAGATCATACCCTTATTTTTGCATAAGGTACTTAGATTGGGAACTATACAGATAAAGGGGCAATCTCCCGATGTCGGGTTCGAGATCAACTTTTTCTACCCTAAAGGGTTGTGGGTCATTCTTCCGGTCGAAGATGATTGGATGATCCTCTCCCTCGATTATGCGGTAAGCGTCTTCCACTGCAGTAAGTTGGTTTGCGGTGTAGACATTTGTTACCTGTGTGTGTAGGTGAGTACCTATACCGTGTTCCATAGCATACATTGTATAAAGCTTATCAAGCTCGAGATAATTCAAAGATAGCCCTTTATTGATGAAGTAAGGTATCTTTTCCTGTGGGATTACATCATCTGCGGATGGAACATCGGTGTGAGCAACCACATACTTGGCCAGCTCTGGCTCTTCTTCAACCACCCCATGTGTCAATGAAGACTGGAAGGATGACTTGGGCAGCTTAATCATCAGGGGCTCCATGGATGGAGCAGGACGTGGAGTTGTTGGCGTGCTAGCCACCCCCTGCTTGGTGCTCGGTGCTGGGCGGGGAGTTGTTGGCTGGCTAGCAGTCCCCGGCTTAGCGCTCGGCTGCTGATTCATTCTGGAAATACAAATCGTCATCGATTTAACAGAGGGATTGAGCTCCTTTATTTGTTGCTGGCTAGCGCTAGGCAGTCTGATTGTTAGTGGTCTTGGCGCATGGCCAGACTTTAGCAGTCGGATTATCATCTGTTCCTCCTGTGCAGAGAGGCTAATTGCGTTCTTACGCAGAGTGGCTGTAAGGGACACAGTTATGCCAGGTTTGCGGGCTTGGAGGTGGATCGTCAGAGGTTCTTCTGATCCAGTTGCTGCCTTAGTTTGAGCTTGAGTATCTCCTTCGGCAAGATGCTTTTTTGACTTCTCGTACAAGCATGAATCTGAGTAGTAGGATTCGACCCCTTTGAAGGGATCGATGTCGGCAAATTATGTCCTCACGAAGCCGTGCTTGTCGACGTACTTGAAGTACTGGTGCAGTATGGAGGGCACGATCATGTAATCATGTATCCAAGGATGCCCAGGAGAATATTGTAGGAAGTGTCCGCATCTATGACATAGCTGGTCACTTCTGACTGAAGGTCGTCGATTTGGCACTTCAAGCGAATCTTTCCGATCGGATAGCTTCTGCCTGAATTAAAATCACTGATGGCGGTGCTTGTCGGTGTCAGGCGATGCATTGGGATGCGCAGATGGTGTAGTAGGCTCTTCGGGATGATGCTTATGGAAGAACCGGGATCAATATGCATCCGGTCCACCTTGACATCGCCATTATATCCAGTATAATACAGAGGGCAATTATGCAGGTTGGCTTTGATAAGCATATCCTACGGAGTGAAGACGATGTTGGACATTGCGCATGTGCAAGCGCTGTCGTGGAGATCTGTAGGTGGGCTTTTCCCAGTGAGATTGGACTGAGCCAGATATACGTCGGCATTCTGGAGCGCCTCGCTCAATGCGACGCGAACATCTTTGGAGAGCCTCAGGAGCTCGTATAGCGACAATTTGGCCGGTTTGTTAGCCAATTGTGCCAAGATGTCAAAGTTGTAGGGCCTCTCCAGCCCATGAGACATCTTTCTTCGAAGCGGTTTGTCAAAGCGAGTCTCCTTCGGCCTAGGCTTGTCGGTCGTCGAATGCTGCGAAGGTCCTGTAGCATCAACAGCTGCTGGCTGATGATCTTCAGTCGAGTTACCCGGTGGAGGTTGGGTTTGTGCGCCGGAGCGGGTAACAACAGCAGTAGCTTCTTCGACATCTGTCGAGATTATGTGGCATAATTTGACTTTTCCACTTTTCTTCTTGCAGGTGGAGGAAGGAGCGGACTGAGTCACTTTAGGTACTAGATCCGGATGGACCCACATGACCTCCCCTCGTGATGTGGTAAGGGGCACTAGGCCAGCATCCTGGTTTCGGGGAGGTCGAAGGTTAGCGACCTCCATCCTTGCTCTGGGGACGGGTACTACTCCATCTTGAGTCTTTGTCGGAAGGAAGCTACCGAATTGTACTGACACCAAGTTGGCTGCTACGGTCACCTCTTCGAAATTAATGGCCAGGGCCTTAGAATCGATGAGATGCTGAATGTATCGCTTCAGTTGGTAGCTGTCATGTGTAGCATGGTGGACATAGCGATGGTAGTGGCAGTACATGGGGTTCTCCATTTCTGCAGGTCGAGGTTCATGCCTTGGAGGAGGAAGCTGAATTTGACCCCCTTGTATGAGAATATCCAAGATGGGCTTGACATGGCCGTCCTCGAAGGAATAGGTCCTCTGAGGCCACTGCTTCTCTATTGGCTTCGGTTCAGGCTTCGACGCTGTGTCGGCCACCATAGCCCGTTTGCCCTTGTTGTCTCGATTGTTGGAGGGATTACTACCGTTATTGTTGTTGGTGTTAGGGCGTTTGTCCTTGTCTTCTCCTTCCGAGACATGTAATCCCAATTGGCGAGTTTTCTTCAACTTGTCTTCTGTGCTAGTGGCACTAATGATGAACGTCTTCCAATCCTTAAACTGACTTTCGCCGATCCAGAGGCTGATCGTGGGAAGAAGCCTCTTTTGACAAATTTCAATTAAGGAGGAATCCGGGTTACCGAAAGGCAACTTCATCGCGGTTTGGCGAAACCGTTCGATATGGTTCCTTGTCAACTCCTTTTCTTCCTGAACAACGTCCATGAGGGTAGACGTTGTCACGTCTTGTCCTATCTCATAGAACCTCTCCAGGAACATACATTTGAAGCCGATGAAAGAATGGATGCAGTTGTCCGGCAAGTTGTGGTACCAGTCGAAGGTGACCCCCTCCAGTGTCCCGATGAACAATCGTGTAAGGATGGCATCGTCATGAGGCAGATGGTCGGTTGTGACCTCGAAGTAGGTGATGTACCTGCTTGCAGATGTCTTTCTATATACGGATTGATGTTGAACGGTTTATATCTTGGTGGGAAGGAAACATCTCTCCACGCAGCAGGATACGGTTGTCGTATCCTGAGGTCTTGGCAGTTTTCTCGGGCATGGAACATGGCCCGGAGCTCCTGGACCTCTCTTCTTGCCTTCCTGTCCTCGTTTGTAGCGGTAGAGGTCGATATTTTAGGAGGATTATCACCCGGGTTTGGTGCAGCTGAATTTGAATTCGCATTGACCGTGGGGCCCAAGCTTGTTTGGCCAGGCGTTCTTTCTTGCAGAGTTGGAAGGGCCACTTTGATCTCGTCCACGAACTTGACCAAGGCATGCAGTATGGCCTCCAGAGTGTCGATTTGTTGGCGATCACTGGGACCGTCTTGGTTACTGTCCGTCATGAATACCATCCTCACATGAGGAGAGATGGAAGAAACGGTAAAGGATGTGCCCTCTGAGTCATACCCTTGTACAGAGAAGTCATCAGGGTATGTGGAAATATTCTCCTCTGGTTCGGACTCAGAAAGAGTGGTACCCCCAGCTTCAGAGCTTGCCTCATCTTGAAAATTGTGGACGTCCTCGAGGACGACGTGATCTGCTGCATCTGTTGGGTGAACCGTTTCCCCTGGATTGTCTTCTTGGAACACTGAATTATCATGGATGTTTGGAGGAGTGCTACCCCCAGCTCCAATGCCTCCAAGTGTGGCAGATTTTGTCTTTGAGCGGGTAGCTTGGTAAACTCCTCCTGTAATGGTGGTAGACAACCGCTTAAAAGAGAGTTTCTTGGTTACGCCGGTTGTGATTTTCGGACTGGAGACATTTGTTTTCTTCCCTCTACCGCTGCCAGGAAACTTAAGAGCAGAATTGCAGGAGGCGACGAGGAGCGTCTCGTCTTCTGAGATTGTGTGTTGCAGCCGTTGGAAAACGGACCGCCGGTCTTCTTGTATTGCTGCCTTGTTGTAACAGCAGTTGACAATGACTTGGGTGCATTGATGTCCCTGACAGGACTCTCTGCACATCAAATCTTCGTCTCTTTTCTTGCGTTTGTGAAGAATTACGTTGCGTAAGTCGCCCGTTTTGTGGGCCCGGGAGTTCTGAGTCCATGAGTGTATTGGCCTCCTGCCTGCTCCCTGATGTGGGGGTAGCACAAGTACTTGCCCCTGATCCTTGTTGGGAGATTTTTGATAACTATCCCGTTCGTTGGCCGCCGAGGGCTGCACACGGGTAGTTTTATACAACTTTCCATCAGGGGCCCGCATAATAGTCAGTGGGACGCCCTGATAGTCAGAAGTTGGGACAGTCGACTGAGCTCGACGAGCCCGCGCTGCCCGAGACTTCTTCCTTCTAGCACCTGAGAGTGCATATTAGGAATACTCCACGGAGATTGGCACATGAGAGCATCTGGGGTCAGGATCACCTGAGAGGCGGTCGAAGACTGACCGTAAGCCGTATGGGACAGATGGTATGCGGCTGGGATCAGTGGCTGTGCAGGCTGTCTGCATGCGGCTATCCTTTGTGGCCGCATGAGCCTTCTGTATACGGCTAGAAGCGGTGGCCGCATGAACCTCCTGGATGCGGCTGGAAGTCATGGCCGTGCAGGCTGCCTGCATGCGGCTGGCAGTTCTGGCTGCATGGGCTTTCTGCATGTGGCTAACTTTTATGGCCGTATGAGTTTTCTCCATGTGGTTGGCAGTTGCGGCCGCATGAGCCTTCTCCATGCGGCTGGTGCCTTTATGCGGCTTGGATCGTATAGAGTTCCTCTTTGCCCCTGCAAGTCCAGCATCATAGTAGTTTCTTCTACCGGACATGGGGACAGCAGAGTTCTCTATAGTCTGAAGTGGGGTTTCCTGCGAGCTTCTACGCCATCTTGAGCAACAGAGAGTACTTCTTCGAGAGCTTGGGAAGGAGCGAATGATTTGGGCCTCTACTCCCTGCGGGCCTTCTTCGTGCGGGCTCACCGCTGGACCGGGCCAGCGCTTCCGTCGGAGAGCATTTCTTTAAACGCCTGCTGGTCGAACCGGGCGACCAGCATTTGTTGAATGGAGCCAAGTTTGGCTGCGTTCGATTGTATCACCAACTCCTCAACCATGGAGAAGTTAGTCTCCAGCAGAGTCGCCATCATATTTGCCATTGATTGTAAAAGTACAGAACAATTTTATAGGAGGACTGAACTTAGACTCACAATACAAACTCGCTCGTACAAAGAAAGCATAGGAATGAAAACCTAGGTACAGCAATCTAAGTACAATTGTTTATTTTTGATTCTGGGGGTGATGGTAGAGGCTCGGGAAAGCGACGGCAGCTCTGCCTTACTCCTTGGACGATCGGACGCAGCTTCGGCTCCGGGGAAGAAATGCTCTCGGGATGTGTGGAAAAAATCCTCTGTGCGTGCCTTTGTCTCTCTGTGTGTCCAGCCGGATGGAGAGAGTCTCTTTCTCTTTGGAATTCTCCTCCTCTTTTTCTCCTGAATTCTCCAGGGTTTGGAAGAAAATGGCACCTTGCTATTTATAGAAGTGGGGGTGTGATCATTAGGATTTGCAATGATTCCCCCTTGAAAAGTCGGCGGCCAATCATCTGGACCATTAATCTTGATTGCATTACATCTGGGCAGTTAGTTCTTGATTGCGCCAAATCCGTATGGGCAATTAATGCTGATTGCAATGAATCTTCATAATTTGTCATGACAAGCTCGGATCTCCTGCCACGTGTTCAATTTGCTTAATTACAACAAATCTGATTTGATCCGAGTAATTATGGTGATTGTACTAAATCTGGTTGTTATAATTTACGAGCGACCATAATTTCGAGGGAATAAGACAGCCCCGTGTCTCAACTGTCATGAGGATCGCCACGTGTCTCAACTATCATGAGGACCGCCACATGTCTCAACTGTCGTGAATGGTACGTCCTGACAAAGCCGCAAGAATGCGGTCTCTAAATGAACCACATATGGGTGGCCCCCACACTCCTAGTCGCATGAAGGTAGCAGCCGTATGAAGGAGGCAGCCGCATGAAGGTGGCAGCCGCATGAAGGAAGCAGCCGTATAAAGGAGGCAGCCGCATGAAGGAAGCAGCCGCATGAAGGTGGCAGCCGCATGAAGGAAGCAGCCGCATGAAGGTGGCAGCCGCATGAGTAGAGCAACCGCATAAAAAGAGCAACCGCATCGGGATGTCAGCCGCATAGGAGTGGCAGCCGCATAGGGAGCTTTTGACTTGACGGATCATGTCAGCTATAAAAGATTTTCTTCTTTTCCCTAGGAGCAAGCCATCATGTCAGAGTCATCATTTCGACTTTTATGCCAGAGCTATCATTTGTCAGAGCTGGCATTGTCAGGACTGCCGTCAGAGTAATTAATTCAAGCTGCTGCTTTATGGCCAGTTGTCGGATCGGACAGCTTGAGGTCACGTGACGTGGAGCCATCCAAGCCGCATGAAGGACTTTTGAAGTCGCATGAGGCTCCTTCAGTTTGTGAACCGTATGGGATCCTGAAGGACTTATGAGCCGCATGAGGCTCCTTCTATTTTGAGCCGCATTGGCTTTCCTTGTCTTTTTCCATGCTTCTACAGTTACAGCTATGTAAATGCTGGACTATTGGAGGTACTGGCAGGTATCACGTAGGAATACTTTGCACATAGGATAGCACCTCGGTGCTCACGTAGATTATAACTTAGTACATACATAGGGTTATCCAGCACACGCATGGGTAATCAGATCTGGAATGAGGACCAAGACACAAGAGGAAAGAAAATAAAAAGGCACTAAACACTTAGGGTATGAAGTGCTCGCAAGTCATAAAGTGGCCCAAACGGCGCACGGGCAATGTACAAGGTAAAAGGTACACAAGGTGCAAGGTGCACAAGGTGACAAAGTCACCTATAAATTCAGGTTAAAGTGAGACATGAAGATTCTTGAAGCCAAGACAAAGATCTACAACTTTCATGTTGGGAGTTCTACGATACTATGCAGCCAAATAGGGCATAAAACAGTCAAAAATAGCCAAAATAGGCACTATGCGGCCAAATAGGGCATAAAACAGTCAAAAATAGCCAAAATAGGCACTATGCGGCCTTCTGCGGCACTATGCAGCCTTCTGTGGCACTATGCGGCCTTTTGCGGCACCATGCAGCCTTCTACGGCAGTATGCGGCCTTCTACGATACTATGCAGCCTTCTGCGGCACTATGTGGCCTTCTGCGGTACTATGCAGCCTTCTACGGCACTATGCGACCTTCTACGATACTATACAGCCTTCTGCGGCACTATGCGGCCTTCTGCGGCACTATGCAGCCTTCTGTGGCACTATTCATCCATGCGGCACTATGCATCCATGCGGCACTATTCATTCCTGCGATACTATTCATTCCATGCAGCACTATGCATCCATACGGCACTATTCATTCCTGCGGCACTATTCATTCTATGCGGCACTATGTATCCATACGACACTATTCATTCCTGCAACACTATTCATTCCTGCGACATTATGAATCTATGCGGCACAATTCATTCCTACGGCACTATTCATTCCTGCGGCACTATTCATCATTCCTGCCAAAAACCAGGACAGATGAATATATAAGATGTCTAAATATTGTTTTGGACATAACTTCCTCAAAACAAATCGAAATTCGGCGGTTCAAAAGCCAAAATTGGGTAGAATGAGATTTCCTACAATATAGGACCATTAGTTTTCGAAAACAACCAAGTTTGATAGATCAAAACCGTAAAAATCTATAAAACCCTAGTTTTAGAAACTTAGATCTACACAAAACTAGCCATTAAAATCAAAAACTCCAAGAACTAAACTTGAAGAGAATGAAGAGAAGAATAATATAGACAAATAATATCAAAGGAAAAATCAAGAATAAAAAATGCACAAATCTCCACTTTTGAGCAAGTTGTACTTGCCTAAGTGGGTTGGTGGTTGAGGGAAATAAATGAGAGAGTAAATGAGGAAAAAGAGTGTGGAAGAGATTATTTATAGTGAGTGAGGGTTGGCTTAAGAAAACCCTAATCTCTAAACATGCTCTAACCTTTCCACTAATGACATGCTTAAAAGCTACATGCAACCATTAATAAATAATAAATATAATTATGTACATGCTAAATACAGGATACCATGTATAGAATTCATAAAAGAATACGTATATCGGGATCGGAGAGTTACAAGGTCCGACGGTGGACATCGTTTTGACCCGAAATTACGATTTTGCCCCTGTATCCAAAATTGGACTTTTGGGTTGGCATTTTTGGACATTTCTTTTATACCAAATGCATTGGTGATGTCTGTTTCTGTCATGCCCCAGTCCCAAAATACAAGGACTAAGTACGTAGACATGTCAGCTGTATACATACGAAGTATATGGACCATCGTATATATACATAAGCTGTAAAATGCGGTAAACTACGATACTAATCTCATCCACAAATAAAAAATAAATACTTTATAATAAATCATGAATTATCATCTACAAGTTGTTGGGCGGAGACAAATCTACTACCAACTAGAAAGAGATAAATATATAATAAAAGAATTTTGTCGAGTGATGTGAAGACGATCTAAGTGCAATCACCTCGGAAGAAGAGAGAAAAACATGGCCTTGGATAGAGCACCTGTGAAAAGTCATAAAAACACACCTGGAGAATTCATTAGGTCCTCAGAGGGACGTAACAAGATACAAGAAATAATATGCCATATAAATACTGAATATAAAATATGCCACAAATAAAAGTAAGTGACAAGACCTCAATAAGGTAACCTAACCATGCTAAAGTGAACGTGCAGTTGAGAATAAACCTTTCGTCGTATGAGCCCTAGCTGTAAATAGGATCTAGTATAGTCTCCACTTGGGCACAAGAGACCTAAGCGCATGACGTTCAAAAACGATAGTGGCCAACCTGAGGGGGTAATCATACCCGTATCTCCAGCGGAGCTTCCAGGTTACAAGGGAATGTGTAATAGAAGCCCATACGACAAGAAAATGTTCTTTCCACCCAATGCACCTATCAAGTCACATCCGCAATCATATACCTCTACCAACTGCTAAGTCTTCTAACATACCTCTCTTAGCAGTTAGACCTAACACATGCGCACGGATGATCAGCCAACACACAAGGACCTCTACATGCTACTCATCTCAAACATACTCGTGGTACAACTGTGTCGAGGTAATACGATACACTACAAACGGTAGTCCCTTAACTCTAAGTTCATATACAATCAAAGGATAATAAATAAAGTAAGCTAATATCACTGAACAGGCAATAAATCGGAAACTGTAATAATGGTACAACTAGAAGAACTGGAAATAAATGAACAGTGATATGCAATAAATAAAATATAGATTAATTATAAATAATAAATTATGACAAGGTATCTTGCCTGGTGTGATGTCCGATGTTGTGCGGTGTTCCCACATATCCCAATAGTCCAATAACCATGGTCGTTGCACACAGGATCCGAATTCTCAAAGAAATAGGAACGTGGGATCAGTCGTGATCAATGATGATAATCGAGGGAAAATTTGTGGAATAATTACATATAGTATTTTTAGAAAATATTTCATAATATACTTGAGAAATAATTCTACTTAAATAAATTTTATATATATATATATATATATATATATATATATATATATATATATATATATATATATATAGTTTGGAACATACATTTTTTATTATTATTAGTCTAGATAAATACTTGAAAAATAAAAATAAAAATAAAATTATTTTAAGGCTATATGCTAAATTTGTAAAAGTATGAACTTTGATATTATAGAAAATATTTTAGGTAATTGTTTGAAAGTCTAGATATTCTCTATTTGGCTAAAAGTTATTTATAACATCATAGTAATATAATATATCATATATTTTAGAGTTATGAAAATCAAATAATATATTTTGTTATACTATATCATAATAAATAATCTCTAAGATAATTATCATTAACCGTACTAAACTAATACCACTACTTACTGTAGGAAAATATTATTATTAAAATAAATAATGAAACAACAAAAGGACAACAACAAAACAACAAAAATAAACAAAATAGTAAATAATCCAAAAGAAAATAGAATAACTAAGAATTAAACAATAGAAGGGGAGAAGACAGCATACATTTGCTGTGCTCCGGTTTTAGAGAGAGAGAGAGATGAGCGAAAGAATGAGAGGGGTGAGAGCTTACCAAGACGAGCAGGTGGAGGTGTCTCGACCACGGCGATCGCGGCGACGGTGTGCGGCCGACGTAGCATCTCGATCACGGGGGTAAACCGGTACATGCCGGCAAAAATGCAATGCACAAGGGTTTCGACATCGGAGAGTACGGCGGACGCTGGGTACTCGCGTGCGCTGGCGGCTGAGTTGTTGGCGTCAGGACCGGCTGTTGCGGGGAGACGGCGCTCAGATTGGTGGCCACGACGGATGGCGTCGACTGGCGGAGCTCCGGCGATGAATGGTCACCAGATCTGGCGAGGGATGCGGGGCAGGGTGGTCCGGCACGGCAGCGAGAGGGTGCCGCGGAGGACAAGTGAGTAAGAAGCGGTGTTTTTCTTTTCCTCTTTTTCTTTGTTGTGGCTGATGGTCGGACTTGGGGTGGCCAATGACGGTGGTGGTTTGTTAAATTTGAGGGTTTGGTAGTTTTGGTGGTAGAGGACACGAGTAGGTGGACGAGGGCTGGGCGTTAGGTGGTGGTGGATGGCTATGGTGTAGCGGGGGATGAGTAGTCGGACGGATCGGAGGGGCCCGACGAGGTGGGGTGATGGCGTCAAGGGGGGTTGGCCAAAACTGTTAGCCGAGGGCACGACGGTCGTTGTTGAACGGGGGATCGATGGCGGTGGAGTTGGTGATTATGCGGTGTTGGTGGTGATGGCGGCTGTCCTGGTCGAGGACGGTAAGGCAGGGACGGCGTGATGGTGTCTACGGCGGCTAAGGAGTTGTGGTCGTAGTCTATAATCATGATCTGCGAGACACGGGACGGGTCAGTGTCTGGGTTTGTCGGGCACGGAGGGATAACTTGTATATATGGAAGGAAAGAATATAGTGGATGGAGAGGGGAACACGGCACAGACACAATGAACGGATTTTGTGGAGAATATGGATGGAAAAATTTTGGAGAAAAGGAAACGAGGGGCCTCTCCTTATGTAGGAGGTGAAGACTCCTATTTGGATATGGACTATGATAGTTTTAAACTTCCCCAATAGATAATTTCGTCCCTTAATTTAGATCACTTTAAATTAAATCAAATAATACCTTTCCAAGATGTAGCTAGATATTCTTATTTTGATAAAAAAAAACTATTTAAAATTACCCATAATAATCAAATTTTGGTTCAAATCTCAATAATCAAATTTAAAATATCTTTTTATAAGTTGTGAAAATAATATAATAAATAATTTCAAAAATTAAAATTTAAAATTTATATATGATATAGATTCATGTATAGAAATATTTACAATATCCTCGTTTTCTAAATTACTTCAAAAAAATAAAATAGCATTTTATACGGTAAAATAAAATGAAGTCTTAGAATAATTTTTGCTCATAACCTTAAACAAAATAAGTATTTATCATATATATATATATATATATATATATATATATATATATATATATATATATATATATATATATATATATGTATATATATATTTGAAAAACTATACTTTCTTTAGAATAAAATCAAAATGCTTTCTAAAATATGTACCTCACATATATTCGCACTCGACGAGCAAAAACAAAAATACAAATTCGCACGCGACGTACTACTACGAGAACTCGTACTTACATGTGCCGTACAAATACGAAGTATATTTTAAATACCATTAATTACAAATTGTATCTAAAAAATGTAGTAGAAATTTAGGGGGTTTACAGTTTCAACATCCGAAGACTGTTGCGCGAGTTCGACTGTTGTGGCCCACTGAGTGGTATGGTATTATCGGTTTCACTAGCAAAGGACCCTAGGTAAGTACATATACTGATTGCTTTCAATTCCTAATAGTTTTTTCATTACATGTATACATATGCTTCTCTTGTTTGTTGACACGCTAGCTACACGGGTTAGTATCATGGATCTTTACTTATTATATTTCTTGATTATCATGCTTACCGTGTTCACGACTTATTTTAGTCCATGAGTACTAGTCGGAAGGGGAAATATCTTACTAGACGTGTGAACTAGCCTTTCTATCTCCATTGTCTTTCGTAGAGAACAGTAATCGCACACGACACGTACGGGATGCCGAATTTACCCCTACCCGTTCACATGTCGAACCCGATATTTCAACATACATAGATAGTTGTTTATTTATTTCTCCTTACTTTCTTCACCACTTGCCATGTCACTCTATTAACATATTTTTCTTCTAGTTGATATATCTTGTTGTATATTTCCTACTTATTCTAGACATGACTTGATATCAGTTTACTATCTAGTTTCATTTCATATATGCTATTTTCATGTATTGCAAATTATATTATGTTGCAAATAGCCTGTCAGTCTGTGTGCTTGTTCCATTCCTGACTGAAACCTAACATTTTTTAGGTTAGTCGTTGTAAGACTCGTCTCACTGTATCAGTATTTATATACGGATACGTATTTTTGTACTGTGTTTTGTATTTTCCTGATTTCTGGAATGCTTTAAAAAATTTCCAACTTATAGATTTTCTCCTTGACCGGCATATCGCCAGTGTACCATTGTATGTCGACGGCATGCCTGTCACTATCATTTTCTGTTATACGTATTTTTAGAATACGTATACGAAATTCTGGCCTTTGTCAAGATACCTGTATTTTGACTTATCTTTCTTAGCCTTACTTTGGTTTGATTTTGACTTGGTTTAATTTGGTTCGGTTTAACTTGGTATAGGGCTTGATTTGGTTTAGGTGGATTTGAGATGGGAAGGTTTGTATAAAATCCAACTCCTCTCTATCTCCTTTATTATTTTCATTCTCTTCATCTTCTTCCTCTTTATCTTCTCCCTCCAACCTAAGGCAAGTACATCTTGCCAAATGTTGGACAAATATTATTTTATTTGTTCTAAACTATTCCTTACATGATTCTAAGCATCTTTAGAACTTAGCATTTTTCATTTTGCTGGATAAGTTTTTGTAGATCTAAGTTTATAGTCTTTTCGGTTTTTTGGGGTTTTGATCTACTAAACTTTATTATTTTCAAGTTTTGATTGTTCCATGTTGTATAGGATTCAATTTTACCCAAAATGGACCTTTGAAAAGTTAGATTTTGACTTGTTTTGAGGTAGTTATGGCCAAAAGTATTTTTGGCCATTTCTATGTTCATCTGTGCTGATTTTGGCAGGAACGATGAATAGTGCCGCAGCCGCATGGATAAATAGTACCGCATGAATAGTGCCACAGCCGCATGGATGAATAGTGTCGTATAAATAGTGCCACAGTCGCATGGATGAATAGTACCGCAGTCGCATGGATGAATAGTGCCGCACCCGCAGGAATGAATAGTGCCGCATGAATAGTGCCGCAGCCGAATGGATGAATAGTACCGTATAAATAGTACTACAGCCGCATAAATAGTACCGCAGCCGCATGGATGAATAGTACCGCATGAATAGCACCGCAGCCGCATGGATGAATAGTATCGTATGAATAGTACCGCAGCCGTATGGATGAATAGTGCCACAGACGCAGAAATAAATAGCGCCACATGAATAGTGCCGCAGCCGCATAGATGAATAGTACTATATGAATAGTACCGCAACCGCATGAATAGTATCGCAGCCGCATGGATGAATAGTGTCGCATAAATAGTACCACAACCGCATGAATAAACAGTACCGCAGCCGCAAGGATGAATAGTGCCATATGAATAGTATCGCAGCCGTATGGATGAATAGTGTCGTAGCCGCAGGAATGAATAGTACCGCATGAATAGTGCAACAGCCGCATAGATGAATAGTACCGCATGAATAGTACCGCAGTCGCATGGATGAATAGTGCCGCATGAATAGTACCACAGTCGCATGGCTTGCATAGTACCGCATAATGCCGCAGAAGGCTGCATAGTGCCGTAGAATGCCGCATAGGACCTATTTTGGTTGTTTTTGGCTGTTTTAAGTCCTATTTGGCTGAATTGTGGCCAGTATTTCTTCCAACCCCTAAAATAAAAGTTGTAGATCTTTTCCTTAGCTTCAAGAATATGTTACTAGCTATTTTATGCAAGTTTCTTTCATTCATGATAATATAAGGATAGAACACGATAGTGGCCTGTTAAGGCACACTCTTAGCAAGTAACAAGTAACATGACACGATAGTGACCCGTTGTGGTGCACTCATAATGAATGTCTTTCATCTTTGCTTAACACGATAGTGACCCATTGCGGTGCACTCAAGTCACATGTCACTTCTTTGCTTAACATGATTATGGCCCGTCGTGGTGCACCCCTAACAAGTACTCTTAACATGATAGTAACCCCTCGTGGTGCACTCTAGATAAGTAACATGATATGACACATGAACCATGAATGCTGTTACGACGACTTTATTGGCTTACAAGTAATGAATGATTTGGACACCATGGGTGTTTCCCTCGAGTGTGTTTGTACAAGCTACATGTTCTGTATTGCATCATGTCTAGGACATAAATTCCTGATTTTCCACGGTCAAGGATTAATACTGAATCTGGCTAGGATTAATGACTAGATTGATCAAGTAGTTCATGAAGAGACTTTCCCAGTTACCTATTTTCCCTTTGATCTCGGCCTTATATATAATATATAAATGGGACTTGGAGCTATCTGTCATGATGAGCTCAATTCCAGCTCGTCGTCGAGCGGGACACCTCCTTAGGACACATGTATCTTACTACATTGTGTCTGCTATACTTGTTTTTCTTTTGCTGTTGGTCACTCAGGTAGCAGCAGGCAGGTAATTGGACTTGGAAATCTCATTATATCTTGCTAGTAACTAGGCTTGTGATAACCCTAGTTAGTTGAAGTATCAAGTCGTACTTATTGCTTGGCCGTGATTGATGGATGGAGTCAGTCCAATCCAGTCTAGTTTTGTCTAGGCAGTGTCCGTATGTTTATTTCAGTACACCATAGTTTATGCTTTACCTTGTCGATAAATGATCAGAGGCTAAGTTCTGTTCAGAAAAAGGGTTACAACCCCGGTCCTTATTTGGTTTAAGGGTTATAACTTGACTTCAGAATAGTTCCTAAGTCCGCTTATCATTGTCTTTCTATAATTCTTATATGCTCACATGTTCATTTATCTCACAAGCTATACATGACTCCCTATGTCGGGTCACCATGCTCTTATGACCCGGCTATCTCACAAGTTCATTTGTTCAATTGCTTTTACATATTCTTAAGCTTCTGTTCACTTAACATGTCTACACTTTACATTATGCCACATGTGAATTACTTTATGCTCCAAGATGCTTTACTTATTGTCTTTCTATGTTCGGGAAAAGTGCGTTGGTAGTACACGAGTCTCGATCTGCTCTTACTTATTTGTATCTCCAATTGTTGATGTTAGTGATTGCTGGTTTTAGTTCATAGTTTGGCTTCCTTTATGGTACTTGCTATTGGGGGTCTGACCATACTGGTTTTGCTTGGCCAGATCTGATAGAGAAGCCCAAAGGATCTTTCGCACCATCTACTCGACGGTGACCATCCAGAGCACCAGAGTACCCAAGTGGGTTTCTTATGTTATTTTCCCACTTGATATGTAAATTATTCTTTTGTGGCATTTAGCCTCCGAGCACGTGTTTAGCTCGTGTTTTGGTCCTTGACATTTAGCCTACGGGCATAAACATGATGTGCGTATTCTAAACTGCAGCTAGAGCTATCATGTATGACTAATACTCTTGCTATTTTCTCCATTTTGTATACTTGCTTCAAGATCATCCATGTATATATGGTTTGGGACGCTTTACTATTGTATGTCTGATGATCATACTCTTGTACCTTGTATAATTGCCTGTGATTGAGATACCTAGGATTGTTTTAACCTAGGATCGACTGTTGGCCTGTAGAAGTAACCCCCATGTGTTGACAGCTTATACGTGATTTCAGAGTACTGGTATACTTTGGTATTACGTAGCTGGCCTTGTCCGTCCCCACTTGCCAGTATTCTGGTTCTGGGGCGTGACATAGGTTTTATTGGTGGCCCATGCAGGTCTGATTTATCAGATATGTGAGGGTTACTAATATTTAGTTATCTCAATCACAATTATCCTTTATTGATATTCTTTGTGTTTTTCTCTATCTCTGATTCTTTGACCTGATATCTGCCTTGATCGTTGATCTCTCATGTTCCCTCGATTTGATCCTTGTGTCCTTTAACTTTCAGGGACACTGTTCTTAATCCTTCCGATTACCTTATTTGGATTCTATCGATGGCAGGTCAGCAATCTTTTGTTAGGCCAGTTATGGAGGATCAGTCTCAGCATTCAGACGAAGAGTCGAGAGTTGACTCGAGGGCAGAGGTGTCAGTCCATCCCGATCAGCCAACTAAGCCAGTATAATCAGCAGTCCGAGCAGAGGTAATACCAGGTCAGCCCGATGTACCTGCCCTCATAGGGATTATTAAGGAAATGATGGAGTAACAACAACGACGAGATCTCGCTCTCCAGCAGAGTATCCAAATGTTGATAGACCGTAGTGTGCAAGGAATACCCGAGGAACTTCAAGCCGGGGACTTACAGCCAGAGAAAGTGCAGGTTAGAGGCAGACAGTACCAGTTATCCAACCCGTCAGCATATCGAGCTCGACCTACTGTAGAGGTAGTACGAGAGCAAGGGCATGAAGCTAGAAGGACCGCATCCAGAACTGACACTACTAAAATCTGCTAGAATAGCAACGTATATTAGCGACGGCGGAAAAAGCAGTCGCCGATAATTGACTATAGCGACTCCTAGTGTTACATGTCGCAGACCGTCACTACGTAGCGACGTTCCACGACGTAGTGTTTATTACGTCACTGAATGGTGATGTTTTGCGACGGATATTTGTTTACGTCGCTGTATTGCGACGTTTTGCGACGTAGATTTTATACGTCGCTGACGTATTTCATATAGGGTTACTGGCCCGATCGAAATCACAATTTTTCACCCCAAACTTTTTTGTTCTCGCTCGATCCCCCTCTCCCCTCTCCTCCCGACGAACCCTCCCCTCCGGCGACCCCTCCCTCCGATGACACCCTCTTCTTCTCCCCCCGGCGACCCCGCTCGCCCACTGACCCTTTCCTCCGACGACCAGCCTCCCTCCTCCGACGAAGTCTCCTTCCTCGTCGTCTTCCTCCGACGATGAAGCCACCCTCCTCGTCGCCTCCATCCTCCGATGAAGCCACCCTCCTCAGGTAAACCCTAACCCTAGCCCTAGCTATCTAGACACAGACACGGACACAAGAACCCTAACCCTAGCTGGGGTGGTCTTGTTGTCGACGGGGGAGGGAGGGGTGGGGGTGGGTGCAGGGGGTGGGGGGTCTTACTGTCCAGGGGTGGAGGAAGGGGTGGGGGTACCCGGGGGTGGGGAGGTCTTGCTGTCGATGGGGGCAGGGTTGGGGTGGGTGCAGGGGTAGGGGAAGGGGGGACAGGAGAGGGGGGTCTTGCTGTCAAGGGGGGCAGGGGAGGAGGGTCTTGCTGCCGAGGGGGGTAGGGGGGAGGGGGACAGGGGTGGGTGGGTGCAGGGATAGGGGGGAGGGGGGCAGGGGACAGGACCCTAACCCTATTTCGGATACGACTCTGTGATACAGGACACATGACACAGAAAACAACACAGGATACAACACATTATATGTTATAAATCCAGTTTTGATCGACCCTTGTAATTAGATGTGATACCATATCTATATACCCATATTATATAAATATATATATATATATATATATATATATATATATATATATATATAATCTACTGAAATGGCTTGGGTGTGGCTTTCCCTTGAAGGAGCAGCCCAGCTCTTCGGGTTTTCCTCGCCCCCCCACGGCTACGGCGGACGGCCGACCGCCCCTGGGCTCTCCTTCCCCAGCCGGGTTCCTCCATCTTCCGCCGGGCTCCTTGGCCCTTTCGGCCCCCAGGCGCCTCCTCCTTGGGGAGTCCTCCGCTCTCCCACGTCCGGTGCTTGCCCGTCGTGCGGCGGCGCCTTCCTCCCTCCCCCTCCTCCTCAGCGCAGACGCCTCCCCCGGCGTCGGAGACCCCGCCGTTCCCGGTGTCCTCGGCAGCTCCCGGCGCCTTCTCTCCTTGGTCCCCCGTCGGTTCCTCCGGGTGTCTCGCGTGCGACGCTACCGAGTCCCGGCCAGGCCGGCGCCCCTGTCGTCGCGTCGCCCCTTCCCGAGGCCGTAGTTCCCTCCTTCGTCGTGCCGGGTTCAGATCCTTCCGCCCCTTCGGCCCTAGCGCCTCCTTCTCTGTCCCAGGACCAATCCGCCCTAGTCGCAGCCCTTTTCCGGGCATTTCCTCCCACCGCCTCGTTCTCTTCCCCGGCGCCTCCTCCCGCCGTGGGCACGGAAGTCCTCCCGGTTCTCCCGTCCCTCGTTGCTTCCTCGTCGGCTCCTCCCGCGGCGACTCTCCCCCCGTAGCTCTCCCTCGCCGCACTTCCCTCCACAGCGTTTCCTCCTGCCGCTGGTCCCCTTCCCCCTTCCGGCGTCCTGCCTGCCGTCGCGTTCCCCCCCTCAGCGGCGACGGGAACCTTTGTCCTTCCTTCCGCCACTGTTCCCCTTCCCTCTACTGTCGCCCTGTCCGCCGCCGAGTCGTGGTACCCTTGCGGCCGCCTCCCTCCCCATCGCCGGGCCTAGTGCTCTTTGGGCCCCCTCGATGCCCCCCCATGGCCGTCGGAGTGGATTCCCCTGGCCCCCTCGTGCGTCTTCCCCCCCCCCCCCGCCTCTGGCCCCAGCCGCCGTTGGGGCTCACCGCCTCCGCCGGTTCCCCCTGCGCTGACGCCCTCGCCTCCCCCTGCTCTGTTCCCCTCCCCCGCCTGGACGTGTGGCGCCACCTCCTCGCATGGCCCCCCCAGCCGCCGTGGCACTCCCTTCCCCTATCGCGGCCTTCCCGGCGCCGCGGAGCTCCCCGCTGTGCAGTCGCCCCCGCCGAGTCATCGTACCAGTCGGTCGTGATCCCCGCCGCCTCCCCCTTCGTGGCTCGCCCTATGCGGGCCCTCCTCTTCTCCTCCCTGTCGAGGCCCTCCCCCTCCTCTCCGCTGTCTGTGCTCGTTGCAGCCCTCCCCGGTGCGGATCCCCCCGTCTGGGTGGCTCGACGTGGCTTCCCCGGCGCCGTGGTCCTTCCCGGAGCGGACCCCCCGTCTCAGTGGCTCACCGTGGCTTTCCTGGAGCGGACCCCCCCTTCGCCTCCGGTGATCCTCCTCCTGCCCCCGCCGGAGTCTCCTCCCTCTCCGAGCTCTCCCTCCCTCCGGCGTCGGATGGCTCCTCCGTCCTCCGGCGGACGTTCGGCGGCTCTCGCGCAGAGTCTCCCCCGTCGCCGTATTTCCCCCCTCGCCCGGTGGTGTCCCCCTCCCCCTCCGCCGGGTGAGGGCCCCGAGGCCTGCCCCTTCAGGCAGAGCGCTTTCTATTTTTCTATCTTTTGTGTTTCATGTTTTGGTCTCCTGCGTGGGACAGTTTCTAATTTTCAAACTTTTGTGTTTCGTGTTTTGGTCTCCTGCGTGGGACAGGGTATTGGTTATGTGTTGTCTGTTTCAGTCTTCCTTTCAATAATATTTCCTTGGACCAAAATATATATATATATATATATATAATCTACTGTACATATAATACTCTATATATAACATATATATATACAAAACATAATTATAGAGAGAGAGTAAAATGAGAGGGTGAAGGGGTGTGAGGGTGTGTGTATAAGAGAGTGTGTGTGAGAGGGGTGTGTGACACATATGTGTGTGTGTGTGTGTGTGTGTGTGTGTGTGTGTGTGTGTGTGTGTGTGTGTGTGTGTGTGTGCAATGCTGTGACAGGGAAGGGGATTCACACACACACACAATACATACATATATACCTATATATATAAATACACATATCTACATATATACATTTATATATATATACTCATACACTTACATACACACACAAATACATATATAAATATATATGTATACAATGTATATACACACAAATACACATATATATACAATCAAAAATCTATTTAAAATTTATTTTAAGAATCTGAAAAATACCAGGAATCACTGTTCATCACTGAACATAGGGGTAAACCCAAATTCAACCCAAAATGCTATAAACCGTGATATGTTAAATGCCTGCAGCTGCATCGTAGCTCAGGGATATGATTGAGAGGGTGACATGGTTGTCACATTAAGGGTCTTTGAGGAGGTGACATGTTGTGAACAGATATATCTTTATAGTTCTCCTACGTAATGTTAAAGAAAATTCGTAGGAGAACTATATATAAGGATATATCTTTTCGCAACATGTCACCTTGTCAAAGACCCTTAATGTACCAACCATGTTACCGCAATATTGGTATTGGGATACCAATAGCGATAAGGTAAAGGGTACCAACTTAAGGTATTGGTATTGGGATACCAATAGCGATAAGGTAAAGGGTACCTTGGTAGGTAATGACTAGAAATAGGATATTTGACTTAGATTTGACCTTGTTTGACCAAGGTTGACTATTTTGACTGAAAGTCAAAGTAGAGTCAACATCTGACCTAGATTGGACTAAGAGTTGACAAAATCAACTATAGGTCAACCCTTGACCTACTTTGACCTTGTTTGACTTTGTTTGACTTAGCTTGACCTTGTTTGACTTTGTTTGACTTAGTACAACCTAGTTTGACCTAGATTGCATATCATTGTTATTAGTAACTGTCCGCTACTAATGTGTGTCCCATAATAAGACATAATATACGAATTTGTGCCTATTGGATAATGTGTGTCCATCTTTGCAGAATTATTTCCAAATGGATATGAATTACTACTTGCGGAATCGTTCATAGATGTACAAGCGTCGTTCTGATGATATGTGTGGTGTGTGGGATGAATACATAGCGGGAGTAGAGCAGTTCCTGCAGTTTGCTAAGGCGTTCCCTCAGTACATGGACGGCACCAAAATTAAGTGTCCGTGTGTGAAATGTCATAACGTGAAATATTATCCAGAAGTGGAAGTGACATATCATTTGTACTTGTCACTACCACTTTTCTAGCTTGAGGGTATTTTGGTCATTTTCAAAATTTTAGAATTTAATTTGGGATTATTATTATTAATTATAATTAATGTGATTTTTGGGTAATTTTTAGTGTAATTGTTTGGTGCTAGTTTTAGATTTTGACTGGTGTTGACTAGAAGACTGTCCTATAGGCTAACCTAGGTCAAGACATCTTGGTTAGGTTAAGAAACCCTAGTATGACCTAAGTTAGTCAATTCAAGTTTATTGGAATTAGTTTGGGGCAATTAGGAGTTAGTTTGGTCTAAGAATGGCTTGTGAAGTCACAAGTCATAATCATGACTTAAACCCTCAGGGACTCAACCTAACTTGGTAAATGAACCCTAGCCCTAGCCTTGGCCGGCCACTAGGCAGCCCCCCTTTATAAATACTCTCCTAGATTTTAGGGCTAGCCTCTTTTAAGGTTTATCCAAAAGTTCTAAGGAAAGAGGTGAGTTCCATCTTCCAAAATTCATTAAAAATCCAATTTAAATCCTTTCTTCCCTAAACCAATTTCATTAGGACCTAAAATCAATGCTCTTGCTGTTGGTATTGGTTATTTGCAGGGAAACAACAATTTGTGAGAGTTTGGGTGGCTTAAGGAATCTCTCCATTTAGTTTTTTGTGAAGGCTTGTTCATCAATAGGTATAACTTCCTACACTCCATTTAAATCCTGTTTAAAACCATTTTAGGAAGGCCCCAGCCCTACCCTAATTGTAGGATAGGCAAACCCTAAGTTTTGGATCCATTACGTGTCCGTATCGGACACGTATCAGTCTTGAATATAGGATGTTCGACGAAATGCCCCTAAGAGATTAATTTTGCTGTTTTAAAATTTTATTTGAAGAGGAATATAGATCTAGGTTTGCTCTTTGATTTTTGTGAAGGGACCATGGTGGTTTTGTGTCTGTGTCGGGTGCAGTTCGGGTTGGACACTGCTGTGCACACTGGAATGAGCCGGGTTCATTCCCCTGCTGCACGAGCCCGATTGCTCACTGGACACGGCACTAGAACACGTGATTTTCACTGGACACATTGGGGCAGTGACTGACACGACACTCCCCAAGTGGCATGACCATTGGTGTCGTGTCGGACACGCACGAGCATGTGCATTGGATTTTAGCTGTTTCATTCCAGTAAGCTTTTGGGTTCTGACACGATGGATTCAGTCACGACACAGGACACTTAGACCCAAATCAGGGTGACACAAGCATAGGGGGACCCTAGGCGAACCACCCTGCAAAGGGACTCGACCCAATTCGTGTCGTGTCGTACACACGACACGCGTGCACACAGCACTGTAGACTGGGTTTCTGATGCACTGGTTGTGTTTGGTTTTTGGTTATTTTATGCTGGACACTTCGTGTCACACTGTGGCGGGACACGAACCACATGTATGACACGTGCACACTTTGTACTTCATTTACCAACCAATAATTGTTCATTTTAATTAACTTTTGTCAATGTTTCATTCAATACCTAAGTTGGGACTGAAACACACATGTCAGTTATTCCCAGTTTTTTTTTGGTTAACTTTGCCAATGATGTTAACCTATATGAATGCAATTCTCCACATGTTTTATTTCCTAATTTTGTTAATCTATATGTGATCTTTTGGATTGTTGAATTTTGGGTGAATTGGCATTGAATTGAGTTCAAAATAGGGTGGGGAAGTTTGAGCTAAACTGAAGCTACATTCTCAGATTTTCTGAGAATGTATAGATAAATCTGAGTTGTGGTTTTGATAAAACTGAGAACATGTTCTGTCAGCATAGGTTTACATGTCAACCTGGGTATGCACTGTATTGCAAAACCTGAGATTAATAAACTGTTTTGGGTATTCTTCAAAAAACTGAGATTGGGGAAGGGAACAATGAATTGATTTCTTTTTTTTTCCTTTTCCTTCTTAACTGAGATTGTTGGGGCATTGAATTGATTTCCTTTTCTTTTTCTTCTTAACCTGTGAATTCATTGAACTGAGTTTTCATATTAGAACCTGTGTATGGACTGCCCCCCTTATTGATTTTCCTGTGTATGTGATTTCCCTTTTTACAGTCCAGTTTAGCAACTGATTTATCCCTCAGCCTTTCACTCATGTCATGTAGCATAACACACACTCTTTCCTCACTCTTTCACTGTTTTCTATTTCCTGCACCACAGCACTCACACACACCATCTCTCCTATTCCCTGTTTTACACCTGTACACATGTTCCTCTCTTCTTTACTGTAAATTCCTATACATTGTTTCACAACACACACTCTTGACACACACTATTTTTCCTGTGAGCACTTACACTCTTTCCCCCTCTTATTCACTGCTTAGTGTTCCTGCCCATGTATATGTGATCACTGGTTGATATAGCACACACACACACACAGCTACACATACACACATTTACTCATGTCCCTATATGCCTACCTTATGCACAGCCCCTATATGTGACTATATGCATATGTAAATCAATGTATTATATATATATAAATTAATATGTGCATTGTGATGGGTATGTCCCTATATAGATGTATATGGTTTTATGTAGATGGTTACATATGGTGTATGGGGGGATACCATGATAGTAGGCCATGGGGTTGTATGGATGCAAGTTCATATTTGTGCCATTGTGTATACTTGGAATGTGTGTGTTGTCTAGTATAGACTTGTTAGAGCCTAGCATGACTTGTTAGATCTAGATAGTTGAGTTTAGACTTGATTAGACTAAGTTGACCTAGTTTGACTTCTAGGGTTGACCAAAGTTGACCAAGAGTTGACTTTGGCCTAGATTGACCTAGAATCATGTAGAATGCATAGTAGGACTCTATTTTACTATTCTGGACTTGTTGTGACTTGTGCTATTCTGATTAGGAGCCAGACACCACTCCTTGGACAGTACGTTTCATATTGGACACTCAGATACAGGCGAGTACATTCTCTGATCATTTCATATCTTACTTAGAATTATTTCCTGCAGTAGATTACTTTACTTGTACTGTCATGACGGTCTCACGGATTGGTACTATATGGATCCTTTCTTGAGATGTTATCCTCAGGGAGCATCGGGTACTACGTGTTCTGTGCGTTTCACTTACATGGCGTATCACTATGCTTCTTGGTTCACTTGATTACTTGTGACATGTACCCTCATGATCACAGAGTCTCTTGAATCTTACACAGTTGGGTAACCCCCAGACTCCCCATTTATGGGACATCCATATATCACCCTTCGGGGGCCGTGCATGGAATTATATAACATAACCTGGCTGGATCCTTGTGTATTGATTGGGGGTACGGGGGAGTAGAAGTGGACATGTGAATAATACACCAGTAGTATCTTCATTGAATCATTCCGTAGTGTCTTCATTGAATCATCCCAGGCCATTTACATATTCATGTTGTACTCTGACTCACTAGTCACTGCTAGTTCTCTATGTATAGTAGATATTTCTATTACAATTCTCTCTCTGTTTTTATACTGCACTTCTTTCAGTACTTGTATCTTACTTTACTGCATGTTTATACTTTCTAACCTGCTATGATCTGTTGAGATGTACTGTTGTACTCGCTCATGTCCTGACTGGACCTGTTGAAAATATTACAGAGGACGAGGAGGAGGCTTGCCTGGACACCTACTACGGGGCAGCCTTAGATGACACCTACGAGCTGGACCCTCAGGAGGACCCAGCTCTAGCTGAGGAGATCACCCCGATTGCCTAGACTAGACTAGTTAGGCTTATCTTACTTTTGCAGTCTTGAGACATGTCTTAGTTAGACTTTATTTTGGAGTTGAGTTGTATATATTCTTTCATCTGAGACCTTGTACTGTTGGATATTGCTGGGATTATCTTAGACTGTTTTTATCTATTTTATTCCTTGAGTTCTATTTCATATCGTGCTATCTCTTCCTTAGTTGTGATTGAGTTTACTATTGCTATGTCACCCTGTCACTCCCCAATATTGGAATACGTATTTTAATATGTAAACCGATAAATTGTATTTACCTTGTATTTATACGATATTTATTATGCAGTATTTCTTCATGTATTTCCCAAAAATATTCGACAAAATATTATTTCTTAATTTATTTTCTGCATTTGGGCCTACAGTTTTGGCCCATTTGGGTAACCTATTCTTGGTTCACCAATGGTTCATCTTGGACCCTTTGGTTCATCATGAACCCATGGGTCCAAGATCTTTATATATATTGTTGGCCCAATGATTATATTGTGTTTTTGAATATGGCTAATCAGTTAAGTTTAACATAATGATGTCACTAATATTCATATACTCACTATCATGTTGCTACTTAAACTTAGCATTGTCCTAATTGTGCTATATTATATTGCTATGCTTGTATCGTATTGCAACATATTTTGTTGGCCTAACATGATATCATGTTGTTACTTATACTTAGCAATGTCCTAATTGTCCTATATTATATTGCTATGCTTGTATCGTACTGCAACATATTCTGTTGGCCTAACATGTATTTGTAGACATGCAGTAAGCATGATCAAACATGATCAAACAGGACATAGGCAATGAAGAATTAATGATGGACCAAAGACGGCGTAATACAACGAGATTTCTCCGAACCGCCTAGCGACCTATCCGGGGCCTCGCATCGGGGGTTCCGCTGCCTGGTCAGCGGACAGGGGTCGAGGGGGCAGCGCCCCCCGTCGGGGGTTCGGGGGCGAAGCCCCCGAAAGGTATTCAGATTTTCAGATCTGTATATCTTTGGACGACTGCTGTCAGGGAAAAAGACGTCTTCAGGGCTGCTCAAATATCAGAAGAAAGGCATCATCAAAGGGCTCTTGGTTTTCCTGTTTGTTCCATATCTGTAATCTTTAATTTATTGAGTCTAGGAGAATGTGTACGTTGAGTCGCACTGAGTCATCTCAACCCCTAGACATATCTCTCCAAGATCTACCATACAAACAGACCAATTCCTGAACCAAGCCCAAGCTCCACAAAGTCCAAAAGCCCAATGGACCAATTCTGTCTGCTGGAGACAGAGTTCGGGCCGAACTCTGCCTCCACACAGAGTTCGGGCCGAACTCTGTCCCCTGATTTTCAGGAACTAATTTTTAGGGCCTGCTTGCTGCTAGCTGTCCAACGGCCATATTTTTGAATCTTGAGGACAGAATTTTGGCCGAATTCTGCCTGTCCCGAACCCTATAAATAGGCCTTGGTTTCTCTCATTTGAAACTATCCACTCTTCTATTCTTCTTCTCTTACATAGCCTATATAGTCAAGAGCCTTACTCTTCCAATCTATTAGCCACAAAACTTCCTAAGCCTCAAGGTGCTCAAGTGCGATTCAGCTAGAAGTTTTTGTGCAAGAGTTGAAAAGAAAAGTCACTTGGACAATTCCAAGTCGCTTGGAAAAATCCAAGCAAATCGCCACTGCGATCCTCTGTAAGAAGTTGACGTGCTCTTCTGAAGAAAAGGCACGGGTTGTAAACTACTATTTCACAAATAGTGGATTTGAATCCTGAGCTAGAGTTCTCAGGCCTGGACTAGTCCTCCACGAGGGAAACCAGGTTAAAACTGCTGTGTTTGCGTATGCTCTTCTGATCTTTATTTACTTCCGCATTTCTCTCTGATTTATTTACTATCTTGATAGTTGTTTTGTGGAGGTGATATAGAGTTAATTTTTTATTTGGTGATTATTGACACAAACTCTATTCACCTCCCTCTAGAGTTGCCTACACTTGTGTTTTCAATTGGTATCAGAGCAAGGTCTCTATTGTTAGGCTTAACATCCTTAGAGTAGATCCTTGTTTATTTGTGTATGGCATCATATTCTTCCTCCTCCGATGAAGAGGGTTTTTCTTCTTGTAGCATAGACAATCATGTTTCTTCTAAATGCAATAAGTGTTCTAAGTGGAAAGCCATGGCTAACCATTCCTTAAAGTTTGCTAAGGCTTTTCATTCTACAAATGAAGAACTTGTAGAAAAGGTTATTCATTTAGAAGAAGCTAATGAGTTTCTGAGAAATGAAATCAATGATTTATTATCTAGACTTGACTCTCAAAACTCATCTTGTGTTTCTTTAAAGAGTTTGAATGATTCTTTAATTTTGAAAATCAAATCTCTTTCCTCATCAATAGAAGATCTTAAGAAGCAAGCACATGAGCTAAATCATTTGCATGATTCTTCTATTGACTCTTTAAAGAAACAAAATGATGATTTTATTTCTAGAATTGCTTTATTTGAAAAAGAGAATTATGCTTTAAATGCTAAATTTGATTCTCTTACTTGTTTGCATAATGATTTGCTATTAGAACATGATATTCTTAAGACCAAATCCATGCATAGTGATTCTCTTACTTGTTTGCATAATGATTTGCTATTAGAACATAATATTCTTAAGACCAAATCCATGCATAGTGATTCACTTACTTGTGTGCATAATGATTTGCTTTTAGAACATAATAGTCTTAAGACCAAATCCATGCATGCTCACTCTAGAGATATTCATCATTCTAGTATGTCACATGTTCATAATCATGCTTATTCTGATACATGTGCACACACTAGTATTAGGTGCTTCTATTGCTCTCGTATTGGACACATGAGTGTAACTTGTCCTATTCGTAGGAGTTTCTCTACCAATGCTAGAGTAAATAGTATATGGGTCCCTAAAGCTAACAAATGTGGATCCAAGTTTATTTGGATACCAAAGTCTTCGCCTAATATTGTAGGTGGAGCTACTTGTATCAAGACATAGCACCGAGGAAGCGTGTTGGTGGTTGCAAAGCTCAAAGGTTATCTTCCAAGCAATTGCACCAACACAAGTGTGGCCACTAGAGCCACTTTGGTAACATGCTAAACGATTCTCTTTAAATGGTTTATATTTGTAGAATTTAGCATGTTTCTCTTGATGTCTTGCTACTAGGTCACATTGACATCCTTTGGTTGCGTATTATATAAATCAATGTGAGATATAATACTAGCATGCTTAGTTAATGTTTTATTTCTTTTATCTAGCATGACTAATCACTTAGCTTAAATGACTAGTTCACACTATATAGTTTATCACTCATTTTCTAGTAGTGTGATACATTTATATATGCATGCTCGTTATTCTTAATCCTTATTTACAAAGCATGCATATCTCTCTAGTCCATATAACCTTGGTTTTGATTTGAGTTAATATGATTTTAACTCTTCATCTTTAAAAGTTTTGAGATAGTTACTTCTTGCCGATTTGTATTCAATATTTCATATTTATCTTAATTGCTTTTTGTGAATATATGTGTTTAGCACAAGCTACTTATAATTTGATGCTTATACTTCTTTTTAATCTTGTGCTTGCATAATATCTTCATTATCAATTCTCATATTTTATTTTGATTATCCTATTGAGAATCAATTATGTCTTTGCCTAATAAAGTCTATTTATACGTGCTTTTGAATTTGTGATAGTTTTTCAAATATTTATGATGGATACATGACTACATTAAATCTTTATTTACATATAGATCATGTATTTATTGACATCTATTTTTGTATAATATCTTTATGTGGGCATATGAGATAAGCTCAAGTTTCATATTATTTTGAAGAGTATTTATTCATACTTGTGCTTACCTTATAATTTAGCTATTGATTCTTTTGGCTAAATTTGTGTTACCTCTACTTGAATCAATTAGCTTATTCCTTAAAGTCTTCTTTTTGATGATATCTTATTGGCTTTTATTTGTTGACTTTATGGATACATGTCTTTCACTCTTATTTTGATCTTTTTCGCTTAACAATTTTTTAGCCTGATTCCAGTTCTGTCACCAGAATCCGGAATTCGGGCCGAACTCTGCCCTTACCAGAGTTCGGGCCGAATTCGGCCTGGTTGTTCCAGAACTGGAAACAGTCTCAGCTGTTGATCAAATTATAGATCCAATGGCAATTATTGATTCCAAATGTTGATATTTATTTATTCAAAGGCCTTTAAGTTGGAATGTTGAGAGAAAATGTTTATTAGTGTCTTGTTCATGACTTTTATGGAAGTTCTTTCAAGAATTGCTTGGTTTTGTGCTTTACCTTACTTGTTAAAATTATTGTACTTATTAGTGCACATCTTGAGCATGTATCTTCTATATATTTTGCTCCATAAGTGCATTATGAAAATGTTTATTTTAAAAAAATTTGATGATCATTCTTTGGGTATTTATCTTTCTTATACTTAGAATTTTTGGATTTTGATGTTGTTTGATGATACTGCGTATATTCTTTTAAATCTAAGTTCTTAAAAGTAAAGAACATTTTGGAAACAAGTCGAAAGGGTCCTTCTGTCCTACAGGTGTAAATAGCCTGAAGTGACACGGTGCACTAGCTTTCGGACTACCGCTAGCTGGGAACCGGCCCCTACAGCTAACCCAAAGTGATCAATACTTTATAGACTGAAGATTTATTAAAGGTCTATATGCAACCATTATCTAGTTCTGGATCCACCCCTAAGTTCCAGAATACTTCATCATATCTAGCCCTATATTTTGAGCTATAAATATTTTACTATTATTGCCCAATGATGTTTTGTAGCACATGAGAATACATGTAATTGATATATCATACTTCTCATGTCTTTAGCTACTATGGGTTAAACTTTTATGTTGAGATTTTCCATTTCTAGAGAATACACTTATTTCAAAATGGCTATAATATTTTGGATTCTCTAGATCATTCTATTATTTCATTATCTTGGGTTAATCTCAATATTTGGCAAAGAGATTTGCTCTATTGTGTTCATGAACATTTCTTTTGTCTTTTACTTGATGAGAGTCTAATTCATTTACTTGCTATCTTATACTCTTATCCCTGCTTAACAAAGAGTATATAAATCATTTTGATCATTCAAAATGTATTGCCCTTATTGTGAACTCTATGCTTAAGCATGTATCTTTAGTGTTAGTGACTTAAGATTTAATGAGCACATTTATCCTGTTAATAGACTACCTCATTAATCTTAATTAGTTATGTAGCTTGCTTATTTACGATGTATTGATTAAGCTACATAATTTTTGTTCACTTTCACTCATCTAGCTATCTTCTTGAATTTCAATCTATATGTGATATGCTAGTTTACAAAAACAAGATTTATGAATTTTCTTGATAAAATTTGTATTCTATTTTAGATACATATGTTTGGTCTCTAAATTAGTTTGACAAATTTTTTATTTTTTAATCTTGTTTTCGTTGAGATTTGTGATTCATCGTTTTAACTTCCTTCCATACTAGTCATTGGAAAGCATCTCTTAAATTTCTCTCATCTTTTGAGTCATGATTCTATTATATTATCATTTCTTTGGAATAAATTTGCAATGATTTAAATTAGATTGACTCTTTTCTATATTTTCCATTGGTTTGTTTATATGGTTTTTAGATGGAATTTATGACGAATCATAATGATTTAATGGTTTACTTTATAAATGATCCTAATGGTTGACTAGTCATATATTATCTAATTATGTAGTTATCAAGTTAATTTATTACTCTACTTTGACTACTCATGGATTATCACATATGCTCTTGCTATTTGAACTTCATTGGTTTCTCATTTAGTATTAGCAAGGTTGGATTATTACCCGCTGATGGGTACATATGTGGTAAAACATACATAGTCCTTGCAAAGCAATAAATTGGTTGATTATTTCTTAATTAGATAATCATGGACATGATATTTGAGCTTTATCTTTTATTTTTTGAGCTATATTTTGACTTTCTTCGTGATTGATTTAATTGACTTTATTCATGATGACATTTTTCTTTAGTTTTATTTTTATCTTTTGAGCTATATTGTGATTCTCATCATGATTATTTTTAATGGACCTTATTATTCCTTTTCATGATGATATTTTTCTAATGGACCTTATTATTCCTTTTCATGATGATATTTTTCCAATGGACCTTATTATTCCTTTTCATTATGATATTTTTCTAATGGTCCTTATTATTCTTTTTCATAATGATATTTTTCTAATGGACCTTTTTTTTTCATGATGATCTTCTTTTCAAAAGGTAACATGCATTGATCTATCATATTTTAATATGATATTCTTCTATATAGGTTAATGTATGTCTTCTTTTGATTACATGTGCTAATTTGAAATATTCTTTTGATTTCTCATCTTTAGTAATTATTGGATATATCTTCTTGACTAAAGATGATATTGTTTGTTCTATGATGTTTTTATAGCCTTATATGCATTGAGCAAGGGGAAGAAATCTATAGTTGATTTACCCCTATATCTTGAAGTTATCATTTTTGTTTGCTATAAGTGCTTTAGAACTAGATACGCATATTTTAAGGGGGAGCAAATAAATTAGTTCAATTCATTTATACCCTTTAATATGTCGTATACGTAGTTCATCATTGACCCATATTTTTTTTGGATACTGATATTTTGTGAAAGGTTTATGAGAGTTTATGCAATTGTTTTCATCATATTATCTCTCTCTTTTATATGAGTCATCTCTTTTAATTTCGTATTTTATCTTGATGACGATTGTGCTTTCTTTGATTTGGTTTTCTTTGTATGTTTCTTTTGGCTTTCCTTGTTGAGGACTTATCCAATATTCATGATTTTATCTATATTGGTCATAGTTTGAGGGGGAGCATTCAATTCGACTGAATTTCTCCTTCTCAAACATTGTTTCTTCTTTACCTTCATGTTTATTCATATAGCATGATAAGGTAATTGAGTTCAAATGCATAGATTTTGGATAAGCAAATAGATTTGCAAATAATGAGATCTTTTTATATCAATTGCTTCTATTTTACATTGATCATTCATTTATTTTGTTTCACTATTTATCTGTGGACAATTATGACTATCATAGTTTCATTGATCAATGTTTCAAGTTTATATATTTCAATTGATATCAAGTTTGTCTATTTCAATTGGTTTCTTTCTTCTTTGATATCTATTATTTGCAATTATCTAATCCTTGTGGTTTTTGACTGAATTTTTTTTCTTCCAAAAGTTTTTGGATGTCTTTCTTGGATTTCATGTAATACTATGTTTTTGGATGTCTTTCTTGGATTTCATGTTGGTAAAGTATCTATTGATTATTTTCAAATTCTTTTAGTTTTACCAACTATTTGTGTTTTGACAAGCTATTTTCTTTTTGGCACTCTACATTGGGTATGTAGTTTCTATACTTGTCTTTACACACTTCTCCCATTGCTCCTCATTTAGTATATCTTGATCATGATTGTCTATGCCTTCCTCCTTATGCTTGAGTTCATTTTATCTCTTATTACGGGGGAGCTTATTTTTTGATCATGACAAAGGGGGAGAAATAAGTTTAAGTTAGCACACTATCTTCTCGTAGTATGTGTTTATTAGTGATATATGCATCTATCGTATCTGTCTTAAACTTAACCGATTTGCCATAATCAAAAAGGGGGAGATTGTTGGCCCAATGATTATATTGTGTTTTTGAATATGGCTAATCAGTTAAGTTTAACATAATGATGTCACTAATATTCATATACTCACTATCATGTTGCTACTTAAACTTAGCATTGTCCTAATTCTCCTATATTATATTGCTATGCTTGTATCGTATTGCAACATATTTTGTTGGCCTAACATGATATCATGTTGTTACTTATACTTAGCAATGTCCTAATTGTCCTATATTATATTGCTATGCTTGTATCGTACTGCAACATATTCTGTTGGCCTAACATGTATTTGTAGACATGCAGTAAGCATGATCAAACATGATCAAACAGGACATAGGCAATGAAGAATTAATGATGGACCAAAGACGGCGTAATACAACGAGATTTCTCCGAACCGCCTAGCGACCTATCCGGGGCCTCGCATCGGGGGTTCCGCTGCCTGGTCAGCGGACAGGGGTCGAGGGGGGCAGCGCCCCCCGTCGGGGGTTCGGGGGCGAAGCCCCCGAAAGGTATTCAGATTTTCAGATCTGTATATCTTTGGACGACTGCTGTCAGGGAAAAAGACGTCTTCAGGGCTGCTCAAATATCAGAAGAAAGGCATCATCAAAGGGCTCTTGGTTTTCCTGTTTGTTCCATATCTGTAATCTTTAATTTATTGAGTCTAGGAGAATGTGTACGTTGAGTCGCACTGAGTCATCTCAACCCCTAGACATATCTCTCCAAGATCTACCATACAAACAGACCAATTCCTGAACCAAGCCCAAGCTCCACAAAGTCCAAAAGCCCAATGGACCAATTCTGTCTGCTGGAGACAGAGTTCGGGCCGAACTCTGCCTCCACACAGAGTTCGGGCCGAACTCTGTCCCCTGATTTTCAGGAACTGATTTTTAGGGCCTGCTTGCTGCTAGCTGTCCAACGGCCATATTTTTGAATCTTGAGGACAGAATTTTGGCCGAATTCTGCCTGTCCCGAACCCTATAAATAGGCCTTGGTTTCTCTCATTTGAAACTATCCACTCTTCTATTCTTCTTCTCTTACATAGCCTATATAGTCAAGAGCCTTACTCTTCCAATCTATTAGCCACAAAACTTCCTAAGCCTCAAGGTGCTCAAGTACGATTCAGCTAGAAGTTTTTGTGCAAGAGTTGAAAAGAAAAGTCACTTGGACAATTCCAAGTCGCTTGGAAAAATCCAAGCAAATCGCCACTGCGATCCTCTGTAAGAAGTTGACGTGCTCTTCTGAAGAAAAGGCACGGGTTGTAAACTACTATTTCACAAATAGTGGATTTGAATCCTGAGCTAGAGTTCTCAGGCCTGGACTAGTCCTCCACGAGGGAAACCAGGTTAAAACTGCTGTGTTTGCGTATGCTCTTCTGATCTTTATTTACTTCCGCATTTCTCTCTGATTTATTTACTATCTTGATAGTTGTTTTGTGGAGGTGATATAGAGTTAATTTTTTATTTGGTGATTATTGACACAAACTCTATTCACCCCCCTCTAGAGTTGCCTACACTTGTGTTTTCATATATAACTCATCTCATTCTCTCTCCTCTCATTTACTTCCTCTCATTTACTTTCTCCACCAACCAAGGCAAGTACCAACTTGCTCAAGAGATGGATCCATAATTTTGTCAATGATTTCTTACAAAACTATTTGCCAAAACATGTTCTTCTCCTCAATCTATACTAGTTTAGAACTTGGAAATTTCTATTTTGAAGCTTTGATTTTTGTAGATCTAAGTTTTAATCATTTTCGGATTTCCTTGGTCTTGATCTATTTTCGTTGGGGTTTTGTGGGTTTTGATGCTTCCATGTGGAAGAGAATTCCATTTCACCCAAGATGGAACTTTGGAAATTCGGATTTGGAGTTCGGATGGCCAAGTTGTGATATTTTGAAGCTTTGGGTTCAACCATGGTGTTCTTGCTGTTTGGAGAAGACAGTGAGCAGTGTGCAGAGCTATTTAGCTTACGCACACTGAGCTGCGTGCGCTCTTTAGCGTGCGTACGCAGCCTTGAGTATGCTTCCTGATGGAAGCGTGTCTCTCCTTGAGCCTGCGTGACTTTTCACGCAGCTCTCTCCTTGAGCCTGCGTGACTTTTCACGCAGCTCTCTCCTTGAGCCTGCGTGACTTTTCACGCAGCTCTCTCCTTGAGCCTGCATGACTTTTCACGCAGCTCTCTCCTTGAGCCTGCGTGACTTTTTACGCAGCTCTCTCCTTGAGCCTGCGTGACTTTTCACGCAGCTCTCCCCTTGAGCCTGCGTGACTTTTTCACGCAGCTCTCTCCTTGAGCCTGCGTGACTTTTTATGCACGCTGCCTTGAGTGAGCCTGCGTGACTTTTCATCCCTTGAGCGTGCGTGCTTTTGTGCGTACGCTTTTGATATTTTATCAGATATTATATGACCATTTTATATCCTTACGCCTTTTGTCCCGAGCATGATATGAGCACTAATGTGACCCCGGAGAACAAAGAGTTCCTACCTGATACATGTACCTGAATGTCCCAATTCTTGTTCATGCTCGACAAATGACTCGTAACTCCACGTGGCATATTTGTAATGATGCATTACACTAAGGAGGGTAGCACATGTTGACATACTGATTGACATGGATCCTCTTTGGGGTACTCGTACTAAAGTACGACTTTAGGAGGATAATCATGCAGGCCACAGCATATGAGTCCAAGATTTCACCTAGGGTTAAACTAGGCAACTAAATATACTAGATGCATGGGGAGGGCAGAATCCCGAGATCGTGTTACACCAGCCGCCTTGAGATATTGTCTTGACGCGCCGGCTGGTCTCCACGGATACTGTGTCATCTACAACGAGTGGATGACTGTATCCGATTAATTCCTGCTATATAATATATGTTTTGGCAAGGTGGCCTTACGAGGGACCTGTGCTCATTAACACCTGTCTACGCGAACCCCTGGGTGGGCTAGCCTTGCTGGAAAGATACGATCTGAGGATTTTCTAATAACATGACGCGAGGATAATCTCGTCCCACTAGAAACTCGTAGACTTGATTGGCCGTGAAAACGACTTGCTTGTATCATATTACCTTCCGTGAATAACTGAGGAAAGCGGACTGTCATGGTACGTGATCCAACCCATGTTCTTGTTTGATTGTTGGGTTGGTTATCATACTATGATAGGCTGTGGACCGAAGTTATGAACGGAAGACATATTCTGGTTGTGAAGTGCTACTTCTGTGAATGACTGAGGAACATGGCCTATCATGGTGCATGATCCAACCCATGTTCTTGTTTGATTGTTGGGTTGGTTATTGTGCTGCGATAGGCTATCGACCGAAGTCACGATCAGGAGATTTTATTGTTTATACCTTTTAACTTATGTGAATGTTATAGAGTACGACACGTCCCGACTCCATGCAGCACCTTTTGTCCTTGTTTGGTTGTAAGGGTGCCATATGGGTTCGAAGATGTTGCGCTACCCTATAATAGTAGCATAAGTATTACTATTATCAATCATTCTATTAACTGGGTTTTTAATCTTAACTCTTGTGCCCCTTTGGCGGTACTTGCTATTCGGGGCTGACCCCGCTGGTTTTGTTTGGCCAGATCTCGTAGCAGAGCCGGAGGACACGATCTTCCTCCCTGACATCCATGGTGCATACTAGGAGCATGGCGGTTCGGGGACTCGAGTGGGTTTCTTCTCCACCACTCCTGCTTATACTTTTGTGGCATTTTGCCACCGGCACCTGTTAGCCGAATTATTCTATATTTTGTGTCAGTACATAATTGTAACTAAACAGACTGCAGTTGTATATAATTTTGTACTCCTGACTCTCTGAGATAGCTAAATTATAAAGCTAGTCTCTCATGATCATTTTGATGAAACGTCGGGGACGCCTTACTGCTTTATCTTTAATGTTCATTTATTTGCTGATGTGATTTGATTGATTGAGACATAAAACTCTGTGGGACCATAGGAGACCTGATTGTAGCATGTACGCCCTAGTCTCTCGACAGCCACGATCGCCGTTTGACGTTACATACCTCATATGGAGTAGCTGGCCTAGTCCGTCTCCGTATTTCGGTACTGGGGCGTGACAAGGTTTTAGTGGTGGCCCATACAGGTCTGATTTTCAGACTTGTGGGGTATTACGAATTATTAGGAGTCTCAATCAAAACTTGTTTCCCTTGAAATTCCGTTTCGAATTCTCTGTCCTTGCCTTGATCTCTAACCTGACTTGCATCCTCGAAATCTTCCTCGTTCGGACTTGATAATCTTATATCTTTCTCTATAGGGGTGCTTCATTCTCAGTAGCGGGTGAGTCCCATGGGGAAGAGCAGCAAGAGCATGGCTCGACTGGGCAGCAACAGGAGAGAGAACCTTCCCCAGGACAGGCACAAGCAGAAGTGGAACCAGAGGCAGTGCAGCCGCAGGTTATTAAAACTCCTGCAGCACCAGCAGCGACGGTAGTACCAGATGCCGTAGCAGTCCTGGAGATCATCCGGGGGTTTCTTGTCACTAACCAACAGCAACAGACTCGGCAGCAGGAGCAGAACGTGTTGCTGAACCAAGGGATTCAGTTAGCTCTTGAGAGGAGTGTCGGGGCTGACTCGGGAGCATCAGAAAGGTTTCGTCGCTTGAACCCGAGGTATTTTGATGGCACGGAGGATACCATCACTGCGGATGCCTGGATTCAAGACATCGAAGCCATTCTTGTGGCAGCCAAGGTTCCAGATGATGAGAAGGTTGATCAGGTCAAACTGGTACTTCAGGATCTTGCCCGCGACTGGTGGGCATCAGAAGAAGTTGGTGCAAGACACCCTGTTCGTTGGACCACCTTCAGTGACAGATTCAAGGCCAAGTATTTTGGCGTAGTAGCTCGATATGAGCTCCAGCAGAAGTTTATCAGTCTCAAGCAAGCAGGCAAGACCGTAGATGGGTATGCAGCAGAGTTCTACAGATTGTGCCGTTTCGCACCAACAATGGTGGCAACGGAGCCAGAGAAAGCTATGAGGTTCCAGCAGGGACTTCATTTGGAACTATTACAGCTTGTGGAAGGACACGACTACCAGACGTTTGACGTTGTTTTGACGGCCGCTCGGAGGCACGAGCTTACCCAGCAGAGGTTGGCATCGAGGACAGGAGGTCAGAAGAGATCTCATTCCCAGGTTGGAGGAGGAGCAATGCAGCGAACATCGGCACCAGCACCCGGTGTACATATTCATGATGCAGGAGCACCGCGAAGGACGACCGTGTCAACTAATACAGCGCCAGTTCGGCATCAGCAGCCGAGGAACCAACAACAGCGTCAGGAAGCACCCCAGGGCTGTACATTCTGTGGAAAGGCAGGGCACACGAGGGAGGTGTGCCGGTCAGAGAATGGCTTATGCTTGAGGTGTGGTAGTTCAGACCACCGTATCTCCACTTGTCCTGTGATACAGAGGCCAGGAGGGCCAGCTCAGCAATTTCCAGCATTGCCAGCTCCGGTGGCAACCCCGAGTGGAGGGCCAGTATTAGCAGTAAGGCCCCTAGCCCAGCGTCTACCAACACAGGCACAGATGTTCTGCCAGGCACAGGAAGCCGAAGGCCCTCAGAGGCAGCAACAGCATGGTCGAGGAAGGCCGCAACAAGGGGCTCCGCGGGGCCAGGCTCTCACATTGTCCTTGGGAGAGGCTCTAGCGTCTAGCGACGTGGTGGCAGGTAAAATTCTCGTCACCTCATTTCCCGTTGTAGCATTATTTGATTCAGGCGCTACTCATTCATTCATCTCTGCACAATATGCTATATGGATTGGATTAGAGTTTGTGGCATTGCCGAAGAGGATGGATATACTTACCGGCAATGGGCTCGTAGAAGTTAGCAGAGTGCGCTTTTCATGTCCGGTGGAGGTGTGTGGGCATTTACTACCCGCATTATTGATTGAATTCCCTATGGGGAATTTTGATGTCGTTCTTGGCATGGACTGGTTGAGAGACAGTCATGCGACAATTGATTATAGAGGAGGTAGGGTCATATTCAGCGTTCCTGGGATGGAGCAGTTCATCTTTACTCGAACCTTGAAGAATCAGGCCGGAGGCGTCATCTCAGCAGCAGTGTCAGAGCCAGGACAGATTCCGAGAGTGGTCGAAGATTTTCTCGACGTCTTCTCTGATGAGCTCCCAGGTATACCCCTAGTCAGAGAGGTAGAATTTAGCATTGAGTTGAACCCTGGAACGAGGCCTATTGCAGACAGAGTTTACAGAATGTCGCCGTCAGAACAGGATAAGTTGTATCAACATGAAGAAGAGTTTAAGTCTAAGGGATTCATCCGAGACAGTAAATCGCTCTGGGCCGCGCCAGTGATTCTAGTTCCCAAGAAGGATGGGTCAACGAGGATGTGCATGGACTACCGCAAGCTGAATACAGTAACATTGAAGAATAAGTACCCACTACCAAGGATTGATGACCTGTTTGACCAGTTGAGCAAGGCCAGCGTCTTTTCCAAGATCGATCTTCGGTCAGGATACTATCAAGTAAGAGTCCGGGAGCAAGACATACCGAAGACAGCATTCAGATCTAGATATGGGCATTATGAGTTTTTAGTAATGCCCTTTGGACTAACCAACGCCCCCGCAGTATTCATGGATTTAATGAACCGCATCTTTTTGCCGTATTTGGATAAATTTGTGGTGGTGTTCCTAGATGACATTCTTGTCTATTCCAGCAGTGAAAAGGAGCATGAGAAACATCTTAGGACTATCTTACAGACATTGAGGGAGCATCAACTTTATGCGAAGCTCGACAAGTATGAATTCTGGTTAGATCATATTTCGTTCCTGGGGCATGTAATTTCTGGGGCAGGAGTGTCAGTAGATCCGAAGAAGATTGAGGCCGTCGAGCATTGGCCAGTCCCGAGAACGGTTGCAGAAGTGCAAAGTTTCTTAGGATTAGCTGGTTACTACAGAAGGTTCGTGGCGGACTTTGCCAAGATCTCTGCGCCCTTAACGCGTTTGACGCACAAGGACGTAGAGTTTGTTTGGTCAGCTAGCTGTCAAGCATCCTTTGAAGAATTAAAAAAGAGATTGATCTCAGCCCCGATCTTGACTCTTCCAGTAGGAGCGGGAGGCTTTACAGTATATTGTGACGCATCTGGGAAGGGTCTTGGATGTGTATTGTTGCAGCACGGAAAGGTGATAGCATATGCGTCTCGACAGCTTCGAGACCATGAGAAGAATTATCCGACTCACGATTTGGAGTTAGCAGCTGTGGTGTTTTCACTCAAGATGTGGAGGCATTATTTATACGGAGATCGGGTAGAGATCTATACTGATCATAAGAGTTTGAAATACGTATTCACGCAGCGAGATTTGAACATGAGGCAAAGAAGATGGTTAGAACTACTGAAGGATTTTGACTTAGATCTTCAGTATCATCCAGGCAAGGCAAATATAGTTGCAGATGTACTGAGTAGGAGAGACAGTGCCTTTATCTTGACCTCGCAGAAGCATATTTTAGAAGACCTTCAGAGTATGGGAATCGAAGTAGTTTTGCCAAGGGATATAGGAAGAATGACAAGTATGCAGATTCAGTCAACCTTAGTAGAGAGGATAAGGGCAGCACAAGCAGGAGATCCACAGATTCAGAAGTTGCGATCGGAGTGTGAATCAGGCCGTAGAAAGGAGTTAGTGATTCATGAAGATGGTACGCTCAGGTTTGGAAACAGACTCTGTGTACCGAGTGGAGACCTTCAGCAAGAAGTTATGTCCGAAGCTCATAGTTCTATTTACTCCATTCATCCAGGAGGAACGAAGATGTATCGAGATATCAGGCAGTACTTTTGGTGGAATGGCATGAAAAGAGAGATAGCGAGATTTGTATCCAAGTGTCTGGTATGTCAGCAGGTGAAAGCCGAGCAGCAGAGACCAGCAGGGTTGCTACAGCTGCTTCCTATCCCAGAATGGAAATGGGAGCACATCACGATGGATTTTGTGACCGGTTTACCTAAATCCCCGACTGGTAAGAATGCAGTCTGGGTAATAGTAGATCGACTCACGAAGGTCGCTCATTTCCTTCCCTTCCGAGTTGGACAGACTACTAAGCAGTTAGCAGAAATGTACATGAAGCAGATAGTAAGGCAGCACGGTGTTCCAGTTAGTATAGTATCAGATCGGAATACGCGGTTTACTTCCCATTTTTGGCGGAGCTTACACCAAAGTTTGGGAACCAAGTTAAGATTCAGTACTACTTATCATCCACAAACCGACGGGCAATCAGAAAGAACCATCCAGACGTTAGAAGATATGCTACGGGCGTGTACCTTAGATTTTGGCGGATCTTGGGAGGACCACCTTCATCTAGTGGAGTTCTCCTATAACAACAGCTATCAGGCTAGCATTCAGATGGCCCCATTCGAAGCATTGTACGGAAGGAAGTGCAGGTCCCCTTTGGCATGGGACGACGTCGGAGAATAGAAGTTGTTGGGACCAGAGATGATCACGCAGACTGTGGAGATAGTTAAGTTGGTCAGAGAACGCCTTCGAGTTGCGCAGGACCGACATCATCATTGGGCAGATCAGCATCGCAGGCCTCTAGAGTTCAGAGTTGGCGACCAAGTATTTCTGCGGATTTCGCCTACTCGGGGTATCATCAGATTTGGAACCCGAGAAAAGCTTAGTCCAAGATACGTTGGTCCTTTTAAGATTCTCGCTCGGGTAGGCGATATGGCTTATCGACTTGCCCTTCCGCCTTCGTTAACTGGCATACATGATGTGTTTCATGTATCCCAATTACGTGGGTATGTCCCGGATCCGAGTCATATCCTCGATCATTCTGAGTTAGTCGTTGGTACCGACCTAACTTACGAGGAACAACCCGTATCTATTTTAGACCGGCGAGAGAAGGTACTCAAGAATCGGACGATAAGCCTTGTCCGTGTTTCTTGGAACCATCACTCTTCGGGAGAATCAACCTGGGAGCACGAGGACGAGATCAGATCTCGGTATCCGCATTTGTTTGACTAATAAGGTATATTTTTGCACCTTATTGACACGATTCCATGCTTATCTGCACCTGCTTGTTTTGCACTTTGTGATGTATGATAATAACCGCTATGATAGTTAACTTGTATACGATTGTGTCTTGCTCGCCCTGATTTCACTATCCTGTCTTGGCTGGAATTCCGAGGACGGAATTTTTCTAAGAAGGGTAGAGATGTCACTCCCCAATCCTGGAATACGTATTTTAATACATAAACAGATAAATTGTATTTACCTTGTATTTATACGATATTTATTATGCAGTATTTCTTCATGCATTTCCCAAAAATATTCGACAAAATATTATTTCCCAATTTATTTTCTGTATTTGGGCCTACAGTTTTGGCTCATTTGGGTAACCTATTCTTGGTTCACCAATGGTTCATCTTGGACCCTTTGGTTCATCATGAACCCATGGGTCCAAGATCTTTATATATATAACTCATCTCATTCTCTCTCCTCTCATTTACTTCCTCTTATTTACTTCCTCCACCAACCAAGGCAAGTACCAACTTGCTCAAGAGATGGATCCATAATTTTGTCAATGATTTCTTATAAAACTATTTGCCAAAATATGTTCTTCTCCTCAATCTATACTAGTTTAGAACTTGGAAATTTCCATTTTGAAGCTTTGATTTTTGTAGATCTAAGTTTTAATCATTTTTGGATTACCTTGGTCTTGATCTATTTTCGTTAGGGTTTTGTGGGTTTTGATGCTTCCATGTGGAAGAGAATTCCATTTCACCCAAGTTGGAACTTTGGAAATCCGAATTTGGAGTTCGGATGGCCAAGTTGTGATGTTTTGAAGCTTTGGGTTCAACTATGGTGTTCTTGCTATTTGGAGAAGACAGTGAGCAGTGTGCAGAGCTGTTTAGCTTACGTACACTGAGCTGCGCGCGCTCTTTAGCATGCGTACGCAGCCTTGAGTACGCTTCCTGATGGAAGCGTGTCTCTCCTTGAGCCTGCGTGACTTTTCACGCAGCTCTCCTTGAGCCTGCGTGACTTTTTACGCAGCTCTCTCCTTGAGCCTGCGTGACTTTTCACGCAGCTCTCTCCTTGAGCCTGTGTGACTTTTCACGCAGCTCTCTCCTTGAGCCTGCGTGACTTTTCACGCAGCTCTCCCCTTGAGCCTGCGTGACTTTTTAACGCAGCTCTCTCCTTGAGCCTGCGTGACTTTTCACGCAGCTCTCTCCTTGAGCCTGCGTGACTTTTCACGCAGCTCTTCCCGTGAGCCTGCGTGACTTTTTTACGCAGCTCTCTCCTTGAGCCTGCGTGACTTTTCTCGCACGCTGCCTTGAGTGAGCCTGCGTGACTTTTCACCCCTTGAGCGTGCGTGCTTTTGTGCGTACGCTTTTAATATTTTATCAGATATTATATGACCATTTTATATCCTTAGGCCTTTTGTCCCGAGCATGATATGAGCACTAATGTGACCCCGGAGAACAAAAAGTTCCTACCTGATACATGTACCTGAATGTCCCAGTTCTTGTTCATGCTCGACAAATGACTCGTAACTCCACGTGGCGTATTTGCAATAATGCATTACACTAAGGAGGGTAGCACATGTTGACATACTGATTGACATGGATCCTCTTTGGGATACTCGTACTAAAGTACGACTTTAGGAGGATAATCATGCAGGCCACAGCATGTGAGTCCAAGATTTCACCTAGGGTTAAACTAGGCAACTAAATATACTAGATGCATGGGGAGGGCAGAATCCCGAGATCGTGTTACACCAGCCGCCTTGAGATATTGTCTTGACGTGCCGGCTGGTCTCCACGAATACTGTGTCATCTGCAACGAGTGGATGACTGTATCCGATTAATTCCTGCTATATAATATATGTTTTGGCAAGGTGGCCTTATGAGGGACCTGTGCTCAATAACACCTGTCTACGTGAACCCCTGGGTGGGCTAGCCTTGCTGGAAAGATACGATCTGAGGATTTTCTAATAACATGACGCGAGGATAACCTCGTCCCACTAGAAACTCGTAGACTTGATTGGCCGTGAAAACGACTTGCTTGTATCCTATTACCTTCCATGAATAACTGAGGGAAGCGGACTATCATAGTACGTGATCCAACCCATGTTCTTATTTGATTGTTGGGTTGGTTATCGTACTATGATAGGCTGTGGACCAAAGTTATGAACGGAAGACATATTCTGGTTGTGAAGTGCTACTTCTGTGAATGACTGAGGAACATGGTCTATCATGGTGCATGATCCAACCCATGTTCTTGTTTGATTGTTGGGTTGGTTATTGTGCTGCGATAGGCTATCGACCGAAGTCACGATCAGGAGATTTTATTGTTTATACCTTTTAACTTATGTGAATGTTATAGAGTACGACACGTCCCGACTCCATGCGGCACCTTTTGTCCTTGTTTGGTTGTAAGGGTGCCATATGGGTTCGAAGATATTGCGCTACCCTACAATAGTAGCATAAGTATTACTATTATCAATCATTCTATTAACTGGGTTTTTAATCTTAACTCTTGTGCCCCTTTGGCGGTACTTGCTATTCGGGGCTGACCCTGCTGGTTTTGTTTGGCCAGATCTCGTAGCAGAGCCGGAGGACACGATCTTTCTCCCTGACATCCATGGTGCATACTAGGAGCATGGCGGTTCGGGGACTCGAGGGGGTTTCTTCTCCACCACTCCTGCTTATACTTTTGCGGCGTTTAGCCACCGGCACCTGTTAGCCGGATTACTCGATATTTTGTGTCAGTACATAATTATAACTAAACAGACTGCAGCTGTGTATAATTTTGTACTCCTGACTCTCTAAGATAGCAAAATTATAAAGCTAGTCTCTCATGATCATTTTGATGAAGCGTCGGGGACACCTTACTGCTTTATCTTTAATGTTCATTTATTTGCTGATGTGATTTGATTGATTGAGACATAGAACTCTGTGGGACCATAGGAGACTTGATTGTAGCATGTACCCCCTAGTCTCTCGACAGCCACGATCGCCGTATGACGTTACGTACCTCATATGGAGTAGCTGGCCTAGTCCGTCTCCGTATTTCGGTACTGGGGCGTGACACACCCTCATTCGGGGAGCATAAACTGTTTAGAGATATATTGTTAGATATTGTGACCTAGGACAGCGTTCTACCGCCGATACTGCGATGTAGGCTGGACGTACCCACGTCTCGTGCCCTTACTCTAGGGTGCGGGTCGTGACAGTACTCGAGTGGTTTCACGCCTAATTACTATCAGTGGAACGCACACAGAGAACTTGTGTCTTTAGCATCAGAGCCGGAGCCTTATGTTGAGCCGTATATGCATACGGGACCTAATTTTGTTTCAGATAATCATGCATACGACAAAGGGTGCGTGAACATGGTTTTCGACGCTGCGGGGCCTAGTTTCATTCATGATGCACCGAGGAGGCAACGAACGCCGATGCTGCACAGTTTATGGAGTTGCTGGAGAATGCAAGGACTCCATTGTATCCTGGTTGTGAGGATCATTTACCGTTGGAGGTGGTTACAAGACTGTTGAGCATTAAGTCAGATTTTAACATGTCGTAAGTATGCTACAACCGAGTATTGGAGTTGATTATAGAGATCTTGCCGGCGGGTGCTAAGTTGCCTAAAGACTTCTACCGGTCTAATAGGATGGTGAGATCGCTCTGGATGGGATACGAGAAAATTGATTCTTGTCATAATGGGTGCATGCTGTACTACAAAGACGACAAGGACGCAGATGTGTGCAGATTTTATGGTACTGATCGCTATAAGACAACTAGTACAGGAAGGTCTACCGGTGCAAGAAGATCGACCGATTCAATGCACTACTTGTCTTTAATGTCGCGGTTGCAAAGATTATTTATGGTAAAAGAGACGGCCGAAAATATGAGTTGGCACATGCGAGAACAGATTGAAGGAGTGTTGGATCACCCATCCGATGGAGAAGCGTGGAAGCACTTTGATCGAGTGTATCCTGATTTTAGTTCAGATCTGCGTAATGTCAGGTTGGGGCTATCTTCTGACGGTTTTACTCCTTTTGGTCTTTCGGGATCCCAGTAATCGTGCTGGCCTGTGATTGTCACTCCGTATAACCTACCGCCTTGGATGTGCATGAAGACTCAGTACATGTTTCTAACCGTTATAATTCCTGGTCCGAACAATCCTAAGAGGAACATTGATGTGTACTTACAGCCTTTGATAGATGAGTTGAATCAGTATGGGAAGTAGGCGCTAACAAGTACGATGTTTCCAGGAAACAAAATTTTCAGATGAAGGCAACCCTTATGTGGACCATCAACGACTTTTCGGCCTATAGAATGTTATCTGGATGGAGCACTCATGGTCGTCTCTCATGTCCGTATTGCATGAACCGTAGTAAGGCTTTTCGCTTGAAACACGAAGGAAAATCGTGCTTCTTTGATTGTCATCGACAATTTCTGCCAAAAGATCATCCGTTCAGAAGGAACAGGAATGCATTCCGTGCCGGCGTTGTAGAGAAGGGTGATCCACTGCCAAGGTGGTACGGAGCCACGATATGGGAGGAGGTTATAGATTTTCCAAGTGCTATCGAAGATCCTACAACTGGGTACAAGTGCGATGGATTTGGTAGAGATTATAACTGGACAAAGAGAAGCATATTCTGGGATCTGCCATACTGGAGTACCAATCTGATCAGACATAATCTTGATGTCATAAATATTGAGAAGAATGTGTTTGATAACATAATTAATACTGTGATGGACGTAAAAGAAAAAACGAAAGACAATCCCAAGGCCAGGTTGGACTTAGAAGAAATATGCAAACGCCCTGCGTTGCATTTGATAGAGCAGAATGGAAAACAGTTCCTGCCGAAGTCAATTTTCTTGCTGGACAAGGACGATAAAGTGTAAGCCCCCTAATTTTCTACTACGATTTTTTTATTTAAAATATATGTTTGTATTTATTTTTGTACTTCGTACCTACATGTCGCATACGAATTCGCATTTTGTATTTGCGTAGCGTGCGAGAATTTGTGTTTTGTAATTTCTCGACGAGTGCGAATATGTGTCGACGTACATATGTTAGAAAAATATTTTTATTATAAATTTTATTTTATAGGAAAGGTACATGTTCAAATAATATGTGATATTTTAATTTGTAAAAAGAGTTATTTGTTCGTCGTTTAAAAATGAGTGGTGATTTGAAATATTTTCAAAAGATTTGCGAAATATGATATTGATTATAAATATATTTTGTTATTATAAAAGCTAGTTCATAATTAATATTTAAGTAATTATCTTGATTTTTGAAATTAAATAAATATAATATTTTAATATTTATGAAAAAGATATTTAAACGTTTGTTTTTATTTTAATATTTGATTAAATATGCTAATTTAAAATTAGAAAAGATTTTATTGGTATTTGAATTAAATGAGCTGAGGTTTTATGTTTGAATTGGGATTTGAACGATTTAAAGTTTAAATAAATTTTTTTAATTTAAATATGATAATATCTATGGGGGTTTAAACGTATACTAATCCATATCTAACTGGAAATTCCCACCTCCTATAAAAGGAGAGGTACTCCTCCAACAAATTCTACCATCCACAAATGTGTAACGTGTCTGTGTCCACCGCTCTTATTCCATATTATACAAGTACATCAATTCCCGTGTCGGACACACCCCGACACAAACCAAATCCTAACCCTAGTTTATCCCGTCCCGCTGGCATCGTTCCACCATCACGAACCTGCAACATCCTCCGACCACCATCACCTACCAGCCTTCCCGACTCCGGCGACCTTCGCCTCCATCACAACCATCATCAACAGCACCACCGCCATTAACAAACCACACCACCACCATCAACCAAGGCACCACCACGACCACCTCCGCGTCACCCAAAACTCAGGCCATCTCTCAACAAACCCACCGCCATCATCCCGGCCGACCCCGGTCCCAAACCAAACACCACGCAATTAGAAAATAAGAGAAGGGTGGAAAACCCTAACCTGACCGAGCTCTCCGTGCCACCTCCAGCGCTCCCAACCGTCCGCCGCGGATCCGCGCCGCCCCAAATTCGTGAAATCACCACCTCATCCCCATGGCCATACTTCTCCGAGCCGCCGCTGCCGCCGTAACCGCGTGCACGGGACTCCGCCAAGCCGCCGATGAAGAGCCCCTCCAACTTTCCACTCTTCCCCCACCAGCGCTAGCTCGCCGACAGCCGCGCGCCGCTCTTCGCCGGTGAGCTCTGCCGTTCATCGAGCTCGACCAGCCTCAACCGTGTCGGTGACCGAACTCGCACAGCCTCCCACCGCGTGCATCGGCAGCCGCCGGTAATTCCTCGCCCGACCCTTTCAAGCGCGGCGACGATCAGTTTGTCTCACCGTGCCACCGCGTGAGCCCGAGGAAAACGAAGGTGAGCTAACCTCTTTATTCTCCAACCATCATTCTCTCATTAATATCTAAATTTTTTTTCTTTACTGACTCTCTCTCCCTCTTTCTTGTTTTTGTTGGTTGTGTGTAGTCACCTCAAAAGAGGAAAACTACAGGCAGAGGAGTTCGTGAGTCATAGTTATTATTAGTATAATAATATTACTATATTTATTATAATGTGTATTATTATTGTTAAAGTATGCATGTATGGGTGTATTGTATATATAATCACTATTATTAGTATTTCTGTATGATTATTATAAATAGATTCTGTTATTATTATTATTATTATTATTATTATTATTATTATTATTATTATTATTATTATTATTATTTTAATTATTACAGCACTAAGATTTAGGATTATTATTAGTTATTATAATTGGTTTTTATATTTTGTCATGGTTATCAGAAATATTTTTTTCTTCAAAATTATATAAATATATTATATTTGATTTAGACTAAATTTCAAAAATATGGTTTTAAAACCTTGAACATATTTCTAGATTGTAAATATTTAATTAGGCCAATTTTTACCCATAAGAATATAGTTTTTTTTAAAAATAAAATGATCTCCTAAATATTAATGTAAATCGTTTTCGCCAAATAAAAGACAGTTTCTTTATCTAAAATTTTAATTTGGTTTTAGCCTAAAAAGATTCTTAGATTTTAAAGTATTTACCAAAATATATTTTTACTATTATAAAATGGTATAAATACTACTCTTCGCAAATCCTCATCTATTGTCAAGTCTTGATCATGAATGATCATATCTTCTATTTTCTCGCGAATTTCGGACCCGTGCACCTCGACCTTGGCTATTGGACAAAACAAGATTTGTCAGAACATCGCACCACCAGGCGACACACCAGGCAAGATACCTTTCCATTATACTGTTTATTTTAGTTTGTATTTTATTACATATCACTGTTTATTTATTTCTAGTTCTTGATTTACTGCCTGCTCAGTGATATTAGATTACTTTGTTATTTATCCTTTGATAGCATGTGGACCTAGAGTTAAGGGACTACTGTGGTAGTGTATTGCATACCCCTTGACACAGTTGTACCATGAGGATGTGTGAGATGAGTAGCATATAGAGGTTCTTGCGTATGGGCTGATCCCCCATGTGCATGCGCTAGGGCTAACTGCTAATAGAGGTGTGTTAGGAGACTTAGCAGTTAGTAGAGGTACATGGTCGTGGATGCGACTTGACAGGTACATTGGATGGGGAGAACATTTCCTTGTCATATGGGTTTCTATTGCACTTCCCTATAACCCGGAAGCTCCGCTGGAGATACGGGTATGAGCCTCTCAGGTTGGCCACTGTCATTTTTGAACGTCATGCTCTCGGTCACTGGTGCCCAAGTGGGGACTATACCAGATCCCATTACAGCCAGGGCTCATGCGACGAAAGGGTTGCTCTCACTGCATGTTCACTTTAGTTTGGTTAGATTACCTTATTGTGTCTTGTCACTTTCTTTGATTGTGGCATGTTTTATATTCAGTATTTATATGGCATGTTGATGTATCTTGTTACGTCCCTCTGAGGACCTGGTTATCTCGCCAGGTGTGCGCTCTTATGATTTCTGCAAGTGCTCTAGCTAAGGCCATGACTTGCACTCTGTTCATCGAGATGTTGCTCTTAGATCGTCATCTCCTTGCTCTACTAAATTCCTTTCCTTGTATATTTCGTTCTTATTAAAATTAGTTGGTAGTGGACTTTGTCTCCGCCCAACGATTGTATACATGACAAATTCAACGTTGCTTTTATATCATTATTTATCTTTGTGGATGAGATTTAGTACCTTGGTTACTGCATTTTACAGCTTATGTATATATACGAGGGTCCATATACTTCGTATGTATACAGCTGGCATGATTACGTTCTAGTCCTACATATTTTGGGACTGGGGCGTTACATGTTTTTGTGGTGGCCCATGAAGGTCTAGTTTGTCGTTTCGGTTACATGATTGAACCAAACGGACCTGTCATATAGGATTAGAGTTTAGAATCTCATCCACCTACTTGACATCCCTTCTTGACTTTAAATTCTGAACTCTCGTTCGACCTCCTTGATTTGCATCTTGCTTGACTCCTTCTACCGTAAATTCTTAGTTTTGTGTTTAGTAAGATGACTACACTAGTATATGCCTATAGGTTAAACACATGGCTAGATGGATTGCATTGACAATTAATATGCATGGAGATTTATTTGAGTTGTAGAGGCATTTATTTTCCTAGAAATATGATTCTTAAGGATTAGTTAATTTCAAGTTGGGTAGTAGCATATTACCACCTTCAATGGATAGTTGGAATTTTATTTTGCTATTACAAGGTGGTATACACAAGAGGACAGCTAGATCGCGAAAACAAGTTTATAATTTATGATTGCAAAATAGTTTATGATTTATTGGGACATGAAACCGATTTGAGAAAACACCTTTAAATTGTGACACATGATTTACGATTAAGTTCAAGTTTGGATTGAATATGTTAAGGTTTATCTCGAATTTATTAAAGTGCTTTAAATTATAAGTTATGTAACGACTAGAGAATATGAAAGGTTTATGATTTACGGTTTATTAGAGAGCTTGAGGTTTTAAATTGAGTCGTATGATTTTTTAAGTTTATTTAATTTTGAGTTTGATGAGATAGTGGTAAAAATTATTGTTTAAAATATTTTGGAAGATATGAAAATCAACTTGAAGGAAAGACTCAAATTTCAAATTTTGTTCTATGATCTATGATTTATAGAGTTATTTAAATTTCGAGTTTAAAGCCTTGATTATGGATAAATAATGTAGTGGTTAAGATAATTACGAGATTATGAGGTATAGAATTGACGTGAATAAAAAATGTGTGATAAATCTAAATAGATGAGGTAAGGAATGATATATTATATTTCGACGAAACACCCAAGGATAAATAGACTTCCCGAATTTCAAACTTTGTTTTAAGGTAACTAAACATCGAGTGAAGAATCGTCTAAAGTGTTGGTGGTTTAAGAACAAAAATTTATATATAAAGTTTAGGGATGCAAATTTTTGGATAAAGACAATGTTGACGTTATGATGATCTTATTTTTCAAGGATAACCAATTGTTGAAGAAAGAAACCTTTACATTTTGATGCATGGAGAATTAAGTTGTAAGATGATTATGAATAAGAAGTTAAGATGAGTTATATTTCTTCCATCAAGAAGATGAGATTGTTGAAATTAAAATTTCGAGAGAGAGACTAATAAGTATTTTAGAAATTTTCAATTGTGATGATAGAAGATTGAGTTATGAAAGTATACCGTTAGTTTTCGAGATTTATCATTGAAGACGAACTTTTTGATACCGATGGATGCATCGTACATCAACCACTAATACAAATTGTAGAAAGAAGATTTTAACTTTTACTTGGGCCAAATTGGTTAAAGGTTTTTGAATTTTTACTTGGAAAGATATATATAAGTGAACTAGTATAAATGGAGATTACGGAATTCAAATATGAGACTATTTAAAATTCTACGACGAGATAGAGGAAGTTAGAGTATATATATAATCATATTGGGTTTTGTTAAATGTAAGGGGACGTGCTACGGAAGAAATTTTTGGAAAGAACAATTTATGATGAGAGATAGTATACGAATATTGACGATATCAAAGGATTAAGTAGTTTATTACCTGCTATTAGCTTGCCCTTTTTAAGGTTAACGTTAAGGTTGATCGAACTTAGTCATTGAATGATTGTCATGATCGAAATCTAAAACCATCAAAAAATTTAGTCGATCAAATGACATATTGCCATTGAAATGTCGTTTTATTCTCGTCAAACAATTGATTGCCTTTTTGTTCAATATGAATCAAATTCTTATCGATTATACTGCTTCTATCTTCTCCACCCTACCTACCCTAATTTTTCCTAAATTTTGAGGACGAAATTCTTTTAAGTTGGGTAGGATGTAAGCCCCCTAATTTTCTACTACGATTTTTTTATTTAAAATATATGTTTGTATTTATTTTTGTACTTCGTACCTACACGTCGCATACGAATTTGCATTTTGTATTTGCGTAGCGTGCGAGAATTTACGTTTAGTAATTTCTCGACGATTGCGAATATGTGTCGAGGTACATATGTTAGAAAAATATTTTTATTATAAATTTTATTTTATAGGAAAGGTACATGTTCAAATAATATGTGATATTTTAATTTGTAAAAAGAGTTATTTGTTCGTCGTTTAAATATGAGTGATGATTTGAAATATTTTCAAAAGATTTGCGAAATGTGATATTGATTATAAATATATTTTGTTATTATAAAAGCTAGTTCATAATTAATATTTAAGTAATTATCTTGATTTTTGAAATTAAATAAATACAATATTTTAATATTTATGAAAAAGATATTTAAACGTTTGTTTTTATTTTAATATTTGATTAAATATGCTAATTTAAAATTAGAAAAGATTTCATTGGTATTTGAATTAAATGAGCTGAGGTTTTATGTTTGAATTGGGATTTGAACGATTTAAAGTTTAATTAAAAATTTTTTAATTTAAATATGATAATATCTATGGGGGTTTAAACGTATACTAATCCATATCCAACTAGGAATTTCCACCTCCTATAAAAGGAGAGGTACTCCTCCAGCAAATTCTACCATCCACAAATGTGTATCGTGTTTGTGTCAACCGCTCCTATTCCATATTATACAAGTACATCAATTCCCGTGTCGGACACGCCCCGACACAAACCAAATCCTAACCCTAGTTTATCCCGTCCCGCTGGCATCGTTCCACCATCATGAACCTGCAACATCCCCCGACCACCATCATCTACCAGCCTTCCCGACTCCGGCGACCTTCGCCTCCATCACAACCATCATCAACAGCACCACCGCCATTAACAAACCACAACACCACCATCAACCAAGGCACCACCACAACCACCTCCGCGTTACCTAAAACTTCGGCCATCTCTCAACAAACCCACCGCCATCATCCCGGCCTACCCCGGTCCTAAACCAAACACCACGCAATTGGAAAATAAGAGAAGGGTGGAAAACCCTAACCTGACCGAGCTCTCCGTGCCACCTCCAGCGCTCCCAACCGTCTGCCGCGGATCCGTGCCGCCCCAAATCCGTGAAATCACCACCTCATCACCATGGTCGCACTTCTCCGAGCCGCCGCTGCCGCCGTAACCGCGTGCACGGGACTCCGTCCAGCCGCAGATGAAGAGCCCCTCCGACTTTCCACTCTTTCCCTACCAGCGCCAGCTCGCCGACAGCCGCGCGCCGCTCTTCGCCGGTGAGCTCTGCCGTTCCTCGAGCTCGACCAGCCTCAACCGTGCCGGTGACCGAACTCGTACAGCCTCCCACCGCGTGCGTCGGCAGCCGCCGGTAATTCCTCGCCCGACCCTTTCAAGCGCGGTGACGACCGGTTTGTCTCACCGTGCCACCGCGTGAGCCCGAGGAAAACGAAGGTGAGCTAACCTTTTTATTCTCCAACCATCCTTCTCTCATTAATATCTGAATTTTTTTTCTTTACTGACTCTCTCTCCCTCTTTCTTGTTTTTGTTGGTTGTGTGTAGTCACCTCAAAAGAGGGAAACTACAGGTAGAGGAGTTCGTGAGTCATAGTTATTATTAGTATAATAATATTACTATATTTATTATAATGTGTATTATTATTGTTAAAGTATGCATGTATGGGTGTATTGTATATATAATCACTATTATTAGTATTTCTGTATGATTATTATAAATAGATTATGTTATTATTATTATTATTATTATTATTATTATTATTATTATTTTAATTATTACAGTACTAAGATTTAGGATTATTATTAGTTATTATAATTGGTTTTTATATTTTTGTCATGGTTATCAGAAATATTTTTTTTCTTGCAAAAATATATAAATATATTATATTTGATTTAGACTAAATTTCAAAAATATGGTTTTAAAAACTTGAACATATTTCTATATTATAAATATTTAATTAGGCCTATTTTTACCCACAAGAATATAGTTTTTTTTTAAAATAAAATAATCTCCTAAATATTAATGTAAATCGTTTTAGCCAAATAAAAGACAGTTTCTTTATCTAAAATTTTAATTTGGTTTTAGCCTAAAAAGATTCTTAGATTTTAAGTATTTACCAAAATATATTTTTACTATTATAAAATGGTATAAATACTACTCTTCGCAAATCCTCATCTATTGTCAAGTCTTGATCATGAATGATCATATCTTCTATTTTCTCGCAAATTTCGGACCCGTGCACCTCGACCTTGGCTATTGGACAAAACAAGATTTGTCAGAACATCGCACCACCAGGCGACACACCAGGCAAGATACCTTGCCATTATACTATTTATTTTAGTTTGCATTTTATTACATATCACTGTTCATTTATTTCTTGTTCTTGATTTACTGTCTGCTCAGTGATATTAGATTACTTTGTTATTTATCCTTTGATAGCATGTGGACCTAGAGTTAAGGGACTACCGTGGTAGTGTATTGCATACCCCTTGACACAGTTATACCACGAGGATGTGTGAGATGAGTAGCATGTAGAGGTTCTTGCGTGTGGGATGATCCCCCATGTGCATGCGTTAGGGCTAACTGCTAATAGAGGCGTGTTAGGAGACTTAGCAGTTAGTAGAGGTACATGGTCGTGGATGCGACTTGACAGGTACATTGGATGGGGAGAACATTTCCTTGTCGTATGGGCTTCTATTGCACTTCCCTATAACTCGGAAGCTCCGCTGGAGATACGGGTATGAGCCTCTCAGGTTGGCCACTGTCGTTTTTGAACGTCATGCTCTCGGTCACTGGTGCCCAAGTGGGGACTATACCAGATCCCATTACAGACAGGGCTCATGCGACGAAAGGGTTGTTCTCACCGCATGTTCACTTTAGTTTGGTTAGATTACCTTATTGTGTCTTGTCACTTTCTTTGATTGAGGCATGTTTTATATTCAGTATTTATATGGCATGTTGATGTATCTTGTTACGTCCCTCTGAGGACCTGATTATCTCGCCAGGTGTGTGCTCTTATGATTTCTGCAGGTGCTCTAGCTAAGGCCATGACTTGCGCTCTGTTCATCGAGATGTTGCTCTTGGATCGTCATCTCCTTGCTCTACTAAATTCCTTTCCTTGTATATTTCGTTCTTATTAAAATTAGTTGGTAGTGGACTTTGTCTCTGTCCAATGATTGTATACATGACAAATTCAACGTTGCTTTTATATCATTATTTATCTTTGTGGATGAGATTTAGTACCTTAGTTACTGCATTTTACAGCTTATGTATATATACGAGGGTCCATATACTTCGTATGTATACAGCTGGCATGATTACGTTCTAGTCCTACGTATTTTCGGACTGGGGCGTTACATAAAGTGAGACTTTGTCGGTGGATCTAGGGCCTAAAATTTCCAGACGGATATGTGTCAAATCTGAGAAGATGTGTCGATCCGAAGGAAAATAAATTGACGGGTATGAAGAGCCACGACTGTCACGTATTCATGGAGAGGATTAAATATGTACGTTTGTTTTATCATCATATTTGACACTTTAGTGACACTTCTATCATATAAATCTGTGACACTTCAGTAACACTTTATTGACACTTTTATCTGTGACTATGATATTTTTCAAAAATCTGTGATGTCTATCATATAAATATGTTTTTTTGTTTTTTTGTCATATGTTATTATCAGGTATGACTAGACCATCTGGACGACGCGGAGGATTTTATATTAGGCAGTCCCGTCAGCCTCGGGCTGGGGATGGAGATTCCGTACCCTCATCCTCATCTCCGAGTACGCCATTGTACCATTCTGTTCCCGGTCCATTACCGGGACAGGGCAGTTCCAACAGGTTGGCGACTCCCTCCTCATCGTCTAGCCTTCCTGATCCCGCGTCCAGCATCCCTGATCCCCCGTCCAGCATTCCTCCTGCCGACGGCTCCATGGGGGGAGCCGACGCCGAGCATATGGAGGACGACGATCAGACTGATCCTGCCAAGGCAGGAGGTGAGAGCGACCCTCCATGCGCTCCCCCGGGCGAGTCGCATATGGAGATTTGGACGGACGGGCCTACGAAGTAAGTTAATTAATTAATATATATTTCTCAAATAATTATATGTACATATATATTCATGAAAATTATTATTGTATAGATATCGGCCTTCTGCAGTACAGAGGTAGCTGGAGGTATTTCTGAAGCAGAACTATGGTTGGCCTTGGATTAACTACTCAGATGCTCCCGCAGATAGGAAGGCCTTTTGGTTCGCCCACTTCAAGGTAAAAAATTTGTTTATTTTTAAATTTTAATAATCATTTGTGTATATTATACAACTTTTCTATTTTACTTCTTGTAGAGGACCTATTTCTATCCACCACACCGGGCGGCGAAGATCGAGGGCCAATTTTCTGCCGTCGCGGCCAAGCTTATCCATGATGCGATCCACGACCAGAAGTCTCGTGATCGCTCCGGACAGCCGATCCATGGTTGGATCACGCCAGAGCAGTGGACTGCGATGAAGGCTAGATTCATCGAGCCCAGGTACCAGGAGCGGACTGACAAGGCCAAGGTGGCACGATCGAGCGCCGGTAAGTGGTGTGGTGGCTCCATTCCGATGATGGAGCATTTTCGTCATCTGGTATGTTTCCTATGACGGATATTAATTTATATATAGTTCGATAGAATGTTTAATACTAATAATAGATAATATATTTTAATAGGTAAAAAGGGTGAGGACCCGAACATGGTGACCGTCTTCCTGGTCATCCATCGGAGGGCTGGGGAGTTCATTGACGAGAGGGCGACGCAGGCATATGTACGTTCTATTCTTTATATTAATTTACTATAATTTAGAAAACAGGAAAATAGATATCAATATAGACTTTAGCAAACACTTACACGTTAGCAAACATGTTCTAGGCCGAGTTTGTTCGGCTACAGGAGGAGGCGGCTGCTGCTGCTAGTGCGCCAGCAGAGGGAGGGGCTGGTACTTCCTCCCAGCCGCCTACAGCTCCATCGCCGGACGACCTCTGGATGACCGCCGTTGGCGGTCTTCAGAAGGGTACGTACTACGGTACGGGATCCTACGGCGCGTATTTGGCTTCAGAGTCATCCCGGGCCCCCTCTGTCAGTGCGCAGTCTCCGGCTTCGCAGGCGTCGTCACGAGCTCAGGATATTCGTCGTCAGATCGAGGAGCTGCGTCGCGAGTTACAGCAGCAGATTTCTGATACGGTCGAGCGACGATCCGACCCTCCGATCGTCACCGGACGATTTGATACTGTCGAGCGCAGTATACAGGAGCTGATGAGTCTGCAGCAGGCTACAGCTGCCAGCTTGCACACGCTCACCGAGTCTACGCAGCGCACAGAGCGTAGACAGGTCGAGCTGGAGGGATCGCAGAGGAGCATGTCTGCCTCACTCACTCAGGTATCGGCTTCGCTTGAGGCGAGTACTGAGAGGGTGGTGAGTACCCTTGCTGTTTATGGTGAGCGACTGCGAGAGATGGAGCAGATACGTCCTCCCGGTCCATCGACGATGCCGACTCCAGACATTACACTGCCTCCTACTGCCCCTACGGTGCAGCTCACACAGGAGCAGTATGAGTACATTCTATTCCAGATGCACGGCAGGGGTCCTCAGTGATCCAGTAGATTTTTTTATCATCTTTGTATTTATTAGCCCTATGGGCCCATTTACCGTTCTGTACACTGATTTTGAATATTAATTGACTCTGTTGGACATGTATGTTTGTTGGACATATATGTTGGTAATATTTAATTTGTTGGTATTTTCATTGAGTACATGTATGATATTTAGTTGTAGACTGTTATGATGGGAGACTGTTATTCATCTATTAGTTATAGACTGTTATGATGGGAGACTGTTAATTGTGATGATATCTACGACGAGGATGACAAATATACCTACGTTGGGTTATAAGCGATGATCTAATATACAAAGGAGGTGCTGCCCAAATTTTAAAAAAATATAATGTGTATTTTTGTGATGATGTGTGTCTGTGTTTACAGTGAATGTGAAATGCAGTGTTCGGAACCATCGACAGTTTCGATTACTGTTGTATGTTTTATCTTGGATAAAAAGAGCAACAGTTCAGGGTGTACATCTGAGAGCTTCATTTTCACGTCCTTTACTTTCTCGGAATGTCGTAAAAGATCCCGAGAAGGTGAAGGACGTGAAGAGGAAGCTCTGAGAAGTGCACCCTGAACTGTTGCTCTTTCTATCCAAGATAAAACATAGAACAGTAAACGAAACTGTCGATGGTTCGAATACTGCACTTTACACACACTGTAAACACAGACACACAGCATAACAAAAATACCAATTATATTTTTTTAATTTTTTTATAACATCTGCGACGTATAGCGACGTTCTGCGACGTTTTGCGACATATAGTACACGTCGCTATACGTCGCCAAATAGTGACGTAACGTCGCTATCCATCGCTATACTGCTGACGTTGCATATGACCACCTGAGAGCTGACGTCGCTAAAGTTGTCGCTAGGCGTCGCTAAAATGCTGACGTGGCTGCCATGCCATGTCATCATATATAACGTTGACGGCGTCGCTAAGTGGTCACCCTACGTCGCTATAGTGGCGACGTATGATGACGTCGCTATTTGTTGCTAATGTTGCGACGTCTAGCGACACTAAACGTGACGTCGCAAATAGCGACGAATTGCGACGAAATTGTAATCTGCGACAAGCCTATACGCGACATCCAATTTTCGTCGCTAAGTACGTCGCTAATAGAAATTAGCGACGGATTTTTCTTTTTTAGCAACGTATTCTGACGTCGCTAAAAGGGGTTATTTTAGTAGTGTGAGGGTTGTAAGAGGAACCATCCGTATGTACTAGGCTTTTCACCCCGACGTCCATCACCAGTACCAGCAGACCAACATCCATATCAGAGCCAGGAGTTACCAGTCGTATGTTCCTTCTCTGGAAGGGAAGGGCACACTCATCTTACCTGTCGGAGGGCTAACCATCTATGTTTAGCGTGCGGATCACAAGACCACATGATAGGAGTTTGTCCCTGGTGGAGTCCAGCTGGATTGTCATCCTTACAGCCTTCCAACCAGCAGGCACCAGCGCCGATTCAGCAGCGGCGATCTCAGAGGCAGCGAAAGCAGCATCAGTATTGGACAGAAAAAGCCTGTATCTATTGTGGCAAGTTAGGGCATTCTAGATCAGTTTGTCGAACGGCCAATAGGCGATGCTTCCACTGTGGAGAAGAGGACCATTCTATTAGCACTTGCCCATATCCGACATCTCGAAGAAGACCATCTACAGCAATGTACCCCTGCCATCCTTTTGGTCACCCCCGTCATCACCTCTAGTAGTGGATGAGCAGCTAGGGCCAATACTATATGTTCAACTATTGGCACAATACCCACCGCCATCGCGAGCTAAGAGGATTAGATAGCTCAGAGCACAGTTGCATGCACAGTACCAAGAGTAGCTTTAGTATCAGCCCGAGGGTAATACTTTGGGAGTCTCAGGTACCATCTTCATAGTCTTCCATCAGTTCTTCTCTTGGGATTTGTGTTTCAGTGGCAGGCCATGTAGTGGCGATATATCTTGGGTTCTTGCAGGCGACCTTGTATTCTATCCACGTATGGAGTACAATGGTCGGCTTGATTTATTCGGTGAGTGAAGACGAGATTCTCGTTCCCAACTCTTCTGTCTTCGTAGTCGAGGTATGTGATAACTTCATTGGTATCGACTATGACGATACGTCCTGGGTAGAGTTATGTCTTAGACTAAGTCATTGGAACTGACTTACTTGAGACTTGACCTTATCCATTTTGGAGTCATCGTAGGCCAACGAGGACGTTGGTCCCTACTCAACTGTCTCCGGAGACATATTTATTCATATGCCTGCAACCCTTCTTGATTGTGATTGTGTTATTGCTTACGCATTTATTTACATTACTGTTGCCTTCATTTACTTATATGCCATGCTTCATCTTATAGAGACTATTGTATATTCTTGAGCTTTTGTTTTGGTTATCTTGCTCGACTAGTTTTAGGAAATTCCGAGGACGAAATTTTTCTAAGGATGGGAGAGATGTGAGACTCGTCTCACTGTATCAGTATTTATATACAGATATGTATTTTTGTACTGTGTTTCGTATTTTTCTGATTTTCGGAATGCTTTAAAAATTTTCCCAACTTACATATTTTCTCCTTGAACGACATATCGCCAGTGTACCATTGTATGCCGACGGCATGCCTGTCACTCTCATTTTCTGTTATACGTATTTTCAGTGTACGTATACGGAATTCTGGCCTTTGTCAGGAGACCTGTATTTTGACTTGTCTTTCTTAGCCTTGCTTTGGTTTGATTTTGACTTGGTTTAATTTGGTTCGGTTCAACTTGGTATAGGGCTTGGTTTGGTTTAAGTGGGTTTGAGATGGAAAGGTTTGTATAAAACCCAACTCCTCTCTCCCTCTCTCTTTTATTATTTTCATTCTCTTCATCTTCTTCCTCTTCATCTTCTTCCTCCAACCTAAGACGAGTACATCTTGCCAAATGTTGGACAAATGTATTTTGTTTGTTCTAAACTATTCCTTACATGATTCTAAGCATCTTTAGAACTTAGCAATTTTTATTTTGCTGGATAAGTTTTTGTAGATCTAAGTTTATAGCCTTATCGGTTTTCTTGGATTTTGATCTACTAAACTTTATTATTTTTAAGTTTTGATTGTTCCATGTTGTAGAGGATTCAATTTTACCCAAAATGGACCTTTGAAAAGTTAGATTTCGACTTGTTTTGAGGTAGTTATGGCCAAAAGCATTTTTGGCCATTTCTATGTTCATCTGTGCTGATTTTGGCAGGGACGATGAATAGTGCCGTATGAATAGTGCCGCATGAATAGTACCGCAGCCGCATGGATGAATAGTACCGCAGCCGCATGGATGAATAGTGCCGCAGCCGCAGGAATGAATAGTGTCACATGAATAGTACCGCAGTCGCATGGATGAATAGTATCGCATGAATAGTACCGCAGTCGCATGAATAGTGTCGCAACCGCATGGATGAATAGTACCGCATGAATAGTACCGCAGCCGCATGAATAGTGCCGCAGCCGCATGGATGAATAGTGCCGCATGAATAGTACCGCAGCCGTATGGATGAATAGTATCGCAGCCGCAGGAATGAATAGTGCCGCATGAATAGTGTCGTAGCCGTGTGGATGAATAGTGTCGCATGTATAGAACCGCAGCCGCATGGATAAATAGTGCCGCATGAATAGTACCACAGCCGCATGGATGAATAGTGCCACAGCCGCAGGGATGAATAGTGTCGCATGAATAGCACCGCAGCTGCATGGATGAATAGTACCGCAGCCGCAGGAATGAATAGTATCGTATGAATAGTGCCGCAGCCACATGGATGAATAGTGCCGTAGTCGCAGGAATGAATAGTGCCGCATGAATAGTGCCATAGCCGCATGGATGAATAGTGCCGCATGAATAGTACCGCAGCCGCATGGCTTGTATAGTGCCGCATAGTGCCGCAGAAGGCTGCATAGTGCCACAGAATGCCGCATAGGGCCTATTTTGGTTGTTTTGGCTGTTTTAAGTCCTATTTGGCTGAATTGTGGCCAGAATTTCTCCCAACCCCCAACATGAAAATTGTAGATCATTTCCTTAGCTTCAAGAATATGTTACTAGCTATTTTATGCAAGTTTCTTTCATTCATGATAATGTAAGGATAGAACACGATAGTGGCCTGTTAAGGCGCACTCTTAGCAAGTAACAAGTAACATGACACGATAGTGACCCGTTGTGGTGCACTCATAATGAATGTCTTTCTTCTTTGCTTAACACGATAGTGACCCGTTGCGGTGCACTCAAGTCACATGTCACTTCTTTGCTTAACATGATTATGGCCTATCGTGGCGCACCCCTAACAAATACTCTTAACATGATAGTGACCCATCGTGGTGTACTCTAGATAAGTAACATGATATGACACATAAACCATGAATGTTGTTGCGACGACTTTATTAGCTTACAAGTAATGAATGATTTGGACACCGTAGGTGTTTCCCTTGAGTGTGTTTGTACAAGCTACATGTTCTGTATTGCATCATGTCTAGGACATGAATTCCTGATTTCCCACGGTCAGGGATTAATACTGAATCTGGCTAGGATTAATGACTAGATTGATCAAGTAGTTCATGAAGAGACTTTCCCAGTTACATGTTGCCCTTTTAATCTCGGCTTTATATATAATATATAAATGGGACTTGGAGCTATCTGTCGTGATGAGCACATTTCCAGCCCGTCGTCGAGTGGGGCACCTCCTTAGGACACATGTATCTTACTGCAATGTGTCTGCTATACTTGTTTTTCTTTTTCTAGGGTCACTCAGGTAGCAGCAGGCGGGTAATTGGACTTGGAAATCTCATTGCATCTTGCTAGTAACTAGGCTTGTGATAATCCTAGTTAGTTAAAGTATCAAGCCGTACTCATTGCTTGGCCGTGATTGATGGATGGAGTCAGTCCAGTCTAGTCTAGTTTTGTCTAGGCAGTGTCCTTATGTTTATTTCAGTACACCATAGTTTATGCTTTATCTTGTCGATAAATGATCAGAGGCTAAGTTCTGTTCAGAAGAAGGGTTACAATCCCAGTCCTTGTTTGGTTTAAGGATTGTAACTTGACTTCAGAAAAGTTCCTAAGTCCACTTATCATTGTCTTTCTATAATTTTTACATGCTCACATGTTCAATTATCTCAAAAGCTATACATGACTCCCTATATCGGGTCACCATGCTCTTATGACCCGGCTATCTCACAAATTCTCTTGTTCAATTGTTTTTACATATTCTCAAGCTTTTCTTCACTTAACATGTCTACACTTTACATTATGCCACATGTGAATTACTTTATGCTCCAAGATGCTTTACTTATTGTCTTTCTATGTTCGGGAAAAGTGCGTTGGTAGTGCACGAGTCTCGATCTGCTCTTACTTATTTGTATCTCCAATTGTTGATGTTAGTGATTGCTGGTTTTAGTTCATAGTTTGGCTTCCTATGTGGTACTTGCTATTGGGGGTCTGACCCCACTAGTTTTGCTTGGCCAGATCTGATAGAGAAGCCCAAAGGATCTTCCGTACCATCTACTCGACGGTGACCATCCAGAGCACCAGAGTACCCAAGTGGGTTTCATATTTTATTTTCCCACTTGATATGTAAATTATTCTTTTGTGGCGTTTAGCCTCCGAGCACGTGTTTAGCTCGTGTTTTGGTGCTTGACATTTAGCCTACGTGCATAAACATGATGTGCGTATTCTAGACTGCAGCTAGAGCTATCATGTATGACTAATACTCTTGCTAGTTTCTCTATTTTGTATACTAGCTTCATGATCATCCATGTATATATGGTTTGGGACGCTTTACTATTGTATGTCTGATGATCATACTCTTGTACCTTGTATAATTGCATGTGATTGAGATACCTAGGATTGTTTTAACCTAGGATCGACTGTTGGCTTGTAGAAGTAACCCCCATGTCTTGACAGCTTATACGTGATTTCAGACACTACCAAAATAAGTCATATTACCGACGTAATTTGCGACGTTTTCCGAAAATGTCGCAGATAAAAAACAATTTACCGACGTTTTCTTATGACGTCGCAAGACGTCACTACTAGCGACGTTCAGCGACGTTCAGCGTCGTATAGTAACTACGTTTGCGTATTGAAAAACTTACGTCGCGGATATGTCGGTAAACGTCGCTAATATCATTGATATTAGCGACGTTTGGCGACGTTTTTACTATGGCGTCGTTAATATCAATAAAGTTGCGACGGTTACCGACGCGCTTATGTTACGTCGCTAATGTGCGAATATAGGTCATTTTCGATTTCACTTCCCCCCATTTCCCCCCCCCCCAATATTTTCCTTCCCCCCCCATTATTTCCCGACCCCGAGCACCCCTGTCCCCTCGACCCCCGTCCGACCGCGCCCTCGGCGACCCCCACCGACCGCCGCGAGCACCGACCCCGTCCAGCCTCCTCCTCCACCGCCCAGCCTCCTCCTCCACCGCCTCTCCGACCTCCTCCTCCTCCTCCTCCTCCTCCTCCTCCTCCTTCCTGGCAGCCCCCGCCGAACCCGACCCCCTACCGCCGCCGTTCGCCAGAGCACCTCCTCCTCCTCCTCCTCCTCCTCCTTCCCGGCAGCCCCCGCCGAACCCGACCCCCTACCGCCGCCGTTCGCCAGAGCACCTCCACCGCCGCTCCTCCTCCTACTCCTTCCCGGCAGCCACCTCCACCGCCGCTCCCCCTCGCCGTCGTCGCTCCCCCTCGCCGTAACGGTCAGGTAAACCCTAACCCTAACCGGTTGTATACCTTACAGATTTGGGCTATCTATATATAGATATGTGTTGATTTAAAGGAACAAATGGAAGAGAGGGTTAGATGTTAGTGAGTATATTATACATATTGCTATAAATGTGTGTGAATGCAAGTAGATAGTTAGAGCATCTCCAACCCTATTGTGACTTTGGAAAAAAGTTGTTGCCACATAGGAATGACAAAATTTTATTCAAAAGTTCTTCTCTAATGCAATTGTCAAGTCAATTGTGAAGCTTATGTGGCAAAAATTAAACAAGACATTGTGAAGTTGGTTGTCTAGTTCTAGACAATGCACTTGACAATGTCTTGTTCTCCATGTCATCAATTATGAATAAAAAATATTAGGAAAAAGAAAGAATATGAGTAGTTGTCTTGAAAGTTGGGAAAGAAGTAAATATCTTAATACTTTATCTTCCAAGTTGAAAAAAGTAAACATTTTGCATTGGAGAAGATTTTCTTACTTCATTGTCATTTGTCAATATAATCTTGCCACCTAGACAAGACATTGTCTTGTGCCTAATGCCACATATGATTCACAACATATAACAAGACAATAGGGTTGGAGATGCTCTTAGAGTATGGTGGGTAACAGTTGAGTTATAGAGTAGGTAATGGATTAGAGTATAGGTATATGGCTAATGAGATGCTACACTATGTAATGTGTTTGAGAGTCCTTGTAAGGGATATATGTTTAGACTATAGACATTGGGTATATATACCTTGATATGTATATATGATATAGTATTATGGTATCCTAGGATATCCTAGTTATATTGGCCTATAGTTAGTTATGAGTTAGTATATCATAGAATTGACTTAATAGTCTAAGTGACCTTGTTGACTAGTCTAGGTTTGACCAAACCCTAGATTTTGACTTAGTTTGACCATAAAGTTAACCCATATTCAGTCAAACCCTAGATTTTGACTTAGTATATGGTTACTAGATCCTAGTGTAGAGTAGTATGTAGAGGAGTATGGCTACTAGTGATATATAGATATGTAGGTCCATGTGTATCTGTATCGGACTATCGCTATCGGTATCGAACTATCGCTATCGGTATCGGACTATCGCTATCGGTATCGAACTATCGGTATCGATCGAACTATCGGTATCGGACTATCGCTATCGGAATCGGACTATCGCTATCAGTATCGACCGTATATACTTAGTATCGGGCGTAGCGGATTAGTATCGATCAGTATATAGGTTTGTGTTAAGATCAAGGTTCAAAGTATCGGTATCGGAATAGTAGGCCGAATAGGAGGCCGAGATAGTCGAATGAGAAGAAGGGAAGAAGGGAGGAGCAGATGGGTCCAGAGCCATGGTGGAGGAGGAAAAGTAACATGAGAGCAGTTTCCGCCGTAACATCTCCCGTGGCTCTGCTGGCAACTGAAGTCCAGATGCTACAAAGGACGATCCTTCGCTGAAATCGACTACAACACCCATCAGTTCAAGTTCATTCCTATATGAGTAGATTCCAATACCATAGAAGCCATCAGTTTGTTGACCTTCCTCTATGGCATTGGAATATACTCATCTAGGAATGAACTTGAACTGATGGGTGTTGTAGTCGATTTCAGCGAAGGATCGTCCTTTATAGCATCTGGACTTCAGTTGCCAGCAGAGCCAGGAGATGTTACGGTGGAAACTGCTCTCATGTTACTTCTCCTCCTCCACCATGGCTCTGGACCCATCTGCTCCTCCCTTCTTTCCTTCTTCTCATTCGACTATCTCGGCCTCCTATTCGGCCTACTATTCCGATATGCGTTTGATACGGTCTACCTAACCTATATACTGATACTAATCTGATACTCTCTGATATTAAGTACATCCGGCTTACTAGCTAGCGGATCCACCAGTTACATGATTATATACTAATTATGTTTAGTTTGTCGTACGATACAGATTTTTACATCCAATGTAATCCAGTTGACCAATGTAACCCAAGATGTTGTCTTATTGACCTAGTTTAGCCTTGTTTTACTAGATTGTTGATCGAAAAGATAAATGCAATGCATGAATGAATGGATGAAAAGATAAATGCATGTATAATAGTAGGTAATGATATGCAAAACTGAAAAGATAAATGCAATGCATGAATGAATGGATGAAAAGATAAATGCAATCCATCGGAAAAGCTTTGACACTTGCATATCATTCACTACCTTGATGTATCTATCTTACAGAATTATGGAGCTGAATTACTATCTGCGGAATCGTACTTGGATGTACAACCGTCATCCTGATGACATGTACGGTGTGCGGGATGAATTCATAGAGGGTGTACACCAGTTCTTGCAGTTTGCCAAGGCGTTCCCTCAGTACATGGACGGTACCAAAATTAAGTGTCCGTGTGTGAGATGTCGCAACTTGAAATATCATCCAGAAGTGGATGTCACGTATCATTTGTACTCGAAGGGTTTCACGCCGAATTACTATCAGTGGAGCGAGCACGGAGAACTTGTGTCTTTAGCATCGGAGTACGAGCCTTATGTGGATGTCCACAACAACGCTCCTTACGACGATGGGTTGGTGAACATGGTTTTCGACGCGGCCGGGCCTAGTTTCGATCCGGATGATCATGATGCACCTGAGGAGGCACCGAACCCCGATGCTGCACAGTTCATGGAGTTGCTGGAGAATGCAAGGACTCCATTATATCCTGGTTGTGAGGATCATTCACCGTTGGAGGTGGTTACAAGATTGTTGAGCATCAAGTCCGATTTTAACATGTCGCAAGATTGCTACAACCGTATTATGGAGTTGCTTATAAAAATATTGCCTGAGGGTGCGAAGTTGCCTAAAGACTTCTACCGGTCTAAGAGGATGGTTAGATCGCTCTGGATGGGATATGAAAAAATCGATGTCTGTCGCAACGGGTGCATGTTGTACTACAAAGACGACAAGGATGAAGACGCCTGCAGATTTTGTGGTGTCGATCGCTACAAGGCCTGTGGTAGAGGAAAGTCTGTCGGTGCCAGGAAGCCTACCTCTTCGATGCACTACTTGCCGTTGACGCCGCGTTTGCAGCGGTTGTTTATGGTGAAGGAAACTGCAGAAAACATGAGTTGGCATAAGCGGGAACATACCGAAGGAGTGTTGGATCACCCATCTGATGGAGAAGCATGGAAGCACTTTGATCGAGAGTATCCAGATTTTGCTTCTGATCTGCGTAATGTTAGATTGGGTCTCTGCTCTGACGGTTTTACCCCATTCGGACTTTCGGGATCCCAGTATTCGTGTTGGCCTGTGATCGTCACCCCGTACAATCTACCGCCTTGGATGTGCATGAAGACTCCATATATGTTCCTCACCGTTATTATCCCAGGTCCGAACAATCCGAAAAGGAACATCGATGTTTATTTACAGCCATTGATTGATGAGTTGAATCAGCTGTGGGAAGTAGGTTCCAACACGTACGATGTATCTAGAAAACAAAATTTCCAGATGCGGGCAGCACTTATGTGGACCATCAACGACTTTCCGGCCTATGGAATGTTATCTGGATGGAGCACGCATGGTCGTCTTTCATGTCCGTATTGCATGGACAACACTAAGGCTTTCCGTTTGAAACACGGAGGCAAACCGTGCTTCTTCGATTGTCATCGACAATTCCTGCCGAAGGATCATCCGTACCGGAGGAACAGGAATGCTTTTTGTGCTGGCGTTGTGGAGAAGGGTGATCCACCGACAAGGTGGTGTGGAGCCACGATATGGAAGGAGGTTAGAGATTTACCAAGTGCTATTGAGCAGCCTGCTACGGGCTACAAGTGTGACGGATTTGGTCGCACTCATAACTGGACGAAGAGGAGTATATTCTGGGATCTGCCATACTGGAGCACCAATCTGATTAGACATAACCTTGATGTCATGCATGTCGAGAAGAATGTGTTTGACAACATAATTAATACTGTAATGGACATAAAGGGAAAAACGAAAGACAATCCTAAGGCTAGATTGGACTTGAAAGAAATATGTAGACGTCCTGCATTGCATTTGATAGAGGACGGGAATGGGAAGTTGAAGCAGCCTAAGGCAATTTTCTCACTGGAGAAGGAGGATAAAGTGAGGCTTTGTAGGTGGATTCAAGGTCTAAAATTTTCAGATGGGTATGTTTCAAACTTGAGAAGATGCGTCAACCTCAAGGAGAACAAACTGACAGGTATGAAGAGCCATGATTGTCACGTATTCATGGAGCGGTTAATTCCGATTGCATTTCGGGAATTCTTACCGCAGGCAGTTTGGGATCCATTGACGGAGCTTAGCATATTCTTCAGGGACCTTTGTTCTAAGAAATTGCTCGTTGATCGTCTAGAAAAGCAAGAGAAGGACATTGCGGTAACACTGTGCAAGCTAGATAGGGTGTTTCCTCCTGGATTCTTCGACTCTATGGAGCATTTGCCGATTCATCTTTCCTACGAGGCACGTGTTGGTGGACCCGTCGAATATCGATGGATGTACCCGTTCGAGCGACATTTGAATCACCTAAAAAGAAAGGTAAAAAATAAGGCTCGGGTCGAGGGTTCTATTTGTGAAGCCTATATTCTCGAGGAGATTACAAATTTCTGCTCCTCCTATTTCAAACCTCATGTTGCTACGAATAGAACGAGGGCTCCGAGAAACGACGACGGATATCAAGAATTTAATGATGGAATACTGAAAGTATTCAATGCGTCCGGAAAGCCTTCGGGGAAAATGAAGAAGAGATATTTGAATGACGAAGAGCTAAGGGCTGCTCAGTTGTATGTATTACTCAATTGCGACGAGGATGAAGTGGAGAAGCTAGAGGGGTAAGTAAGGAATGATGAGTTTACGTCATCTCAATGTAATAGTATAAGCTAATATTATTGTACTAATCGTTCTAATGCTTCGTTGTTTTCCAGCACATATAATGATGAGTTGAGGCTGGTTAGACCCTACCTAACAGACGAAGCATTAGAACAAGAAATGAGACGTCATTTTCCTTCTTGGTTGAGCGAATATGTAAGCAGCTCGGTAATATTTACTGGCCTCTTCTAATGCAACTGCGCAATAAATAACTTATTATCTCTTCTTTGATATTCAGGTCGATCGTCTAATTTCACCCGAGATTGAATTAATTAGAACTCTTGCCAAGGGACCAATTACTTTTGTTAAAACATGGCCAAGTTATTGTGTCAATGGCTTTCGGTTCAAGTCGACAAATGCTCCGATCAGAGACAGCTTCCTGGATCTTGATTCCACGAAGAACAGTTGTTTGTGTATCAAGTCTTCGAACTACAAAGACGTCGATCCAGGAAATGATTTCTTTGGCATCTTGCGAGAGATTGTGGAGTTGTCATATAATTATGGTAGAGAACCTGCAAAGATCGTGTTGTTCAAGTGTGAATGGTTCGATCCGATTGAAAATCAAGGCTAGAAAATTGACAAGCATGGTCTTGTGGATATAAACTACAAGCGTAGATATCAAGGCTACGAACCGTTTGTCCTAGCAACTCAGGCTCAGCTCGTATACTTCACAGCTTATCCGAGACGGGGAGCAACGAAGTCTGACTGGTGGGCAGTATGCAAGACTAAAGCTAGAGATACTTTTGATATTGATGAAAAAGCTTACTAGGAGGACAAGCTACCTCCTGTAACCAATATTGTCGATGTGGACTCCACGGAAGTTACGCATTACACGACACATAATGTAGAAGATGTAGAATTATCCGAAGAGGAAGACGAAGCCGACGAAGGTGAAGACGAAAGTGAAGATGAGGAGGAAGAGGAAGATGAGGTCGAGGAAGACGAACAAGATGATTATTCTGAAGATGATTGAGAGAGATGTACTTATCTGGACTTAGATGATTCTTGTAGAATGTATCATCATATGTTGTCTTGGTTATTATCTTGTCTTTGTTGTACTTTCATATTTCTAGTCTCTATTATTAATTTGTTGTATTATCCAATGTTGTTATCAGGTATGGCAGGTCGTCGCGGAGGGTACCGACCAGGAGGACGGCGAGGTCCTCCTATAGGTACTGGTAGAGGTCCTCCTTCGGTACCTCCTACTGGTACCGGCTCTGGATCCTCGTCGCCGATTACTCCGCCGTATCGGCCAGTAGCTGGGCCTCCTGGGACGATGCCACGTGGATTGTCTCCTGGGACGAGTAGTTCCAGGCCTAATGAGAGTGCTCACCCGTCTAGCGTTCCTACTGCTAATACGACGATGGAGACGACCGATGAGCCGATGGAGGAGGATGCGTCGACGGCCGACCAGCATCATGAAGATGATGCGTGCGCACCTCCGAAGGAGGGGAGGACGGAGATCTGGGCCGACGGTACAAAGTAGGTATTTTGGTTTATGATTTTTTTTTCTGTTTTTATCATAAATTAACTTTTTTCATGAATATAATATGTCTGTATAGATATCGTCCTCCAGGGGTACAGAGACGCCTAGGCGATATGCTGAGGCATAATTATGGTGGTCCCTGGATTAACTACTCTGATGCTCCAGACGAAAGGAAGAACTACTGGTTTACGCGCTTCAAGGTTAAAATAGATTTGTTTTTAACATGAATCATTTAATTTATGCATATTATATATAACTGATAAATATTTGGTTTCGTACTGTTCTAGGATATGTTTTACTATCCACCGCACCGGGCCGAGCTGATCGAGGGGATGTTTCCTTCCGTCGCTGCTAAGCTGATCCGCGACTCTATTAATGATCAGAAGGAACGTGATCGTGCCGGAAAGCCGATCAAAGGCTGGATCACCCCTGATCAGTGGAATGCGATGAAGGCTCGATTCAACGAGCCAAGGTACAAGAAGAAGTCGGAGAAGGCTAAGGCGGCTAGGCAACATGCCTCGAAGTGGTGCGGTGGGTCGATTCCGATGACGGAACATTTCCGTCGTCTGGTATGTCTTTCTCTTTTAGAAATATTATTTTAATGCAAATCCGATAAATTATTACTAAGATAATATATTTAATTACAGGTAAGGAAGGTCGGTAACGCCGACATGGTGACCGTCTTCCTGGCCACGCATCGGAAGGGCGGAGTCCTTATTGACGAGAGGGCCGAGCAGACCTATGTAAATATTACAATACGTTATCTTAATTTAATACTTCGTGTCAATTTTAATATAACTTAGTAAATATGATGCAAATAAATATTCATGAAGTTAGTAAAAATAAGTACATTAATTAGAAATTAGAAATCATAGAGTACTATCCATACTTTCTAGGCCGAGTATCAGAGGCTGCGGGAACGGGCGACTGCTAGTGCACCTGATGCAGGAGTGGCCGGTACTTCCTCGCAGCCCACTCAAGCTCCGTCGGCGGACGAGCTATGGATGACCGCCGCTGGTGGCCTCCATAGGGGTACGTACTACGGTACGGGATCCTATGGCGCCCTAGTTGCGACCCAGTCCTCTAGGACATCTCCTGCTAGTGTGAATGGTCCACAGCCATCCCAGGAGTCTGCCCGAGTCCACCAGATGATGGAGTCTCTCCGTGACGACCTGCTACGATGGATCGAGCAGCAGTCTCAGCACCCTACGGACGATCCTGCGCTGATAGCACGATTGGATGCGCTCGACCGCGGCATTATGGGGCTCGTAGAGACGACTGAGAGGACAGAGCGCACCGTTGGAGGGTTAGAGCGCACGGTGACGGAGTTACAGACAGGACAGGTGACCATGGCCGAGACGGTGAGATTGGCGCAGGATTCGATGGTCCAGAGCAGTGGTAGAATATTATCTATCATGGATTCATACAACCAGCGACTTACAGCGTTGGAGCATGCTGGTACTCTGGGTGCGCCTTCATCGTCGTCGACTCCGCCGCCTCCACCGCCTTCTTCTTCGACACCGACTCCACCGACGTCACAGCCTGGCGCTCCATCTGTATCGATTTCACTTGCGGAGTATGAGGAGTTGTTATCCCTTCGTCGCGACGGTGCCCCTCCTGCACCAGATCACTAGTAGTCCTAGTTAGGACTTTTGTTTGTGTTTGTATCATCATATGTTTGTGACTTATGATTGGATGTTTGGATTTGGATGTTAATTGTGTTTGTATCGATTTGACTTGTGACTTGTTTGGACTGGATGTTTGGATTGGATGTTAATTCCTTCGTCGATAAATGTTAATTGTGTTTGGATTGGATGTTAATTAACTTAGATTAAAGCTATATGTGTAGCATCTTGAATTGTGAGTGGGGGTTTGAATGCGCTGTGATTTGGAATTGTGAGTGGGGATTTGAATGTGTACCTATATGTGTAGCATCTTGAATTGTGAGTGGTAATATAGAATCTGTGTTTTATTTTTTTATTTTTTTTACAATTTTAGCGACGTTTAGCGACGCTTACTGACGTTTATCGACGTCATTTTCCGACGTTTACCGACGACAAGCTGCAAAAAATACATTTTTCCGACGTTTTTCCGACATTTACCGACGACTAACTGCAAAAAAAGTACAGGTCTCCGACGCTTTTTCGACGTTTACCGACGACTAGCTGCAAAAAAATGTACAGGTCTCCGACGTTTTTCCGACGTTTAAACGTCGGTGAGTGTCGGTATTATCCAGGACCTTTACCGACGTCTAGCGACTACATTCACGTCGCTATATTACCGACGAAACGACGGTAGACGTCGGGAATTATTCCAGGACTTCACCGACGTGTAGCGACTACATATACATCGCTAATATACCGACGACACGACGGTAGACGTCGAGAACTCACCGACGTACAGTTACGTCGCTGGATGTCGGTAATTGCGACGTTCAGCAACGTTTTTGTAATCAGCGACTAAGGAAACGGCGACAAAACTTAAACGTCGGTAATTGCGTCGGTGCTTCATATTAGCGACGGATTTTATTGTTTTAGCGACGTTTTTGGGCGTCGCTAAAACCACTTATTTTGGTAGTGAGAGTACTGGTGTACTTTGGTATTACGTAGCTGGCCTTGTCCGTCCCTACTTGCCAGTATTCTGGTTCTGGGGCGTGACAGCCGTGGCTTCTCTCAGCATTGGGAGATATGGGTATACTTGTAGGCCAAAACCTATAGATTAGATAGATGTGTTGTAGTCATTTCAATATGTAAGAACATTGTACTTTCTTTAAATATAATTAATCTTATAAATTATATAACTAATTTAGTAATGTAAATGAGCATAAAGTTATTATTTTATGTGATTTTGAGCATTGTGGCTAGACAGCGTTCTACTGCCGACACTACGACGTAGGCTGGCTTGGATACGCACTCATATCTCGAAAAGCGGGTGTGGGTCATGACAGTGTCCCAAACAAGAATCTTTTACCTGGTCCTCCTGATATGCTGGGTCTCCAACATTGAATGCGTTTCTAGCTTTAATCTTACATACTGCCACCAGTCACATCGTTCCCTACGATGCCTTGGGTAACTCACATAGTAGACTTGAACATCTTGACTTGCTAGCACAAACGATTCGGACCCTCTATATCTCCTTTGTCATTTTATATCGATATATCTAAATTGTTTATTAGCTTTCCATCCTTGATTTGGTATTATGTCGAACCAGTCACATTTGAGCATCACAATATTCCTAACATATGGGGCTGGATATTACAATTATATAATATATCGAAGCACACTGTCATGCCCCGCTCCCAAAATATGGCGTGCCGAGTACGTAACAACATCCTCAGGCTACGCGACATATGAATATTCCAGTATCCATATTCGCGATTGTCGCCCATAGGGTTCTAGGATAGGTTGATCACTGGTCACTTGATGCATAAAATAATAAATAACAGGTTGATTTAAAGGATATTCTAAACTATAAATAGAAATTATATTATTTTACCCGATTACAACTATTAACCCAATACATAAATACAAAACCAGTTACAAAATACTACTAGCTGATGTCCAAGGTCGACCTCCTCTTTGTCTTATTCATTAAGCTCATCTTCAGTATACATTGGCATTCCCTTCTGACCTTCATCAAAACCTAGTAAACAAAACTAGGTTGTCAATACGACGAGCAAGCCCTCAGTCAAGGAATGAGATAAGCAAGGTAAGGTAAGATGATAAAATTATCGAAATTGAATTGGAGGAAAGGATAATTTTAAAAGTAGATTCAATGATAAAAAAAGTTTATCATATTAGCATCTTTCCAAAGAATTCAGGTGTCTGGTATAAATGTGTAAACCTCAGACAAATCTTGTATGCACATGCAATATTAAGAAAAATACTTCTGGATCACACAGCTTCTATTATCTCAAAAATAATCCCATTTACCCGGGATCAGGCTTATACTTAATAGACGGTGCTTAGATTTATCCGTCCCATTAGTACCAAGAATCACATAATGATGTGATATAATCAGGATAACACATGAGTTGATTTCCGAGTTATCGGAATCAAGTGTTATAACAATTATCGTATGACTTGAAATTTTTTAAGAATATCGGAACCAGGCTATATTGGATATTACAGGGCCGAATTTGGGGACTCAAAATCCAATGGAAAACAGAAAACAGGAAAGTGAGCTAAGCCTTACCTGGGACATCGTATAGTCGTACGGATGTCGATAACAGGAACTGATCAGTTTTTAATATATAATTATTGTAAAGAATTCGAAGGTGTGATCCAAGTGTTTCTCTCACATCCCAATACAATTCTAACTAAAATGTTACTTAGTTTAAAGTACATTCCAATTTTGAATCTCGCTTTTCGTGTGATAGAAACACACATTAAACGAGAATAAAGTTAAATAGGAGATTTCGTCTTAGCGAAAATAAAATGTCAACTAGAATTTGTGTGCCTAAGGCAACACTTTCAAGGATTTCAAGGTTATGTTTGTATTAGAGAATTTGATAAAATTTTGAAACGAGGGTTTAACCATTTCGACTTTTCAAAATGGCTAACTCTGGAATTTCTCAAAAATTTTGGCTGAGCCTCATTTGTATTTTGGAGCCCAAAATTTTCACAATAGATATTATATATATATATATATATATATATATATATATATATATATATATATATATATATAATCTCGGGTACGCCAACCCCTTCGGTGGAGCAACTCTCAAACACCGGAACCATGCAATATCTAAAAATATCGGGGTACGCCGACCCCTTCGGTGGAGCAAATCTCAACACCAGAACCCACGCATATATATATTATATATATATAGATATATATAGATATATATATCATATATATATATATATACTATATATCTATATATATATAGTAATATATATATATATATATATATATATATATATATATATATAATATA
>JANAVB010033017.1:3120510-3367899 GCA_029216955.1 Iris pallida
CTACCACTCTTCATTCTCTACAGCATTAGGCCTACTTGCCTATGTACGGTGCTACGTCGTTGTGACTTGGCCCGAAGCCGAGGCTTTATGTAACGCCCCAGTCCCAAATACGTAGGACTAGAAACGTAGACATGCCAGCATATACATACAAAGTACACTCCAATATATGTAAACGTTGTATGAATACATAAGCTGTATAATGCAGTAGAACCATAACTAATCTCATCCACACAAAAATAAATGAATAAATATCACATAATGATAATGAACTGTCTTGATACAATATGTTGGGCGAAGACAAGTCTACTACCAACAAGTAAAGTAAAAATACATGAAAAGAAATGATTTCGGCGAGCGAAGCGAAGATGATCCAAGTACATCATCCAAAGAATGGAGATGGTCATGGCTAGAGCTAAAGCACCTGCGAAAGACATACACACACCTGGCGATAACCAGGTCCCCGAGGGACGTAATAAGACACATAATATCATGCCATATAAACTGAATAAATATTGCTCAATAAATAAGTCAATTGAATTATAACAGTCTAATACGCACCTATTGAACGAGCGTACCATCCCCCCAACCAAACAAGGACAGGAGATGGTAAACTAATTCACGGTGACGTATCTTTCCAGAATCCAATATGGTATCCGAACCCCAACAAGGTTCAATACCTTCTCATCGAAGTAGTAAGCCACACCTACAACCAAACAAGGACAAGATGTGACGACTAATCCGCGACAAGTTATTGTTCTAAGCCACGGTCAGATACAATACCCAAACCAAAAGTACTCGTACCTAACGATAAAGGTAGCCTACCGTTCTAAGTGATATGTAGTTAAGAACAATCCTTCCTGCGCATGGGCTCTGGCTAAATAGGATCGGCATAGTCCCCCCTTGGGGCACCAGAGGCCCCATCAGTAAGCATAACGTTCCGCAGAACGCCAGTGGCCGTCAGTAATCATAGGTCATCAACCCCGTATCTCCAGCGGAGAGTCCGGTCACAAGGAAAAGTGCATCGAAGCCCATACGCTAAGGAATTGTCCTTCCCGCCCAATGTCTACTATGTTGTATCCAAAATAGTAACCTCTATAACCGCTAAGTTAAAGTAGCATGCAACCTCTATTAGCGGTTATTCCTATCGCACGGCTTGTACGTACCGGTGGCCAGCCAATCATGCACTTCCGTGTTCTATATGTGACACACAACTTCGTGGTACAATATGTTAAGGCCAATGAATGCAACACACAAGGTGGTCCCTTAAATCTAGGTTTAATGTGTGAGAAAAATAATACATAGTAGGAAATATAAATGAACAGTAAGTTCTAACAGGTTTGCCATGTATCACATTTATTTTACATAAAGAAATAAATAATGCATGAAATATGAGCTAAAATAAATAAACCGCAAATGGCAAGGTGTCTTGCCTGGTAGTACGCCTGATGTGCTGCGATAATCAATATGGCACGAACTTCGACTTCGGTGCAACAACTATGCAAGGAGATCTCGGGTGGTGACTCGAACAGTTCCATTGGGTCCAGAATGGTCAGATTAGTTAGGGAGGACATAAGGTGTTACGGATTTGGTGACAGAATAGGAATAAGTGGATTTAGTCACGGCTGGAGGAAATCGAAGGAATTGGATAAACAATATATATATACAATTTTACAAAGCTATTATTATTTATATTCTTGAAAGTAGAGTTTTATTTAGTTAAAATAATTTTTAATACTATTTGAAAATAGTTTATACAACACAATTTGAAAACTACACATTTTATTAGTCCAAAATATTTTTATGCTACAAACTCTAAGTTATAAATAAATATAATATTATTTTTATTACTCACAAATACTTTAGATAAATATTTTGGAAAGTCTATAAAATTATTTAGGGCTAAAAATCCCAAATTTTAGAATTAAATAGATAGCCCTAACCCTCATATTTATAGTTTGAAAAATTTATACTATAAGATTTCCCCGAAATAATAACTTTAATAACATAATAGTATAATAATAACTAATAGAAACAACCATATTAATATTCCTATACTTAATTACAATATTAGTAATACTGTTAACAATAATAATATATAATAATAATAATATAATAATATAATAAAATATATTTTAAAACATTAGATATGATGATTTTTTTTAGTAGATAAACTTACCTACTGCTTATACTATAAAACATAATAAATAAATAATTGAATAAATAAATAAATAAATAATAACTAAAACAAACAATAAGAGTACTGTTATGTTGATGGAGAAAGAGAAAACAAAGAAAAAATTTCGTGAAGGCAGATAATGAGGAGGGGGAGATTGGGAGAGAAGAGGCGCGGAGCTGCCGGAGTCGGTCCGGCGGGGAGAAAAGGAAAGAGGGGAGGAAGAGGGAAGTGTACGGGAGTGGGATCGAGCGGAGGGGCGAGAGGCGGAGAAAGCGGAGTCTGGGCGGCTAGGGCACGGGGATCCGGTCGGCGGTGTGCTGGGCTCGCGGCTTGGCGCGGGCGGCGGCCAGCTGTGAGCGGCGGAGGAAAGAGAGGTGCGGTCGGAGAGAAGGGTTCAGGCAGCGATCGGGAGCTGTTCGAGCGGGCGGTGGTTGGCGGTGGTCCCACGCGCGTGGCGTCGGGGTTTGGGCGGAGAGACGCGGCGGCGCAGATCGGCATCCGCGGCCAAGAGGAAGAGGAGAGCGTGATGAGAGGAGGGGCTCGCGGTGGCGGCTCTCCAATGGAGGGCGCGGTCTTCGGCGTCGGAGCTGTGCTGGTGGAGAATGCTCGCCGCGGGTCGGTGGAGACGATCTCGAGACGAGAGCCGAGGAAGGGTCTCGACGGGGCTCACGGAGGGGCTCAGATCTGTGCTCGACGCGGCGGTTAGGTAAGGGATTTTATTTGCCTAATTTTTTTCTTTGGTGTGGGGTTTTTGGTGATAGGTTTTTGATGGGTCGCCGACGATGGTATCGGCAGATGGGTTATGGGTGCTGCAGATTTTAGTGGTGGTGATGGTGATGGTAGTTCGACAAGGTGAAGTACGGAGTGGTCGGTCGTGGAGAAGCGGGAAACAGCCGGGGCTATGCGGCTCGGGTAACCGGGAATGCAACGGCAATGACGCCTCGGGATGCTGGCCTGGGTGGTGTGGCCGATACCCGTGGGTGGTGTGGATGTTGGCGGTAGTCTGGAGGTGGTGCTGTGATGGTCGAGGGGCTCGGGAGTCGGGGTGTCGTGGTGCGGCGGTAGGTGCCAGAGGTGAGGGTTGGTTGTGGCCGAGGCTCGGCAAGACGAGCAGTAGGGGCCGACGGCGTCGGTAGCGGTTAGGATTTGGGGTTTGAGTTTGGATGAGTCGTGTCGGGTGTGTCCGACACGACGGAGACGGAGGTTCGGATCTGACGGACCGGGGTGGAGAAATGTATTTGTACAATAAAACACATAGTAGATGGGACACGGACACGGTCATGGACACGATGCACTCACTTTTGTGGTAGAAAAAATTTGTGGAATAATTATGGCTTATGGAATTTATGGAGGAGTACCTGCCTATTTATAGGATGTGAGAATTCTCATTAAGATTAGGATTAGGAAAAGATTTAAACCCCAAAAATAGATAATTCATAATTTAATTTAAAACCAATCAAATCCAAATCCAAATACAAATTCAATTTAAATCTAATGAAATTTTTATTTTAAAATCAAATGGGATAAATCAAATTTCAAATATTTAACTATTTAAATAAATCCATAAATTTAAATCAAGATTTAAAATGGCCACAAAATTTTCAAATATATTTTCCAAAAATACCAATAATAATAATTTCAAAAATAATAAATATTTTTAAATATCTTTTTGAATACTAAAATATTAATATTAAAAATTTCAAAAATGGAATTATGTATAAATTTAAATTAATGTATCTCATATGCAAGGAATATTTGCATAACATAAACTTTAAGTAAAATACAAATAATTATTATATACATTATTTGAACTATATAAAAAAATAAAGAAAAATGTTTTTCTAAAATATGTACGCTCGTACATATTCGCACTCGTCGAACAATTACGAAAAAAATGAAATTTTTCGCACGACGTACAATACGACTACGCGACGTACAATACAAAATTTAAAATTAGTACAAATTTTAATAAAAAAAGATATATAGTAGAAATTTAGGGGTTTTACATCCTACCCAACTTAAAAGAATTTGTCCTCGAAATTAAGAATTAGTAGGGGGTGAGAAGGCACAAGGGAGTATCGGTGGGGAACAATCAATTATAAGGCTCAACAAAATCATGTCGTAAGAAGTTGCGATCTAGATCATTGAATGAGGGTCATAGTAGGGTCGAAAGAAGGACGAGGAGTTTAGGATGAAGTTATAGCAACATCGAGTGAGAATGGTCATAGTCGATAGGAAGGCTAGAGGAAGTTCTAGTACAAGTGCCTTCGTCCTTCCAAAATCGGTGAAGGCAAAAGCGATTTAAGGAGTTCAATGACGACAGTATCCATTACGAATACGTGGTTCAAAGGCGGTCGTATAGATTTCAAAAGGAGTTGCCAAGGCAGTCGCGGATGGGACTCTAGAGGACAAGTTTAGCTATGTCCCCATCCACGTAGAACAATAGATAAATACGAACCAAAGTGCACTAGGTTGATCAGACCATCATGCACCGGTTCTGAGTAGACAATATGTTAGTGGGAGCGACCCAATTAACATATGTCTTGAACAAGCTCGATAAAAGATAAGCTTGCAAAAACTAGGCTACATTAGCATCATTAGTCTAGATAGTACAAATATAGGCACGTGAGCTTAAGATTGAAATAAGAACCAATATGAATAGTCCATGAGTCATAAGAATCTAAGTCTTGTTTATTCCTACACCATCATTCTACGGTTTTATTGACCAAGGCTTTGTTGACCAAATGGGTTAAATTCTTCTAGTCTCTATAGTCTAGATAATACTGTTGGTATTCCCTTAATGGTCAAGGGTGTGTCAGGCCGTGGGGTATTCTACCCAACTTAAAGAATTAAGCTAATGGGTGTTTGGGACATCTAACTAGTAGGGTCAATCTCTAGCAAGCACGAAGGAAAGATAAGAATTATGATAGAAGGAATCAAGCAAGATGTAATCGATGAGTCGGTCGAATATAGAATCGAGGAAAAGGTCAAGTATGTGGATGAGATCCTAGACTTCTAATCCTATTCGCAGGCTTGCGTGGTACGGTAAAGTAACCAAACAATTTATCTTGACCTGTATAGGCCACCACAAAACATGTAACGCTCCAATCCTAAAATACGTAGGACTAGGAACGTAGACATGCCAGCTGTATATACGAAGTACACTCCAATATATGGAAACCTCGTATGAATACATAAGCTGTATAATGCAGTAGAACCATAACTAATCTCATCACACAAAAATAAATGAATAAAAGATACCACATAATGATAATGAACTGTCTTGATACAATATGTTGGGCGGAGGCAAATCCACTACCAACAAGTAAAGTAAAAATACATGAGAAAAAAATAATTTTGGCGAGCGAAGCGAAGACGATCCAAGTACAATCATCCTCGAAGAAATGGAGATGGTCATGGCTAGAGCTAAAGCACCTGCGAAAGACAATAGCACACACCTGGCGAGATAACCAGGTCCTCAGAGGGACGTAACAAGACACATAATATCATGCCATATAAACTGAATAAATATTGCTCAAAAATAAGTCAATTGAATTATAACATAGTCCAATACGCACCCATTGAACGAGCGTACCATCCCCCCAACCAAACAAGGACAAGAGATGGTAAACTAATTCACGGTAACGTATCTTTCCATGCTATGAATCCAATATGGTATCCGGACCCCAACAAGGTTCAATACCTTCTCATCGAAGTAGTAAGCCACACCTACAACCAAACAAGGACAAGATGTGACGAACTAATCTGCGACAAGTTATTGTTCCAAGCCACGGTCAGATACAAGTACCCAAACCAAAAGTACTCGTACCTAACGGATAAAGGTAGCTTACCGTTCTAAGTGATATGTAGTTAAGAACAATCCTTCCTACGCATGGGACCTGACTAAATAGGATCGGCATAGTCCCCTCTTGGGGCACCAGAGGCCCCATCAGTAAGAGCATAACGTTTCGCAGAACGCCAGTGGCCGTCAGTAATCATGGGTCATCAACCCCGTATCTCCAGCGGAGAGTCCGGGTCACAAGGGAAAGTGCATCGAAGCCCATACGCTAAGGAATTGTCCTCCCTGCCCAATGCCTACTATGTTGTATCCATAACAGTAACCGCTATAACCGCTAAGTCAAAGTAGCATGCAACCTCTATTAGCGGTTATTCCTATCGTACGGTTTGTACGTACCGATGGCCAGCCAATCACGTACTTCCATGTTCTACATGCGACACACAACTTTGTGGTACAATGTGTCAAGGCCAATGAATGTAACACACAAGGTGGTCCCTTAAATCTAGGTTTAATGTGTAAGAAAAATAATACATAGCAGGAAATATAAATGAACAGTAAGTTCTAACAGGTTATGTCATGTATCACAGTTTATTTTGCATAAAGAAAATAAATAATGCATGAAATATGAGCTAAAATAAATAAACAGCAAATGGCAAGGTGACTTGCCTGATAGTACGCCTAATGTGCTGCGATAATCAATATGGCACGAACTTCGACTTCGGTGCAACAACTATGCAAGGAGACCTCGGGAGGTGACATAGACAGTTCCATTGGGCCCAGAATGGTCAGATTAGTTAGGGAGGACATAAGGTGGTACGAATTTGGTGACAGAATATGAATAAGGATTTAGTCACGGGCTGGAGGAAATCGAAGGAATTGGATAGAAATATTATATACAATTTTACAAAACTATTATTATTTATATTCTTGAAAAGTAGAGTTTTATTTAGTTAAAATAATTTTTAATAACTATTTGAAAATAGTTTATACAAGACAATTTGAAAACTACATTTTATTAGTCCAAAATATTTTTATGCTACAAACTCTAAGTTATAAAATAAATAAAAATATATATTTTTATTACTCACAAATACTTTAGATAAATATTTTGGTAAGTCTATAAAATTATTTAGGGCTAAAAATCCCAAATTTTAGAATTAAATAGATAGCCCTAACCCTCATATTTATAGTTTGAAAAATTTATACTATAAGATTTCCCCGAAATAATAACTTTAATAACATAATAAGTATAATAACTAATAGAAACAACCATATTAATATTCCTATACTTAATTACAATATTAGTAGTACTGTTAACAATAATAATATTAATAAAATAAAATAACAACAACAACAACAATAATAATAATAATAATAATAATAATAATAATAATATTTTAAAACATTAGATAATGATGATTTTTTTAGTAGAAGAAACTTACCTACTGCTTACTATAAAACACAATAAAATGAATAAATAAATAAATAAATAAATAACTAAAACAAATAATAAGAGTACTGTTATATGTTGATGGAGAAAGAGAAACAAAGAAAAAAATTTCGTGAAGGCTGATGGGTGAGGGGGAGATTGGGAGAGAGAGAGGGCGACGGAGCTGCCGGAGTCAGCCCGGCGGGGGAGAAAAGGAAAGAAGGGAGAAGAGGGAAGTGTACGGGAGTGGGATCGAGCGGAGGGGCGAGGCGAAGAGAGCGGGAGTCTAGGCGGCTAGGGCACGAGGATCCGGCCGGCGGCGTGCTGGGTTCGCGGCTTGGCGCGGCGCGGTCAGCTGTGAGCCGGAGGAAAGGGAGGCTGTCACGACCCGATCCCAAATAATTGGGTTGAACCGGATCATGCCCAGCCTGCAACGTTGTTGAGACGACGGCAGTAAGCTGTTCCATTAGCCGGTAACCACAACAACATCTATATTTGTCACAACTCAATATTCGGGAATTTAAAACTTTATTAATCCTTTAAATAGAATACAAATGGAAAGTGAAAGAACAGAATTAAAAGCAGAAATCAAATTACAAAATTCTAAAACAACAAATCTAGAAACAGAAAATCTAGCTAGGCGTTCGGCTCGTCGGCCTCAGGCCCTGCGTCCTCCAAAGGGGACTCTGGTAGCACCACGGGGTACAGAACCGGATCGTAATAGCTGTTGATTAATAGCTCAGCATCCTCAATATCCCCTAAAAATGTATCTCCAGTCAGGAGGAGCAAAGTACAATTCATGCTAATTTGATAATTAAAATAATAATAGAATCATGCACTTTTAAACAATTTAGAAATGAACAGTTTTCTAACAGTAAAACAGTGTGATTTGAATAGGCAATAAATATTACCGACTTGGGTTGTACAGTGAAAGATATGACTTATCCCCGTGTGTAAGAGGGTAAGCTCGCACAGTTACAGTAGTTACAGTAGTTACAGTAGTTTGGATGTGGTCATACTCATTACACTACTCCCCCAGTCCCCAAATAGTTACAGTAGTTACAGTAGTTACAGTCAGTGCTCTCAGAGAGAGTTTCGTGTTGCATCGTGGTTTAAACTTGCATTAAAACGATTACTAAATAATTGTAAACTAACATAAAATACTTGCCTCAAAATGGACTGGACTGGAAAGATTGAAGACTTCGAGATGGAATTAGGATCGTCCATGAATTCCTACATTCGAGAAATTGACTCAGAATCCAGGTTTACCAAGCTAACTATACTAGTTGAAATCTCTAATTCTGTCCTAATCAATTTTTAAATCTTTATTTATTAACCACGAACAAAAATACGATTATTGGTGCGTTGAATTAATAACGAGGGAAAGATCGTTTTAAACTGGTATTTTGGAAAACTCGTCGATACCAAATAAATTTGATTAAAACTTTGTATTTTCGTAATTATAAATAAAAACTACATTTCTTATTTTAATGAGAAATACATGATCGTTGTTTAATATTAAAACTTGTAAATTTTATGTGATAAAACTTTATTAATTTTTTATATGAAATAATTATCTACTTCGATTTACGCGTACGCTAAAAGAACTCGCAAAACCAGCAAATCAACAGAAATCCTACGCTACCAAATTACAAGTCACAGAGCCAACAACCAACTGGACTTATGCCCATTACAATTTATTTACATAAATTGAAATAAGACAAACGGTCGTTAGTTCTAAAACTTCCTATAATTTAATTATGAATAAAATAAATAATAAGGATAAATTAAATAATAACGAGTCTCAGACTTTGGTCCAATCATCATATAGGCTAATGCCTCAACGTCCGGGCGAAGCCGGTTTCGTTTGCACTTAGCCGGGGCCCATTGACCGATACGGTCGTCGCCCAAAAACCAAAATATTAATATTTTCCGAAATCCATTTTAAAATCATTTTTAAAATATAATTAAATTTTACAGGAAAATCCGGCAACATTTCCTCTATTTTTGGTCAACCCAAAACTAGAAAAGTATGCCAATATTTTTCTGCAAAATCCCAAACCAGGGAATCCCAAAATATATATAAAATAACCACAAACATTCCACAGATTAATTTGGAACGACGAAACAAATTCGGGAGTCCAAAACTAAACCAAAACATCACAGCACAATATTGGAAGGATCCGAAACTAAAATATTTAGAAAATCATTTCCGAAAAGTTTCGGAAATAAAGAAATCCAACCAACAGAAACTTCTCGACGTTCTTCGGAAAAATCCAGGGAATGACGTTCACCCCAAAAATCGAATTTCCCAAAGGAAATTCGTGGACCAACTCATCATCGATACGGGGAGGGACGAACTACTGTGATTAATCAGGAATTTCCCAAAAAGATGGAATCCGAAGGGTTGCCTCGGACTCGGGACGCGCAAATCCACATGTCGGGGTTGAAATCCAACGAAGAGCGCTGTCCAGAACAGCGGACAGCCTCGGGGTCAGCGCTGGGTCGCGGCGGTGGAGCGCCGGGGCTGGGCGCGCGCGCGGGGTCGGCTGGATCGGGGGAACAGCGTGTGGGGCGCTGTCGGGCGGCTCGGGACAGCGGTCGACGGCAGGAAGTGGTGCCGGAGGCCGACGAAGGGGGTCGGCGCGGAGGTCGGAGGTCGCACAGGAGGTCGGGGCTAGGGGCTCGGCCGACAGGGAACGCCGGAGCGACTGCGGGGCGCGGGCGTCGGGTCCGCGCGGTGCCGGGGTTGCGGCGGTGGCGCCGCTGGGAGGCCGGGGTCGGGGTCTGCTTGGGGAAGGGTGCTGGAGGCTGGCGAAGTCGCCGGAGGGAACTCGGGGTTCGCCGAAAATTTGAGGGTTAGGGCACGCTCTTGGAAGTGGTGGAGAGAAAAGGTGATGGGGATGGTAATGGTGGTGAAGGGGGTTTATATAGGATGGATGAGCGGGTTAAGGGAGAGGAAGGGGAAGGGCAGCGGTTTCATACGGGGAGGCCGACGGTCGGCGGCCGTTCGGGAGACCAAGGGTCGACCACGGTCGAATCGGTCAGGGGAGGAAAACTTTCTTTTTCCTTAACAAATGAAAGAGAAAAAGAAATAAAGGAAAAATTATGAATGATGGGTTAATGGATACATAAAGCCCAATGATAGTAAATGGATTGTAAAATGGTTTATGTATGGATTTAAATCGAACGGGCCAATATTCCTGGACTTGTGTTTTTGCCAAATGGTTTGGGCTTCTAAGAAAAATGGCTAGAAAGAATGATGACTAATATAATATTTATTTTGAAAAATTATAATTTAACATTTTACAACCATAAAAATATTTTATGGTTCCAATTGAGTTCGGGTCTGGCTGACAAACAAAAGTCCAAAAATTTATATTCTTGAAAAATAATAATTTTAACCTAAAATTAATTAGAAAATTACATGTTTTGATAAAATTTCCAGTTTTAGTAATTTTTCTAAAAGTGCAATTTCCTAAATTAACAACTAATAATTAATTATATTAGCTAATTAAATTATATAAATAATTATCTGAAATTACGGGTTTCACAACCTTCCTTCCTTAAGAAATTTCGTCCTTGAAATTAAAGGCAGGGTTAGGAGTAAACTCAAATCAAAACAGGTACGGTACTACGCCCGTAACTCAGGTCCAACAATAAGAATTTCCAAGGCAGTCGTGGATGAGACGGTTTAGGGACAAGTTTCATTTATGATATCATCCATGCAGAAAAATATAAAGCGAACCAAAGTACAGGAGGTTGATCAGACCATCATGCACCGGTCCTGATTAGACAATATATTAGTGGGTGCATCCAATAAAATACTGTCATGATCAAGCTTGATAAAGAGATAGCTTGCAAAACTAGGCTAACTTAGCAGCATCAGTCAAGTTTAGAACGAAAAGATAAGAAATAGGAGTTATGTGATGGCTCAAATTTTTTGATCTTCTTCTCACTTCTGACTACGCTTGCAACTGGTTTCTCTGGCACTGAAAGGTTGAGTCCAATCTTCAGCTCTGAATCATCCAAAATGTGACTCGGATCCGGGATGTAGCGTCTGAGCTGTGATACGTAGAAGACGTTGCGCACACTCTCAAGATTAGCTGGTAGAGCTAACCGGTACGCTACTTCCAAGTCGTCTTAAAACTTCAAATGGCCTGATGTACCTGGCCTCAATTCCCAGCTCCGTCAAAACTGATTGTTCCTCTGGTAGGAGAAAACTTCACAAAAAATGCTATCTCCTTCTTCAAACTTCACTAGTCGACTACTACTATCAACCCAATGCTTCTGTCTGTCTTGGACAATCCTGAGCTTGCATTCACCTTCTCTACTGCGTCAGTCACCATCTCTGGACCCAGTAGTACTCTTTCTCCTACGTCGTCCCATACAAGTGGTGTACGACAATAACGTCCATAGAGAGCTTCAAATGGGGTCATACCAATACTGGCTTGGCAGCTGTTGTTGTAAGAGAACTCTACCAAGTGCAAATGATCTTCCCAAGACCCTCCAAACTCCAAGACGCAAAATCTTGGCATGTCTTCAGGCGTCTGGATTGTCCTCTCTGATTGTCCATCTGTCTGGGAGTGATGGACAGTGCTGAACTTCAATTGTGTTCCCAAACTGTCATGCAAACTCTTCCAAAAGTGAGAGGTAAATCTAGTATCTCTGTCAGACACAATACTTACCGGAACTCCATGAATCCGGTAGGTGTGCCACATGTATAGTGCTGCCAACTTCTCGGTGGATAGACCAACTTTGAAGGAGATAAAGTGAGCTGACTTCGTCAGTCGGTCCACGATAACCCAAATGGCATCCTTTCCTCCTTGGGATCGAGGCAGTCCCGACACAAAATCTATTGTTATGTGTTCCCATTTCTATTTCGGGATGTCAAGCGGCTGCAATAGTCCTGCTGGTCTCTGTCTGCTAGCTTTTACTTGCTGACAAATTAAACATCTTGCCACATATCTGGATACGTCCTTCTTCATTCCGTACCACCATACTATAGTTCGCATATCCCGGTACATTTTGTTGGCTCCAGAATATATGGAATACTGCGACTGGTGCGCTTCTTGCATCAGCTCGTTCCTCAGTTCGCCAGTTGGTACGCACAGCCTCGTACCATTCTTCAGTGCTCCGTCGCTGGCGATTGAGAATCCTTCAAGTGTTCCTACCAGCACTTGATCTCTGAGTTTGTAAAGCATCTCGTCTTGGAATTGTGCCTCCTTGATTCTGTCCATAAGACTTGAACGTACTTGCAATTGCATCAATGATAATTCAGCTCTTGGTACGATGGCTTCTCTTCCCAGTTTCTTCATTTCCTCCTCAGGCAGTACAATCTCCAATCCAAGCTTCTCCATGTCCTCCAGTAAATGACGCTCCTTGATCAAAAACATTACCATCGGGTATCGACTAAGTGCATCTGCGACTACATTAGTCTTACCCGGGTGGTACTGTAGATCGATGTCAAAATCCTTCATCAGCTCTAGCCATCTTCTTTGCCTCATGTTCAGCTCCTTCTAAGTGAAATCATACTTGTGGTCGGTAAATATTTCCACTCTCTCTCCATAAAGGTAATGCTTTCATAACTTCAATGCAAATATCACCGCTGCAAGCTCCAACTCATGTGTGGGATAGTTCTTCTCATGAGTCCGTAATTGCCTAGTTGCATAAGCAATCACTTTTTCATGTTATTGAAGAACGCAACCCAGTCCTTTTCCAGAGACATTACTGTATATTGAGAAACCACCAGTTCCTGCGGGTAGCGCAAGGATTGGTGCAGTGGTAAGTCTCTTCTTCAGCTCCTCGAATGATGCCTGGCAATCTTTCATCCAGATGAACTCTTCATTCTTCCGAGTGAGCTTCGTCATCGGCTCAGCAATTATGGCAAAACCCTTCACGAACTTTCGGTAGTAGCCGGCCAAGCCCAAGAAACTCCTGATTTCAGCAACTGAGCTTGGGGTAGACCACTTCTCAACAGCGGCTATCTTCTTCGGATCCACCAAAATTCCTTCTCCATACAGCTTCTCCTTTCTCAAAGTTTCCAGAACTTTCCTGAGGTGCTCGTCATGCTCCTCTTCCGTCTTTGAATAGATCAGAATGTCATCATTGAAGACAACGACAATTGATCTAGGTATTCATGGAAAACCTTGTTCATAAGGTTCATGAACACCGCAAGAGCATTCGTCAGTCCAAACGGCATGACTAAGAATTCAAAATGCCCATACTTGGTATTGAAAGCCGTCTTGGGAATATCTTCCTTCCTGACCCTGATCTGATGGTAGCCAGATCTAAGATCAATCTTCGAAAACACCTTGGCTCCGCTCAATTGATCAAAATAGGTCATCGATCCGGGGCAGAGGGTACTTGTTCTTGATGGTGATATTGTTCAGCGCCCGGTAGTCGATGCACATCCGTACTGTTCCGTCCTTCTTGGGCACAAACAAGACAGGTGCTCCCCAGGGTGAAGCTCCATCTCGAATGAATCCCAGAACCTTCAGTTCATTGATCTGGTCCTTCATCTCCTTGGCCTCCTTCAGGTTGACTCTGTAGCATCCCTTAGAAATAGGGGAGAGCCGGGGACTAGGTCAATAGTGAACTCTATGTCTAGATCTGGGGTTATCCGGGAAGACTATCAGGGAAGATATCTACCATAAAGGTATAACTAAGAATTTATTCATGTGGAGAATTACAGCAAAAACTCTCATGATTGACATCCTGTTACAACTTCTTATAACGATAGATAATGCTATTCAGCAGTCCTAGGTACTATTTTTTATGGTTCTAGCTCTTGCATGAGCAGTCTCCAACTGCTTTATCTTCTATGAACCTCTAGTCTGCATCATGCCTTATTGTAGGAGGCAAGGTCTGCTGGATAAGAAGAGAGTCCCTAGGTTGTGGCCTAACAGGTGTTGCTGGGATATGTGCTTTGGTTTGATGAAAAGATAAGGGGCAGTCCTTTACCCGATGTTCAGCAGATCCACATGCCAAACATTTCTCCAATCTCTTGCGACAAATATTGGCTTGGTGACCAAGCCTTTTGCAGTAGTCACAAACCAATAGCTTCTTACGATATGACTGCCGGATAGTAGAGTACTTGATAGGGCCCAAATATCTTCTAGATTCAGGGGTATCCCTCCTAGGACGAGGTTCCTCTCCAACTCGATTTAAGATAGCTAAGGCTACATCATTGACGTTCTTCATGACTTCTCTCGTGATATCCATCTGTTCCTGCTGGGCTTCATCTTGAGCTTTCTGGAACTCCAAGATTTCTTGAAATAGGACAACTATTTGGGAGGTGTTTGCTGGTACCGATGGAGCAACAGGAATGGATACTCCACCAAGGAAATGCAACTCAATTTGAGAAGAGGTAGGAATCGCCAGTATAGTAAAAACTTCACTGGATGGATCATGGGGACGGTCAATCAGCCGCGAGGGAATAAACCCTGGACTTGGTTGAGGAGATGGGGTATGATCCATAGATGACACCTCATCGCCAGCAGGATTGGTCTTATCCTTGGTTATATTCTGGAAGGTTTAGGGTGCAAACATAAGCAAGGTATCCTACCAGTCTATAATCAAACAAAAATATATAATTCGGACCTATGTTGTGACAAATCAATGTTCTAGTGTTCTAATTGTTTCTAGGTATGTTTTCCTAAGTTGTTGTCCTGACCTGCATGGGCCACCACAAAAAATATGTCACGACCTGATCCCAAATAATTGGGTCGAATCGGATCATGCCCAACCTGCACCTTTGTTGAGACGGCGGCAGTAAGCTGTTCCATTAGCAGGTAACCACAACAACATCTATATTTGTCACAACTCAATATTCGAAATTTAAAACTTTATTAATCCTTTAAATAGAATACAACTGGAAAGTGAAAGAACTGAATTAAAAGCTGAAATCAAATTACAAAATTCTAAAACAACAAATCTAGAAACAGAAAATCTAGCTAGGCGTTCGGCTCGTCGGCCTCAGGCCCTGCGTCCTCCAAAGGGGACTCTGACAGCACCACGGGGTACAGAACCGGGTCGTAATAGCTGTTGATTAACAGCTCAGCATCCTCAGTATCCCCTAAAAATGTATCTCCAGTTAGGAGGGAGCAAAGTACAATTCATGCTAATTTGATAATTAAAATAATAATAGAATCATGCACTTTTAAACAATTTAGAAATGAACAGTTTTCTAACAGTAAAATAGTGTGATTTGAATAGACAATGAATATGACCGGCTTGGGTTGTACAGTGAAAGATATGGCTTATCCCCGTGTGTAAGAGGGGTAAGCTCGCACAGTTACAGTAGTTACAGTAATTTGGATGTGGTCATACACTACTCCCCCAGTCCCCAAACAGTTACAGTAGTTACAGTCAGTGCTCTCAGAGAGAGTTCCGTGTTGCATCGTGGTTTAAACTTGCATTAAAATGATTACTAAATAATTGTAAACTAACACAAAATGTACTTGCCTCAAAATAGACTGGACTGGAAAGATTGAAGACTTCGAGATGGAAATTAGGATCGTCCCTGAATTCCTACATTCAAAAAATTGACTCAGAATCCAGGTTTACCAAGCTAACTATACTAGTTGAAATCTCTAATTGTGTCCTAATCAATTTTTAAATCTTTATTTATTAACCACGAACAAAAACACGATTATTGGTGCGTTGAATTAATAACGAGGGAAAGATCGTTTTAAACTGGTATTTTGGAAAACTCGTCGATACCAAATTAATTTGATTAAAACTTTGTATTTTCGTAATTATAAATAAAAACTACATTTTTTATTTTAATGAGAAATACATGATCGTTGTTTAATATTAAAACTTGTAAATTTTATGTGATAAAACTTTATTAATTTTTTATATGAAAATAATTATCTACTTCGATTTACGCGTACGCTAAAAGAACTCGCAAAACCAGCAAATCAACATAAAATCCAACGCTACCAAATTACAAGTCACAGAGCCAACAACCAACTGGGCTTATGCCCATTACAATTTATTTACATAAATTAAAATAAGACAAAACGGTCGTTAGTTCTAAAACTTCCTATAATTTAATTATGAATAAAATAAATAATAAGGATAAATTAAATAATAACGAGTCTCAAACTTTGGTCCAATCATCATATAGGCTAATGCCTCAACGTCCGGGCGAAGCCGATTTCGTTTGCACTTAGCCGGGACCCATTGACCGATACGGTCGTCGCCCAAAAACCAAAATATTAATATTTTCCGAAATCTATTTTAAAATCATTTTTAAAATATAATTAAATTTTACGGGAAAATCCGGCAGCATTTCCTCTATTTTTGGTCAACCCAAAAACTGGGAAAGTATGCCAAAATTTTCCTGCAAAATCCTAAACCAGGAAATCCCAAAAAATATATATAAAAATAACCACAAACATTCAACAGATTAATTTGGAACGATCCGAAACAAATTCGGGAGTCCGAAACTAAACCAAAACATCACAGCACAATATTGGAAGGATCCGAAACTAAAATATTTAGAAAATCATTTTCGAAAAGTTTCGGAAATAAAGAAATCCAACCAACAGAAACTTCTCGACGTTCCTCGGAAAAATCCCGGGAACGACGTTCACCCCAAAAATTGAATTTCCCAAAGGAAATTCGTGGACCAACTCATCATCGACACGGGAAGGGACGAACTACTGTGATTAATCAGGAATTTCCCAAAAAGACGGAATCCGAAGGGTTGCCTCGGACTCGGGACGCACAAATCCACAGGTCGGGGTTGAAATCCAGCGAAGAGCACCGTCCAGAACAGCGGACAGCCTCGGGGTCAGCGCTGGGTCGCGGCGGTGGAGCGCCGGGGCTGGGCGCGCGCGCGGGGTCGGCTGGATCGGGGGAACAGCGCACGGGGCGCTGTCGGACGGCTCGGGACAGCGGCCGAGGGCAGGAAGGGGCGCCGGGGGCCGGCGAAGGGGGTCGGCACGGAGGCCGGAGGTCGCACAGGAGGCCGGGGAACGCCGGAGCGACTGCGGGGCACGGGCGTCGGGTTCGCACGGGGCCGGGGTTGCGGCGGTGGCGCCGCTGGGAGGCCGGGGTCGGGGTCTGCTTGGGGAAGGGTGCTGGAGGCTGGCGAAGTCGCCGGAGGGAACTCGGGGTTCGCCGAAAATTTGGAGGTTAGGGCACGCTCTTGGAAGTGGTGGAGAGAAAAGGTGATGGGGATGGTAATGGTGGTGAAGGGGGTTTATATAGGATGGATGAGCGGGTTAGGGTAGAGGAAGGGGAAGGGCGGCGGTTTCATGCGGGGAGGCCGACGGTCGGCGGCCGTTCGGGAGACCAAGGGTCGACCACGGTCGAATCGGTCAGGGGAGGAAAACTTTCTTTTTCCTTAACAAATGAAAAAGAAAAAGAAATAAAGGAAAAATTATGAATGATGGGTTAATGGATACATAAAGCCCAATGATAGTAAATGGATTGTAAAATGGTTTATGTATGGATTTAAATCCAACGGGCCAATATTCCTGGACTTGGGTTTTTGCCAAATGGTTTGGGCTTCTAAGAAAAATGGCTAGAAAGAATGATGACTAATATAATATTTATTTTAAAAAATTATAATTATATTTTACAACCATAAAAGTATTTTATGGTTCCAATTGGGTTCGGGTCTGGCTGACAAACAAAAGTCCAAAAATTTATATTCTTGAAAAATAATAATTTTAACCTAAAATTAATTAGAAAATTACATGTTTTGATAAAATTTCCAGTTTTAGTAATTTTTCTAAAAATACAATTTTCTAAATTAACAACTAATAATTAATTATATTAGCTAATTAAATTATATAAATAATTATCTGAAATTACGGGTTTCACAGGTGCGGTCGGAGAGAAGGGTTCAGGCGGCGATCGGGAGCTATTCGAGCGGGCGGTGGTTGGCGGTGGTCCCACGCACGGTGGTACCGGGGTTTGGGCGGAGAGTCGCGGCGGCGCAGATCGGCAACCGCGGCCAGGAAGAGGAGGAGAGCGTGATGAGAGGAGGGGCTCGCGGTGGCGGCACTCCGATGGAGGGCGCGGGTCTTCGGCGTCGGAGCTGAGCTGGTGGAGAACGCTCGCCGCGGGTCGGTGGAGACGATCTCGAGACGAGAGCCGAGGAAGGGTCTCGACGGGGCTCACGGAGGGGCTCAGATCTGTGCTCGACGTGGCGGTTAGGTAAGGGATTTTATTTGCCCAATTTTTCTCTTTGGTGTGGGGTTTTTGGTGATGGGTTTTTGATGGGTCACCGACGATGGTGTCGGCGGATGGGTTATGGGTGCTGCAGATTTTAGTGGTGGTGATGGTGATGGTAGTTCGACAAGACAAAGTACGGAGTGGTCGGGTCGTGGAGAAGCGGGAAATAGCCGGGGCTATGCGGCTCGGGTGACCGGGAATGCAGCGGCAATGACGCCTCGGGATGCTGTCCTGGGTGGTGTGGCCGATACCCGTGGGTGGTGTGGATGTTGGTGGTGGTCTGGAGGTGGTGCTGTGATGGTCGAGGGGCTCGGGGAGTCGGGGTATCATGGTGCGGCGGTAGGTGCCAGAGGTGAGGGTTGGTTGTGGCCGAGGCTTGGCAAGGCGAGCAGTAGGGGCCGACGGGTCGGGGTAGCGGTTAGGATTTGGGGTTTGAGTTTGGATGAATCGTGTCGGGTGTGTCCGACACGACGGAGACGGAGGTTCGGATCTGTCGGACCCGGGGTATAGATATATATTTGTACAATGAAACACATAGTGGATGGGACACGGACACGGTCATGGCCACGATGCACTCACTTTTGTGGTTGAAAAAATTTGTGGAATAATTATGGCTTGTGGAATTTATGGAGGAGCACCTGCCTATTTATAGGATATGGGAATTTCCATTAAGATAAGGATTAGGAAAAGATTTAAACCCCAAAAATAGATAATTCGTAATTTAATTTAAAACCAATCAAATCCAAATCCAAATACAAATCCAATTTAAATCTAATTAAATTTTTAGTTTAAAATCAAACGGGATAAATCAAATTTCAAATATTTAACTATTTAAATAAATCCATAAATTCAAATCAAGATTTAAAATGGCCACAAAATTTTCAAATATATTTTCCAAAAATACCAATAATAATAATTTCGAAAATAATAAATATTTTTAAATATCTTTTTGAATACTAAAATATTAATATTAATAAATTTCGAAAATGGAATTATATATAAATTTAAATTAATGTATCTCATATGCAAGGAATATTTGCATAACATAAACTTTAAGTAAAATACAAATAGTTATTATATATATTATTTGAAGTATATAAAAAAATAAAGAAAAATGTTTTTCTAAAATATGTACGCTCGCACATATTCGCACTCGTCGAGCAATTACGAAAAAACAAAATTTTCTGCACGACGTACAATACGACTACGCGACGTACAATACAAAATTTTAAATCCGTACAAATTTTAATAAAAAAAAATATATATAGTAGAAATTTAGGGGTTTTACACTCTACCCTCACTAGGTACCTCATGTGGTGTCACCCCACTGTAGTATGGAGTACTATGATCCTTTGTAGTGTTTTGCTACCCATGCTTCTTGTAAAGCACGTCGGACATCCCAAATGTCCAAGAACTCATTAAGGCTTCCAAGCCATCCTCTCATCGGACTTTGTTCTATACAAAGAACAAAGAGTAGACAACATTGGTTCTGGGTCCGTGACCCCGTATTTACCAAAGGATTACCCACTGTTAACAGTGGTTCTGGGTTCGTGACCCCGTAATTCCTAAGGTTTACCTATTGTTCCTGATATTCTTCCAATCAATGATCCTTCTTTGAACTAAAAGCTAGATGCCTAGTAGATTTTTCTTTAAACTAATAGCATAAAACTTTATAGTAGAATTACAAAGACACAATATCAGAGTATCTTCAAGCCCATTTTATATGTTATGTCTTCAAGCAGCTAGCGCTTGAGACCTTTGGTGAATGGATCTGCCAGATTCTCTTGGCTCCGAACATCCACCACGGTAATGACTCCTCTTTTAATAAGATCATTTACCGCCCTATGCCTTAGACGCGTAGTCCTCTTCTTGCCATTGAAGAGGTCATTTGATGCCACCTCTGTATTCGCCTGGTTATCGCAGTATATTGGTACCACCGGTATCTACACTCCAACCATTGGAAGATCATACATGACCTCCCGAAGCTATTCTACTTCATCCGCTGTAGCCGCTAGTGCATAGAACTTAGATTCCATAGAAGAGTATGACAATATAGTCTGCTTATTCGACTTCCACGATATAGTAGCTCCACCCATAGAGAAGATATATCCTCCTATGGACCTTTCACTCTCAATTTCTGAGCACCAGCTTGCATCACTGAAGCCTTCCACTACTTTTGGATCTCCGTAGTAGTAAAATGCATAATTCCGAGTCCTCTTGAGGTGTCTCATAACCTTCTTTATAACTTTCTAGTGCTTCACACCTGGATTGCTCGTGAAACGACTCAGCATTTCCACGGCAAAAGCTATGTCAGGCCTTACGGCAGTAGTTGCATACATTAAACTCCCGATGATGCTTGAATACTCCAACTGTCTGACGCTTTCTCTTGGATTTGGCTTAAGCTTCTTGTCATACCTATATGGCGTATCAATCCTTGGAAGTTTCTGATACCCATAGCATGTGAGCATCTTCTCAATGTAATGAGACTATGACAATGCTACTCCATTTTCCGTTCGAATAATTTTTATCCCAAGGATAACATCAGCTTCCCCTAAGTCCTTCATGCTGAACTTAGACGAGAGGAACTTCTTTGTCTTTATGACACTTGCTAGATCTATACCCAAGATCAGCATGTCGTTCACGTATAGACAAACGACAACTCCTCTCCCATCAGCAAACTTTATGTATACACATTTGTCCGTCTCGTTGACCCTGTAGCCGTTTGATCTTATGACTTTATCAAACTTCTTATGCCATATTTTAGGAGCTTGCTTCAAACCATACAGAAATTTCACCAACTTGTAGACTTTGTCTTCGAGATCCTTGACGATGAATCCTTCTAGTTGTTGCATGTAAATCTCTTCAGTCAACTCACCATTCAGGAAAGCAGTTTTGACATCCATCTGATGAATAATTAGTTTGTGAATTGCACTTAGAGCAATCAACATCCTCATGGTCGTCATCTACGCTACTAGAGCATAAGTGTCAAAATAATCGATCTCTTGCTTCTGAGAAAATGTCTTGGCTACCAACCTAGCCTTGAACTTGTCAACAGTTCCGACGGCCTTCATTTTCTTCTTGAAGATCCATTTACATCCGATTGGTTTTGATGCTTCAGGCAGATCGACCAACACCCACGTGTCGTTGGAGGTTATCAAGTCATACTCATCATTAATAGCCTCATTCCACAAGATAATGTCTCTGGTCTTCATCGCATCATCATAGGTAAGCGAATCTGCTTCCATGTGACAGGTGACGAAATCCTCTCCGAAGTCCTTCTGCCTCCTCACTCGCTTAGACACAGGTTCTGTGAGTTCTGGTTAAATCGTTACTTCTGCAACAACAACTTCTTCTTGGACTACATCTTCTAAACCTTCGCTAGAGGCTTGAGCATCATTTGCACTCATATTATTCTTCGAAATGTCCGCAAGAACAATGTTCTTGTGCCTTGCAAATTTATCTTTAAAGAATTCTGTATCGCGAGATTCAATGATATGATTTGATTCAATAACAAGGAATCTCCGAGCATCACTATTATCAGCATATCCCAGGAATATAGTCTGTGTAGTCCTTGTTCCTAGCTTATGAATCTTCAAATTTGGAAGCTTTACATATGCCAGACACCTCCACACTCGAATAACATTCAAGTTGGGTTTGACTTTGAACCAAAGTTCATGAGGAGTGACATCGAAAGTAGCATATGGTACTCTATTCAGAATGAAAGTTGTCGTAATCACTGCTTCACCCAAGAAGCAATTTGGAAGACCCGCAGTCAACAACATTGAATTTATCATCTCTGTTAACGTTCTATTCTTCCTTTCTGCAACAACATTTGATTGAGGGGAATACAGAACCGTCGTCTCGTTGATAATTCCATGTTCTCTACATAATGATACGAACTCATTCGACCTATACTCTCTACCCCGATCACTTCTGAGTCTCTTGAGTTGTTGTCTGATTTGACGTTCGGCTTAAGCCTTAAAGTCCTTAAATTTCTCAAACGCTTCATCTTTAGACTTGAGCCGATAAACGAACGCATACTTTGAGAATCATCGATGAAAGTAATAAAATATTTTATCCCGTCCTTTGTGGAAAACTATTTGAAGTCACAGATATCTGAGTGTACCAACTCCAGAAGATCTGTACTTCGGTTTTTACCCATCTGAATGGTTTTTTGGTTATCTTCATCTGCGCACAGACCTCACACTTTTCTAACTCCTTACCCTCACATTTGGAGATAAGCCCTATACTAGACAGCTTGTTTATTTGTTTACAATGAACATGTCCTAGTCTATTATGCCACAACTCAAGAGAATAATAAAAAATAGAGACTGTATTTATTTTCTCAATTGGAGTTACAAGCTGGAGTTTGAACATTCCTTCGGTACAATAAGCCTTTTCGAAGTATGTTCCTTTACAAGACATAATTACTTGACTAACATTAATGTCCATCCTGAAGTCTGCGTTACAGAGCAGACTTCCTGAGACCAGGTTCTTAGCTATAGCTGGTACATGCTTCACATCCTGAAGCATTAGCGACTTCCCCGAAGTCAGTCGCAACACCACCGTCCCGATTCCCTTTACTTCATCTTGTGTCTGGTTTGCCACCATAACCTTTTCAGGGACAGGTTTGTATGTGGTAAACCACTCCTTCTTGGAGCAAACATGGCAGGATGTCCCAGTGTCTATCCACCAGTCTGTGTCAACACTAGTCGAGTCAACATGTGCAATCAAGTTAGCCTCACCTTGCTTTTTTTGTTTAGGTTTTTCCTTGCAGTCTTTCCTCCAGTGGCCTTTCTTGCCACAGTTGAAACAAGTCCCAGGTGCTTTGGACTTTGGCTTGAACTGAGCCGACTTCACATTCAGTTGGTGAACGTCCCTCCTTCTGTTGTAAGGAGCCTTTTGCCTCCTCTTGGAGTCTCCAGCTTGTACCAGATTGGCCTCATCTATCTGTTTGGATAAGGTGTCCACTTTTATTTGAGCCCTCAGCTTATCTCCAACATGAATCCAGTGTAAGAGGCGTTCAAGATCCACCTCTATCTTTTTGCGGTGCATGTCCGTGATAAAATTGCTCCACCCAGGTGGGAGCTTGGCGACAATACCTCTGATGAAAAATGCATCAACCAAGGGCATGCCGTCATCCGCCAGCTTCTGACATAATTTGAGAAACTCCTTGACTTAAGGAAACATCATCTTGTCATCCTCAAATTACATCCTCCAGATCTTTTCAGTCATGTAAATCTTATTTCTGTTTTCATCCGCCTTGGAGAAATTCTCCACAGACTTTCAGACGTCCTTGGCATGGACCATCTTGCTGTATGACTCTGCCAGAGATTCCTCCATTGAATTCAAGATAAACAACTTGTAGAGGTTGTTATCTCTCCTCCACTTGGATTACAGAGTAGTGGCCTCAGTGACCCTTCGAGTATTTTTACCTTCTGGAATCAAAGTCTCAGGATCTGTCAACACGTAGTCTACGCTAACGAGTTGAAGATTAAGGCTAACCTTTCTCTTCCAGACGTTGTAATGCTCCCCGTCAAACTTTTTAAGTTTGTTAAAACTTTTGTCGAGAAGGTTTGCATGGTTGTTCTCCATCAGATGTAAATCTTGCTTTAAGATTGTTATTTCCGAAATAGATCTAGATGGAGGTAGGATACTAGATATTTTCAGCTAGTATTAGCTCTCTAATAGCCTTTGTTGGAGATCGGATACTAGAGATTTTCAGCTAGTATTAGCTCTCTAATAGCCTTTGTAGGGGATCGGATACTAGAGATTTTTAGCTAGTATTAGCTCTCTAATAGCCTTTGTAGGGGATCGGATACTAGAGATTTTCAGCTAGTATTAGCTCTCTAATATCCTTTAAGTATTTCAAAGATTTCTGCAAACGAGTTTGCTCTCCAAAATTAGCCAAAGCCACACAGAACAAGTAGATGAAGAAAGAAAGAAGAGACGAAGGCAACTCCGATGGGGTGATTAAGATCATCGTTGCTCAAAGTAAGATTCGCCTTTGTATGATACGCTTCCAGGAACCAGAAAGTTCTTAAAGAACTTCTGGAACACTCGTTATTCAACTTTTTGTGACATTATGGGCTCCATGGACTTCACGGACTCCTTTTTCTCTTTTCTTTTGGTGCATCTTAGAAAGGAGGCCAGTGGACTCTATTTATAGAGTGGAGTGGGACTTCACCGTTTCTCCTATCCGATGTGGGACTAAAATACCAATACTCAAAAATAGAGTTTGATATTTTAGTTTATCCCACAATCAGCATAGTCGAGTGCTAGTCTATGCCTGTAGAAGTATGGAAAATATGGGGTTCATGCGGATCACAATTTGCCGCATATATACTTTAGGCCAAACAGGTCCGCATAAAGAAGAGCCGCATGACAGATTCAACACCCTATACGGCCCTTCGACAACCAAACTGATTCGAGCCGCAGAAGAAAGATATGCGGCCAAGTTGATCAGTTTGTCTGATAAAGCTGACAAGTTCTGTCAAAACTGTACACTTTCATGCGGCCAGATGAAGTGTTACCCAAGCCACATGAACCTTATGCGACCCAAACATATGCGGCCCAAGGTCTCCGAACTTTATGCGGCCAAGGGTGACTGTAATCCAAGCCGCATGAGCTTTATGCGGCCCAAAATACAGAATCTATGCGGCTTAAAAAGTCCTTAAGCTATATGCGGATTGCGACTTAAGCCGCATGAGTCTCATACGGCCCAACGTGGTCGAATACTGAGAGACTCATGCGGCTCAAAATGATTCTATCTTGCGATAGGACACGTGGCAGGGTGACCAAGTCTCAACCACCCAAAATTGCTGCAACAAAATCCCAACAAATCAACAGCTGGCGGCCAAAGAGCGGGTCTTCACGTGCTGATTAGCCACGTGGCCGCATGCCATCTATGCGGCTCAAAATACACACCATTATAAATAGCAGGGTGCCACACCCCTGCAAAAGGCTGGCAACCTTCGAAAGACAATTTCTTCAAGAGCTAAAGACTGCGTCTGTCACCCTCATTTTTCCCTATTTCCTGTATTTTGTATTTATATTCGTATCTGGGTTTTGGCATGTATTTTATTTTTCTCGACTTGTAGAATTTTGGTATTCTCGTATTTTAGGGTTTTGGCCTGGCTCGGTTTTATTGGAGTGGTTCAGTTTGGTTTGGTTTATGAGTATTGGAACACCATAACCTATGCTACACCCTCAACACACCGCAACTCCCCTCTTTAAAATCCTCACCTACCACTCTCTCTCTTCATTACCACCACCATTAATTTCCTTTTTCTTCTTCTTCTTCTTCTCCTTCCTCCACCACTCTCCACCCATAGGCAAGTGCATCTTGCCACTACATGAGGACCCTCTTTTCTTTGTCCATTTGCTAGTTTAGGACATGGAGATCAACATTAGTTCTTGGGTTTTTATGATTTGGAGTCTCTGTTGATGTAGATCTAAGTTATTGCTATTTTCGAATTTTATATGTTTTGATCTATTTTGGTTGGTTTTCCTTGAGTTCTGATATTTTCATGTGGAAGAGCCTTCAGTTTCACTCCAGTTGGAGCCTTGGAAATCCGGATTTGGAGTTCGGATGGCCAAGTTATGAGCTTTTGAAGTTTTGGTTTCAGCCATGTGTTCTTGCTGTTTGGAGAAGACTGTGAGCAGTGTGCAGAGTTGTTTAACTCACGCACACTGAGCTACGCGCGCTCCTTAGCGCTGCGTACGCAGACTTGAGTACGCTTCCTGTTGGAAGCGTGTCTCCTTGAGCGTGCGTGACTTTCACGCAGCTGCTCCCTGTAGCGTGCGTGACTTTCACGTATGCTGCTTCCTTGAGCGTGCGTGACTTTCACGTATGCTGCTTCCTTGAGCGTGCGTGACTTTCACGTATGCTGCTTCCTTGAGCGTGCGTGACTTTCACGCAGCTGCTCCCTGTAGCGTGCGTGACTTTCACGTATGCTGCTTCCTTGAGCGTGCGTGACTTTCACGTATGCTGCTTCCTTGAGCGTGCGTGACTTTCACGCAGCTGCTCCCTGTAGCGTGTGTGACTTTCACGCAGCTGCTCCCTGTAGCGTGCGTGACTTTCACGTACCCTGCTCCCTGTAGCGTGCGTGACTTTTTACCTACGCTGCTCTCTCTGCGTGCGTGACTTTTGACCTACGCTGCCCCTTGAGCGTGCATGACTTTTCACACACGCTGCCCCTTGAGCCCTTGCTTAACCCATGAGCTCTTGGAGTTTTGGTTTTATTTCTTTAAGCTTGGATTTTCTATAGCCCTGTATATTGATATTTTATTAGATATTTTACGCCCATTTTATATCCTTACGCCTTTTGTCATGAACTTGATTTTGCTTAATATGTTTGGAATGACTATTGTACATAGCATGTATGACAAGGAACTAGTATAACACGACAGTGACCCGTAGTGGTGCACTCCTGACATGACCAACCTGACATGATAGTGGCCCGTCGTAGCGCTCTCCTGACAAGTACCCTGACATGATTTATCTTGATAACTTAACTTGACTTGCCTTGACACCGTGGGTGGTTCTTCTTGCTTGCTTGTTAAATCCACTTGTCTTGTCTTGCATCATGTCTAGGACGTGACTCCCTGGTTTCCCACGGTCAGGGATTCGTACTGAACATGGATTAGGCTAATGACTAGATCTAACTATAGTTCATGGAGAATTTCCCAGTTAACTATTGCCCCTTTGGTCCCGGCCTTATATATATATACTTGGAATTTGTTGCTATCCGTCGAGATGAGCGCACTTCCAGCCCGCCGTCGAGTGTGGTACCTTAGGACACATGTATCTTACTACAGTGTGTCTGCTATATCCTGCTATCTTTTCCTTTTCTTGCTGGGATCACTCAGGTAGTAACAAACAGGTAACCGGACTTGGAATTCTCATTGCATCTTGTTAGTAATTAGGCCTGTGATAACCCTAGTTAGTTAATATAGAAAGCTGTAGGCAATGATTGGCCGTGATTGCTTGGATGGAGTCTAGTCCAGTATAGTATTGTCTAGAATTGATTGATTGTAAGATTGTACTAGAATGATTGAAGGATTGTCACTCCAGATTGTCACTATAATGATTGTCACTCCAAAATATTACTTGACCAGATTTCTTATATTTACCTTGCCGATAAATGGTGGGAGAAGCCAAGTTCCGTTCAGACGAAGGGTTACAACCCCGGTCCTTGTTTGGTTTACGGGTTGTAACCTGGTTATCTGAATAGTCCCATGGTTATCTCATCGTATATCACCCTGTCATGCTTTTCCATATGATTCTGTCTTTTATCGATTCTGTACAAGATTAACTTTTATTTTCACTTATCCTGCTTTTCTTAATTACTGTCTCTTATTATGTAATTATATTATTGTGCTAATTGCTGGCTTTTGTTCTCATTTTGTGGCCTCCTTTGTGGCACTTGCTCTTTCTGGGGTCTGACCCAGCTGGTTTTGTATGGCCAGATACCGGAGCAGCAACAAAGGATCTACCTGTCTTTCAGCCCGATGGTGACTACTAGACGGAACCCGGGCAACGAGTGGGTTATTTTTGGCTCTCCCACTTTATTGTAAAAATTATTCTTTTGAGGCGTTTAGCCGCCGAGCAAGTGTTAGCTCGTTTGCAACTTTATTTACTGTCTGCCTACGGGCTGTAAGCATGATTGGCAACTCGAGGTTGATCATGTATGACTTAACTCTTGCTAGTCCTTACATTTTGTACGACTAGCTTCATGATCATCTGGATATGTAATGTTTGGGACGCCTTACAATTGTATATTTGGTGATCTGATATCTTGTGATTATTATTAGTTGGTTGAGATTGAGACAATAGGATAATTTATGACCTTAAGAGACTGATGGCTTGTAGATAAACCCTCACATATCTAGACAGCCGTGACCGTATGGTAAGATGGATCCCATTTTATTATACGTAGCTGGCTATGTCTGCCCCCGCTCTCCAGTATTCTGGTTCTGGGGCGTGACAGCGTCAGATAGTCCAAGGAGTAAGGCAGAGTTGATACACTTTCCCGAGCCTCCACCGTCATCCCCCAGAATCAAAAACTAAATAATTGTACTTAGATTGTTTCCTAGGATTTCTTTCTAGACTTTTCTTTGTATAAGCGAGTTTGCAATCAATTTCAGTGTTTCTATAATACCTGTCTTTGATATTTAATGGCAAACACGATGGCGACTCTACTGGGGACATCCTTCTCCTCTGATGAGAAGCTGGTGACGCAATCTGACGCGTCCAAGCTCAGTTCTATGCAGCAAATGCTTGTGGTTCATTTTGACCAACAAACCTTCGAAGAAATCCTCTCTGAAGGGAGCGCCATCCCGTCACAGAAGCGAGCCAACCCGAAAAGAACTCGCAGGACGTCGGCGCACAAAACTGTTGCCCCCGACCAAGTTCTCGGAGAAGCTCCTTCTGCAGCCCAAGACGGTGACCAAAGCTCTCCTGTGGCTTTGCTTCCGACCGCAGAGGACCCTATTGTCCCCAAATCCAGCAGAGAAAAACACTAGGATGCTGAGTTTTTGGGAGCACAAGGGAAATCCATACGGACAATGAAGAAGCCACATAAGAGAGATGGGCAGTCTGTCCATGCGGCAGCCAACTCTGGCCGCAGGTAGACAACTCATGCGGCAGCCAACTCTTGCCGCAGGAAGATGGCCCATGCGGCAGCCAACTATGGCCGCAGAAAGATAACCTATACGGAAGCCAGCTCTGGCCGCAGGAAGATAGCCCATGCGACAGCCAATCCTGGCCTCAGACAGGATGTCTCATACGGCCCTGTCAGAAGCTCTGTGTTCGACCATCTCTCATGCGGGCCCGACTCCATACGGCCTATTGAGAATATGGGATATATCAATCTGGACTCTTTTTACTATACACCTTTGGGTGCTAAGTCAAAAAAGTCCAGGGCAGTGCGAGCCCAGCCAGCCCAGTCAACTGTCCAAGTTATCGACTGTCAGCGGGCCCCGTTGACCGTTATACGGGCTCCTGATAGAAAGTTGTACAGAACCACCCGCGTCCAGTCCTCTAGGGCTAACGAATAGGGTGGGTCTTTAAAGTCTCCCTCCAACGTTCCAGAGCAAGTACTTTTACTAGCCTCGGATCAGGGAGCAAACATGATACCTAAGCACCTGTGCGTTCGGGATACCCGAGTCCACAAGTTTGGTGCAAAGGTAGATCGACTTGCTACCAACTTGCGTGAGGTGATTACTCACAAACGCAAGGTGGCAACATTGGCATGCGATGAGTCCCTCTCGGGACGTCGTTGCACCCAAGTCATCATCAACTGCTGCTGCGACAAACCAGCAGCACCTGAAGATCGGCAGTCAGTTTTCCAACGACTGCAACAGCCAGCATCTATCCGACAACAACTCAAGAAACAGGTGCAAATTTCAGGAGACGAGGAGTTTTCTTTCGCCTCATATAATTCAACTCAGAAGGTTCCTCCTGGCAAGAAAGGAAAGAAGATAGGCTCTTCCAGCCTGGCAATCTCGGCCAGTATTACGAGGAAACTCTCATCTGGAGGGTTACTGCCGACAACCACATGGGGTGTATATTTAGGCACTCGATCCAAAAAAAAGCTTCCAGCACCCAGGGGTGCACCTTCAGCCTTCTTGAGAGTAGACGAAGCTGGAGGTAGCAGTCCTCTCAATATATGCGACAACCCGATATACCAAGAGCATAAACAGGAGGGTAGAGATCTCCCAGAACTGTACAACAGACTTGGACTTCCCTGAAGACCACCACCCTCACCAAGATGATGCGGCTTCCTGCACAGGGGATAGCACCCCTTCCGAGTTTGAAGAAGATGACATTCCGATATTCCTCGACGATTTTTTTGTACAAGGGTACGACACAGAGAGCACCTCTGCTACGATCCTTTCCACCTCTACCCATATGAGGACAGTCTTTGTGGCTGACGATGATCATAAAGCACCTACTGAACCAGTAAGGACGTCCGGACAAACAAGCTTGGGACCCGCAGTCAACGCGGACTCCAATACAACCTCCCCTTCTTTGGGAGATGATCCTTTAGGAGCATCCATTCCTTCAGCTGCGGACGAAGCCAAGGAGGTGAGGAGGGAAGTCCAGGAGCTTCGAGCAATGGTCAATGCCCGAGACTCCTCTCGGGACCTCAGAATACGGCAGTCGTATCCCGTTGCATGGAGAGATGTGCCTTTTCCACCATGATATAAGCCGTTTCATATCGATTGATATGACGGAAAGATCTCTCTTAGTCGGTACATGACTTACTTTGAGGTCACAATCGACCACTTGTCGCATAGTGATGCCATCCTGACACGATTATTCATCGGAGCACTGGAGGGGATCGCGTTCGACTGGTATCGCAACCTACCTAACAACTGCATCCATTCTTTTGATGACTTCAAGCACATGTTCCTGGAGAGATTCTACAAAGTGGGGCATGATGTGACGATGTCATCTCTCATGGACGTCGTTCAGGGAGAGAGGGAGCTAACAAGGAACTATATCTAGCGGTTCCGCCAAACCATAATGAGATTGCCCCAAGGAAATCCTGAGAGCTTCTTGATTGAAATCTGGCAGATGAAGTTGCTCCCCGCAATCAGCCTCTGGATGGGTGACGATCAGCTCAGGGATTGGACGACCTTCATCATAAGTGCTACCAATACGGAGGCAAGATTGAAAAAAAGGCTCACCAGCTGGGATTACACATCCCAGATGGAGAAGATAAGGGCAAACATCCTGGTTCTACCTCCAGTAGCAACAACAGTGGCGGTACCTCCAACTGGGACAATAAAGGCAAATAGGCCATGGTCACTGATGCGACCCAGAAGCCCAAACAAAAATAGGCGGAAGGTCAGTGGCCCAATGTGAATTACTTATTTGAAGATAGTCATGTCAAACCTATCTTCGATATGCTCTTGCAAGGGGGTAGGATCCAGCTCCCTCCACCAAGGCGCGAGCCCCGAGCGGCAGAAATGGAGGACCCAAAATATTGTCACTTCCACCGCTATGTCCATTATTCCACTCATGATTGTTTCCAATTAAAGCGGTATATCCAGAGTCTTATCGACTCCAAAGCTCTATCTATAGTCTTTGAAGAGGTTACTGTGGCAGCAAACATGGTGTCAATTCAGTTCGGCGACTTCCCTCCAACAAGAACTCCAGACGGGGTAATACCTGTCCCTCGGGCAACGATGGAGGTTACCAATCTTCCACCCGTCTGGAACCAGACATCCGGATTGGTACCTCTCACCACATCGCGAGGAGAGATCATGTGGGTGCATCCGGACTTAGTGCCCAAAGTTACCCATGAGGTGTCTTCTTCTACCAACAAGAAAATAGGCAAAAAGTCTAGATCCTGCCATACAATTTCAGCCGAAGCTGAGGAAGCGGCAGCCATTGTTATCTAGTCTGGAGCACAAGTCCAGCCCACATGGGACAGTTTAGTCGAAGATCCTCAGCCGGCAATGTTGCCTCCCTCTGATATTCCAAGGCCATCTCAGCCTCCACTGGCGGATAAGTCCAAGCCAAAAAAATCCGCTTCGACAGGCCACTCCGTAATGACGCACCTCAGGGGCTGGAGAGACCTTACAACTTTGACATATTAGCACAATTAGCTAATATGCCAGCAAAGTTGTCGTTATACGAGCTCCTAAGGCTCTCCAAAGATTTTCATGTCGCATTGAGCGAAGCACTCCAAAATGATGACGCCTACTTAGCCCAGGTCAAGCCTCCAGGGGAAGACCCGTCAGCAGATCTATAGGGCAGTAATGGCACAGATGCAATGCCCAACATCATATTTACTCCATAAGACATATTGAGCAAGTCCAACTTGCATGATCGCCCCTTGTACTACACTGGATACATAGGCGACATCAAGGTGGATCGGATGCATATCGACCCTGGCTCGTCAATAAGCATCATCCCGAAAAGCTTGCTCCAACTTCTTGGTATCCCCATGCACCGGCTAGCGGCGACCAACACTGCCATTAGCGGTTTCAACTCGGGAAGGATCTATCCCCTAGGGAAGATCCGATTGAAATGTCAGATTGGTGACCTGAAGACGGAGGTTACCTGCTATGTCATAGATGCATACACCTCCTACAACATCCTCCTAGGACGTCCGTGGATACATGACTATATAGTCGTGCCATCCACCCTTCACCAGTGCTTCAAGTATGTCAGTAAGCACGGCTTTGTGTGAATTCGCCGACATCGATCCCTTCAAAGGGGTTGAATCTTATTACTCTTCGGAGGCTTGTCTATATGACAAATCCAGGAAACATATAACTGACGAACTGGAGGCCATCACAGGGCCAAAAGAACCCTTGAAAACTCATCTCCAGGTCCATAAACCGGGCAAGGCCGCACCCCTCATCGCAATGTTGCATAAAGAGGTGCTCGGTTCTCCCGTCTCGCCTACGCAGTTGGAACCGATGGTCATCCGGCTTCCGAGATCCAGCTAGGAGCCAAAACCTGTCATAGGGCCGATGGTGATCCGACTGCCAAAATCCAATCAAAGGCAACAGGAAGATGCAAGGTCCTCTGTAACACCGATGATGATTCGATTGCCAAAATCCACTCAAAGGCAACCGAAAGACACAAAGTCCCTTGCCGAGCCAATTGTCATCCGTCTTTCCAAGACGAGCCGGCAACCAAGTGTCGATCCAACACCCTTAGGCAAGTCAATACCACAAGCTGAACCCTTGGTGGTCAAGTTGCCCAAGATAGCATCCCGACCTCTGAGGTCGCAGGGGGTAGCCAAAGAGGACGTAAAACTCACCAAATACTTGGTTACACAGGTGCATAGCCCCTCTCCTGATAATGTAATCCATGTGGACAAAATTTCTTATTTCATCAATAAGAGGCTGCTGTTAGACTACTCTGAGTATGATAAGCATAATCTAATGTGTGCTGGATGGGACTGTCAAGACGTTAACCTGTACACAGGTGACAACCGTCCATACCCCAAATCAACTTGCTTCCATTAAAGGCGCTTACTTCCTGGTCCAAGACAAAAAATGATGGGATCATACGATCATCTTTGGCCGAAAAGAAGGTCCTCAATCTTTCACGCTACAAGAGTTCGATCTCGGACCCGATGCTGGAAGATTACCACTCTACCTGTATAGTCCTCAAGCCAAGTACTTCATGCAAAAGCAGGGGTACGGCATGGAGGCTATCCCGGATATGAATCACGGCAGCGGTTGGCGATTGCCTCTACAGCTGTCGACACCGGCAGGTAAACCTTAGGACCATTATCACAAATCTAGACACGACCTCGGGTATATTACACCAGCAACAATGCCCGAGAGTTCTGATGAAGAATGCGAATGGCACTCTCATTTGTCTGAATCATCCACTTACAACTCCGATGGCAGCATTGGAGATATATTCAGACAAACATTATCTGTCAACATGACATCTACTGATATCGAAGAGGAAGACAAAGATCTACTCGAACCACTTGAGTTGTAGCCTTGGGTCCAGCAACTAGATTCATAATGGGAGAAATGCTTTGAACTTTGTGATCCTCCCACTGAAGATGAGGTCATGCAAGTTAACCTCGGTGATGAATCCTCTCCAAAGCTAATCTTCATCAGTAAAAGCCTGACAGACGGCGAACGGGAATCATTGTTGCAACTCATCAGAGAATACATTGATGTCTTTGACTGAAGCTATGAAGACTTGCCATAGTAAAATCCTGAGATAGCACTTCATAAGCTCAACATTTATCCGGACGCAAAACCAGTCAAACAGCAGCAGCGAGGTTTCGTCCAGACATCATGAACTCCATTGAAGCAGAAGTAAACAAGCTTATAGCTAGCGGTTTCATCCGTGAAGAGTAGCACCCAGATTGGGTAGCCAACATAGTACCAGTCGTCAAAAAAAATGGAAAGATCCGAATTTGTATTGACTTCCGTAATCTGATTACGGCATGCCCAAGGATGGATTCTCTCTTCCGATCATCGACATAATGATCGATAATACGTACGGCTTCGAGCGTATCTCCTTTATAGATGGCTTTTCAGGATACAACCAAATCAAAATGTCTCATGATGACGAGAAGCATACGTCATTCCGAACACCAATCGGTGTGTATTGTTATACGGTCATACCCTTCGGCCTGAAGAATACCGGTGCTACATATCAACGTGCTATGAGTGTTATCTTCAGAGATTATTTACGCAAGACGGTGGAGTGCTACATTGACGACATCGCCGTCAAAAGCTGCTCCAAAAATGATCACTTACAAGATTTGAGAACAGTCTTCGACCTCATACGAGCGCATAACCTGAAGATGAATCCCACAAAGTCTTTCCTGGGCATGTCCAGTGGGAAGTTCTTGGGCTATGTGTAACACCCAGTTTTCCAGATGAGGGTATATTTGAAATTTTGTAATTATAATAATTATTATTGATATTTAATTCATATTATGATTTTTGGTGATATTTAATAATTTTTAAACTATTTAAAAACTGCTTTGAGTCATGACTTGTGATTTTGATGTGCTGTTAGTGAAACCCTAGTGACTGCATGACCTAGAGCCTAACCATGTCATTAGGATGATTTAATTATCATTTTTAGCCTAGGAGTAATTTGATCATTTTGGCTTATTTGAATTTTTTTTAATTAATTTAATGAATTGGTGAATTCTAGTTGACTTTGACTTGTTGAGACCTAGTGAACTAGCCTAGAAGCTAACCCTAGCCATGGTGACCCTAGTCTAACTTAGGTTAACCTACTTTTAGTCATTAGAAACTAATTTTAGAATGAGGGGATTTGGTTTAGTGAATTTAAGTCATGGCTTATGGTTTCATGAAATGACTTATGGCTTAATTATTTAATTGATCATGACTTAAGCCCATGGGCAATTTAGTGAACCCTAACCCTAATTATTGAACCTATGAACAGCCACATAGGGATCCCCACCCTATTTAAACACTTGTTCAATATGGCTTGCCTCTTTTTATCATTCCAACACTTGGAGAAAAGAAAGGTAAGTTTCCCCCTTCCAAAAATTCCCATTTTATTCATTTAATCTCCTTTTTCATCCTAGTCTTTTGTATTGGGTTCTAAATTGAGTTTATGGACTGTTGGTGGAGAGCTATTTCATTTTGGGACCAATTTGGAGCATTTGGCCATCAAGAAGAACACCCCCCATTTGGAGCTTTTCCATGCAATTTGTACCTATAGGTAAAACCCTTTAAATTGATTTAAATTTTGGTTTTCTTTGCATGTAGGGCTAGATCTAGGAGTCCCCTAGGTGTCCCTAAAATTTGGGTGAATTTTGTGTCCGTTTGGTGTCCGTATCGGACACGTGTCGTAGTGTTGTGTAGGTGTTTGTTGAAATGCCTCAATGGATTGAATGTTGATATTTTTCGAAACAAATTATATATTTTGATAGCTCTTTATGTGTAGATTAAATATGTGTATGACTGAGCACGATTCTATAGATTTTTTGTGTCCAAAACGGACACGCACCTCGTGTACGACACTGCGCACAGGCCCCGTACGGTGTCCTGCTGCCACACGTTCACATCCGACACGATACGACTCGGTTTGACACCAAAATTGGTGGACACCTGTGGGCAATGACTGACAGCACACACACAAAATTTGGGGGAATTTCGTCGAGCGGATTGGGAGAAATCCTACCCGTACTGAAATTTCACACGCGCATACACGCGCACAGGCACGTCCTGATACGCGTTCGTATCAGGGACACGGCGACACGTTAACCTATTTCAGGGTGACACACACGTACCCCTAGACCCCCTCTACCCTCTAACACATGCACGTGACCTATGATTCACTGTGTCGTATCCTAGGCTAATCGACACTTCAGCACGAGGCTTGGCTGCACTGTGTACTGTTATTTCTGTTTTGGTGGCTTGGACACTTCGTATCCACTTGTGTGGACACGAGAACACTCACCTAGGCATGTACACATGTACACACTATTTACCCACCTTTCTAATCGAATATCGATTGTTAATTTCAATTCGAAATGGGGAATTCCTAACAAATTCTGATACTTAAACTAACAGTTTGGTTCTAAGGATTTTAAAGGAAGGTTTAACTGTTTGGTATGATCATTTGAATGTGGGCTCACCAGTACAAGCCTGGGAATTAACTTGAGTGATTAGGATGTTATTTTTTTATTTTATGTATGTTATGGCACTGTCACACTGTGAGCTGATTTTGTATTTTTCATTTTAGATTAGATATGAGGAATGAACACTGTGGGAATGATTTTATGTATGTAAGGACACTTTGTTTGGTTATTGAAAATATGAGAATTTCCTTACTACAACCACCATTCATTTCACTGTTTGCATATCTATTTCCTATATGTTTCCTGTGATAGATAACCTATCTACAGATTCTTTTGCATCCACAGTTCACTAGGACACACTCACCTTTGTCACTTGGCACACACACACATGGACTGATTAGAAATTCTGAGAACATTGTGTCCCATCCTGAGAGTAATGTAGATGCCACCTTACACTGCTAACCCCTGCTCATGATGACACTATCACATATGAGTTTTGGTGAATTCGAATGGGTTTGAATTTAATTGGTTACATTGGTTAGTATTTCGTATGTAATAGAGGTCGTCCACTTGGCCTTTACTTGATGTAGTCTCATACTCATTTAGATACCAATTGGAGAGTTGAGTTGAGGCCTAGTATACTTTTTCCTTATTGCATTTAATTAGGAAATACCTGCTATATATATATCTGTGTACATGTATGTGAAGATCAAGTGAATTGTGTGTTTCAGTTGGGGGTTGGTAGCAGAGCATTGGTTTTGGTTGGCTCGAGTTGGCTTGGCATTTTGCCCTGGCTTTGCATTGCAGAGCAGTTGCATTGATAGCCTTGGCTTGGCCTGACTTTTCAATGCAAATACAGTAGGGCAGTAGCATTAGAAGGCAGTAGTAAGCAGGTCCTTGATTGCCTTGGCTTGCCTGCCCTGGCTTTGCATGTGCAGGTAGTAGAGAGCCTTGTTCAGGTGGGTTAATAGGGAGGGGGAGTTCCTAGGGAGTTAAGCTACTTGCCTAATCCTCACTGGTCAGTCCCCTTTCCAATTTTCTTAGTCACTTACATTCAGACCAGTCCTGTTTAGACTTAGGTTCCAGTCTAAATGTGTATATCTGTCATTTGGTTCAGCTGTGAGAGTTTGAGAGAGAGGGTTAGTCTTGGGTTGTTGGCATTCGAAACTGGGTTCATGATATTGAGTTCATTATTTAAGGACTGTTTTAGTGTAGAGTATGGAAATGGGTTTTGGATGCTTGTTAGTTACCTTGACTTCAGTCATTGAACCTTGATTTCAGCCTACAGTTCACATCACAATGGTTAGACAGTTTCAAATATATTTGGGTTGGGTTAGAGTAGGAAATTGTGTGAGATGGGTTGATTCCACATTGTTAGCTTACTGTTGAATTGAAGCCATGTGCATAGAAGGATTATGGGTAGCCTTAAGTACAGGTAATAGGATTACCTAGGTAATATGTGATAGGGTTTGGGTAATACATATGTTTATCTAATAGATATAATATAGAGTATGTAGTATAGGTTTATATTTGAATCTAGGTTTAAGGTTTGGTTGATACCACCTTGTCACTAACACTCAATAGTCTAAACTAGCAAAACCTTAGATTTAGGATAATTGAACCAAGTTGGACCTAGTTTGACCATATTGACTAGTCTGACCATTATTGACTAAACTTTAGATAACTTGACTAGTTTGGCTAGAAGGTTTGACCTAGAGTTGACTTTAACCTAGATTAGACTTGTTTAACCTTGTATGACTTAGTTTAACTTCTTGTGACCTAATATGACTTGATTTAACTTAGTTTGACTGTAGAGTTGACCAAGTTTGACTTTGACCTAGTTTGACCTAGACAGTTGACCAGGTTTGACTTAGAGTTGACTTTGACCTAGATTTGACTTAGAATCATGTAGATTGCATCATAGACTTCATTTGTCTTATTTTAAGCATATTATAACCTGTATTGTTCTATTTAGGATATTGTGACTCCGGTGCAGACATCTGATATTACACTACTCTTTTCAGAGTAGCAGGCGAGTACATTCTCTGATAGTTCTTTCATTTACTTGTCATTTACTATACTTCAGTTGTAGCTAGTTCTATTTGATTCTGTATTACAAACACGATTTGATATTACTGGATCCATTTCATGCGACACTCACTTATTTAAGTCTGGCCTCTATTCTGGAACCACCTACTGGAACCACCTACTGGAACCACCCTGGAATCATTTACTGGAACTATTTGTGTACTGGTTGGACTTATACTATTTTGTGTCGGATTATGGATTCACTTGTACTTGTTGGACGGGGAAATATTAGAATAGGCATGTGAACATACCCAAATACTGGAACCACTCCTTTGGAATTATACTGGAACGATAGCCATCCCACACTTGGCCGAGTGTGCGGTGTGCCGTATTACCTACAGCCGTTCACATGTCGATCCCGATATTTTAAAACACACTGTTAGAGTATAGGCTGGACTCACCCTGGAACCTTTGATCACCAACTGGACTCACCTTATACCGGACTCATCTTGTACTGGAACTACCTGGTATCAGATTCATGTTGTCTGGATTTACTTGGATTTTGCACTTGTTTACATTTACTATCTGGACTTATTATGTTACCTTAGTTCAGCTAGATTTATTTTACAGTCTTCATTGCCATCATTCTTCTCTTGTTTTAGTTACTTTACTTTTCTTGTATCTTACTGCTTCTCTATGCCACAACCTAAATATAAACTGCCATATTCATCAATAAAACTGTTATAACTGCTTTATAGTTCTCTGTCATTTACATGGGATTTCTTGATGAGTTGTACTCGTTCCTGTCCTGACTGGACCTGTTGAAAATATTACAGATGCTTGCCCTGGGAATATTTGCCCTACTTGCCTTGGAGCAGGAGATGGTTTAGCTACCTATGGCCCCGACACTCAGGAGTGATCGGGAGACTAGCTAGTAGACTTGGTTTAGTTTTTCATGTTTTAGAGCTTGAATTGTAATAACTTGTGATACGAGTTTGTATTTGAGTTTGTTTGAGATATTATTATTTAGTAGTTTATAAATGTTGTTATTTAGTTTTTAGTTATAAACTTCTGTGTTATCTTATCGTGCTTAGACTGTGATTGAGATTTCATTATATCTATACTTGTCCTCCGTTCGGAGTTGAGATATTGACAAGTACATTATATAATTGCGTGAGTTGTTGATTAGATAGTAACCTAGGACAGCGTTCTACCGCCGACACTACGGTGTAGGCTGGGCGCTGTTACGTACTCGTACCCTCACAGTGGATGCGAGTCGTGACACATTTTTAGTGGTGGCCCACGCAGGTCGAGAGTCGCATTAGTACGATATCGTGGTAGTACGGCGACTTAGTTGTACTGCTGCGAGCCTGCGATAGGATTGAGAGATAGGCTTTAACAGAGTGGTACTCAATCACAGTTAGGACTACTTGAGAGATTCCTGGATGACCCTTGAGAATCTCATTATGAACTTCGATTTGAAAATCCTTTTCCTCTTGTTTTGATTCACCCTCACTCCTTGATGTTTAAAGAATCTTGGACTATTAACTTCCTTCATCATTATCCTTACTTATATTTTGTCTATCTTATGTTGCTAATTTAGCACCAGTTTTGCAAGCTGATCTTTTCGAGCTTGATCGTGACATATTTTATTGGGGGCCAGCACCCACTAACATATTGTCTAATCAGAACCGGTGCATGATGGTCTGATCAACCTATTGCACTATGGTTCGCTTCTCATATATTATTCTACATGGAGGGAGACATAGTTAAATTTGCCCTAGAGTCTCATCCACGACAGCCTTGGCAACTCTCTTGAATTATTTCCATCGCCTATGAACTACGTATTGTACTTAATAGCATCGTCTTTGAACTCTTTATTGTTTTGCCTTTCGCATATTTCAGAAAGAAAAGGCACTGAGGTATCATATTTAGTTTCCCTATCCAAAGGAAGAAATTGCCTTATTTCTATATCCTTGCATCATCCTTTAAATTCTAATTCTTTGATCGTAACCAGTTGACCGGGTCATCCTCCTTATCATCCAGTGTTTGGGGTCTTATTCAATTGAATTAATTCAATTGTGATATGGATATCAAATCCTGGATACTCGTGCTCGGACTTCAATGGCCTCGTTCTCCATCTTGTCCAAACATCAGTATATCCTGAAATTGATCAACTTAGATCGTGTCGGAATTAAATCTTCTTTATATATTATGTTATTGGATTTCAATACAATTGACACTCGTGCCTTAAACTTTCGATTTGATCATCTTTGGAATGGTAATCCTTCATAATTAATTCCTAGTTGTCTTTACCAGTTTCATATAGGATGGTAGACTGCCCTTTTGTACCTCCTTTTGAGGGAGCTAGGCCACCTGTAGCTCAGCACCAGAGGGGTGGAGCTTTTGCGATGCAGCCGAGGAGGCTGACGTTGCAGGTGATAGATTAGCAGGTTTGACCTTCTTATTCTTCTTTCCCACTTTCCTGTGTGATTCCATTTATACCTGCCAGGATATCGTTTATGATTTGCTAGATAGTGTAGCTACCCCGATCGAGACTGTGAAACTACGACCAGTAGGATTGTGTTGCTTCGACTTTGATTGATTGGGGGTTTGACCTAGGAAGGTGCGATCATCTTAATTTTGAGGACGAAATTTTTATAATGTGGGTAGGAATGTAACACCCAGTTTTCCAGATAAGGGTATTTTTGAAATTTTGTAATTATAATAATTATTATTGATATTTAATTCACATTATGATTTTTGGTGATTTTTAATAATTTTTAAACTATTTAAAAACTGCTTTGAGTCATGACTTGTGATTTTGATGTGCTGTCAGTGAAACCTTAGTGACTGCATGACCTAGAGCCTAACCATGTCATTAGGATGATTTAATTATCATTTTTAGCCTAGGAGTAATTTGATCATTTTGACTTATTTGAATTTTTTTAATTAATTTAATGAATTGGTGAATTCTAGTTGACTTTGACTTGTTGAGACCTAGTGAACTAGCCTAGAAGCTAACCCTAGCCATGGTGACCCTAGTCTAACTTAGGTTAACCTACTTTTAGTCATTAGAAACTAATTTTAGAATGAGGGGATTTGGTTTAGTGAATTTAAGTCATGGCTTATGGTTTCATGAAATGACTTATGGCTTATTTATTTAATTGATCATGACTTAAGCCCATGGACAATTTAGTGAACCCTAACCCTAATTATTGAACCTATGAACAACCACATAGGATCCCCACCCTATTTAAACACTTGTTCATTAGGGCTTGCCTCTTTTTATCATTCCAACACTTGGAGAAAAGAAAGGTAAGTTTCCCCCTTCCAAAAATTCCTATTTTATTCATTTGATCTCCTTTTTCATCGTAGTCTTTTGTATTGGGTTCTAAATTGAGTTTATGGACTATTGGTGGAGAGCTATTTCAGTTTGGGATCAATTTGGAGCATTTGGCCATCAAGAAGAACACCCCCCATTTGGAGCTTTTCCATACAATTTGCACCTATAGGTAAAACCTTTTAAATTGATTTAAATTTCGGTTTTCTTTGTATATAGGGCTAGATCTAGGAGTCCCCTAGGTGTCCCTAAAATTTGGTGAATTTTGTGTCCGTTTGGTGTCCGTATCGGACACGTGTCATAGTGTTGAGTAGGTATTTGTTGAAATGCCTCAATGGATTGAATGTTGATATTTTTCGAAACAAATTATATATTTGGATAGCTCTTTATGTGTAGATTAAATATGTGTATGACTGAGCACGATTCTGTAGATTTTTTGTGTCCGAAACGGACACGCACCTCGTGCACGACACTGCGCACAGGCCCCGTGCGGTGTCCTGCTGCCACACGTTCACATCCGATACGACATGACTCGGTTGGACACCAAAATTAGTGGACACCTGCGGGCAATGACTGACAGCACACACACAAAACTTGGGGGAATTTTGTCGAGCGGATTGGAAGAAATCCCACCCGTACTGAAATTTTACACACGCATACACGCGCACAGGCACGTCCTGATACGCGTTCGTATCAGGGATACGACGACACGTTGACCTATTTCAGGGTGACACACACGTACCCCTAGACCCCCTCTACCCTCTGACACGTGCACGTGACCTATGATTCACTGTGTCGTGTCCTAGGCTAATCGACACTTCAGTACGAGGCTTGGCTGTACTGTGCACTGTTATTTCTGTTTTGGTGGCTTGGACACTTCGTGTCCACTTGTATGGACACAAGAACACTCACCTAGGCATGTACACATGTACACACTATTTACCCACCTTTCTAATCGAATATCGATTGTTAATTTCAATTCGAAATGGGGAATTCCTAACAAATTCTGATACTTAAACTAACAGTTTGGTTCTAAGGATTTTAAAGGAAGGTTTAACTGTTTGGTTTGATCATTTGAGTGTGGGCTCACCAGTACAAGCCTAGGAATTAACTTGAGTGATTAGGATGTTGTTTTTTTTATTTTATGTATGTTATGGCACTGTCATACTGTGAGCTGATTTTGTATTTTTTATTTTAGATTAGATATGAGGACTGAACACTGTGGGAATGATTTTATGTATGTAAGGACACTTTGTTTGGTTATTGAAAATCTGAGAATTTCCTTACTGCAACCACCATTCATTTTACTATTTGCATATCTATTTCCTATATGTTTCCAGTAAAAGATAACCTATCTACAGATTCTTTTGCATCCACAGTTCACTAGGACACACTCACCTTTGTCATTTGGCACACACACACATGGACTGATTAGAAATTCTGAGAACATTGTGTCCCAACCTGAGAGTAATGTAGATGCCACCTTACACTGCTAACCCCTGCTCATGATGACACTATCACATATGAGTTTTGGTGAATTCGAATGGGTTTGAATTTAATTGGTTACATTGGTTAGTATTTCGTATGTAACAGAGGTTGTCCACTTGGCCTTTACTTGATGTAGTCTCATACTCATTTAGATACCAGTTGGAGAGTTGAGTTGAGGCCTAGTATACTTTTTCCTCATTGCATTTAATTAGGAAATACCTGCTATATATATATATCTGTGTACATGTATGTGAAGATCAAATGAATTGTTTGTTTCTGTTGGGGGTTGGTAGCAGAGCATTGGTTTTGGTTAGCTCGAGTTGGCTTGGCATTTTGCCCTGGCTTTGCATTGCAGAGTAGTTGCATTGATAGCCTTGGCTTGGCCTGACTTTTCAATGCAAATGCAGTAGGGCAGTAGCATTAGAAGGCAGCAGTAAGCAGGTCCTTGATTGCCTAGGCTTGCCTGCCCTGGCTTTGCATGTGTAGGGAGTAGAGAGCCTTGTTCAGGTGGGTTAATAGGGAGGGAGAGTTCCTAGGGAGTTAAGCTACTTGCCTAATCCTCACTGGTCAGTCCCCTTTCCAATTTTCTTAGTCACTTACATTCAGACCAGTCCTGTTTAGACTTAGGTTCCAGTCTAAATGTGTATATCTGTCATTTGGTTCAGCTGTGAGAGTTTGAGAGAGAGGGTTAGTCTTGGGTTGTTGGCATTCGAAACTGGGTTCATGATATTGAGTTCATTATTTAAGGACTGTTTTAGTGTAGAGTATGGAAATGGGTTTTGGATGCTTGTTAGTTACCTTGACTTCAGTCATTGAACCTTGATTTCAGCCCACAGTTCACATCACAATGGTTAGACAGTTTCAAATATATTTTGGTTGGGTTAGAGTGGGAAATTGTGTGAGATGGGTTGATTCCACATTGTTAGCTTACAGTTGAATTGAAGCCATGTGCATAGAAGGATTATGGGTAGCCTTAAGTACAAGTAATAGGATTACCTAGGTAATATGTGATAGGGTTTGGGTAATACATATGTTTATCTAATAGATATAATATAGAGTATGTAGTATAGGTTTATATTTGAATCTAGGTTTAAGGTTTGGTTGATACCACCTTGTCACTAACACTCAATAGTCTAAACTAGCAAAACCTTAGATTTAGGATAATTAAACCAAGTTGGACCTAGTTTCACCATATTGACTAGTCTGACCATTATTGACTAAACTTTAGATAACTTGACTAGTTTGGCTAGAAGGTTTGACCTAGAGTTGACTTTAACCTAGATTAGACTTGTTTAACCTTGTATGACTTAGTTTAACTTCTTGTGATCTAATATGACTTGATTTGACTTAGTTTGACTGTAGAGTTGACCAAGTTTGACTTGGACCTAGTTTGACCTAGACAGTTGACCAGGTTTGTCTTAGAGTTGACTTTGACCTAGATTTGACTTAGAATCATGTAGATTGCATCATAGACTTCATTTGTCTTATTTTAAGCATATTATAACCTGTATTGTTCTATTTAGGACATTGTGACTCCGGTGCAGACATCTGATATTACACTACTTTTTTCAGAGTAGCAGGCGAGTACATTCTCTGATAGTTCTTCCATTTACTTGTCGTTTACTATACTTCAGTTGTAGCTAGTCCTATTTGATTCTGTATTACAAACACGATTTGATATTACTGGATCCATTTCATGCGACACTCACTTATTTAAGTCTGGCCTCTATTCTGGAACCACCTACTGGAACCACCTACTGGAACCACCTACAAGAACCACCCTGGAATCATTTACTGGAACCATTTGTGTACTGGTTAGACTTATACTATTTTGTGTCGGATTATGGATTCACTTGTACTTGTTGGGCGGAGAAATATTGGAATAGGCATGTGAACATACCCAAATACTGGAACCACTCCCTTGGAATTATACTGGAACGATAGCCATCCCACACTTGGCCGAGTGTGCGGTGTGCCGTATTACCTACAGCCGTTCACATGTCGATCCAGATATTTTAAAACACACTGTTAGAGTATAGGCTGGACTCATCCTGGAACCTTTGATCACCAACTGGACTCACCTTATACCGGACTCATCTTGTACTGGAACCACCTGGTATCAGATTCATGTTGTCTGGATTTACTTGGATTTTGTACTTGTTTACATTTACTATCTGGACTTATTATGTTACCTTAGTTCAGCTAGATTTATTTTACAGTCTTTATTGCCATCATTCTTCTCTTGTTTTAGTTACTTTACTTTTCTTGTATCTTACTGCTTCTCTATGCCACAACCTAAATATAAACTGCCATATTCATCAATAAAACTGTTATAACTGCTTTATAGTTCTCTGTCATTTACTTGGGATTTCTTGATGAGTTGTACTCGTTCCTGTCCTGACAGAACCTGTTGAAAATATTACAGATGCTTGCCCTGAGGATATTTGCCCTACTTGCCTTGGAGCAGGAGATGGTTTAGCTACCTATGGCCCCGACACTCAGGAGTGATCGGAAGACTAGCTAGTAGACTTGGTTTAGTTTTTCATGTTTTAGAGCTTGAATTATAATAACTTGTGATACGAGTTTGTATTTGAGTTTGTTTGAGATATTATTATTTAGTAGTTTATAAATGTTGTTATTTAGTTTTTAGTTATAAACTTCTGTGTTATCTTATCATGCTTAGACTGTGATTGAGATTTTATTATATCTATACTTGTCCTCCGTTCGGAGTTGAGATATTGACAAGTACATTATATAATTGCGTGAGTTGTTGATTAGATAGTAACCTAGGACAGCATTCTACCGCCGACACTGCGGCGAAGGCTGGGCGCTGTTACGTACTCGTACCCTCACAGTGGGTGCGGGTCGTGACACTATGTCATTACTTTCCGGGGAATTCACATAGATCCTGACAAAATAAAAGCAATCATGGAGATGAGTCCACCGAGGAACCTCCGTGAACTCTGCGGCCTTCAGGGAAGACTAGCCTATATCAAGAGGTTTATATCTAACCTCTCAGGGCGATGTCAACCCTTTACTCAACTCATGAGGAAAGATGCCTCTTTCGTATGGAACGAAGAATGTCAGCGTGCCTTTGATGACATTATGGAGTATCTGACGCAGTCTTTAGCACTTGAAGAAATTACTTTTTTCTTGAAGGTTGCCAGCCTTTTGCTGGGGTGTGGCACCATGCTATATATAGTGGTATGTGTGTTGAGCCGCATAGATGGCCTGTAACCACGTGGCTAATTAGCACGTGAAGACCCGCTCTTTAGCCGCCATCTGTCAATTTGTTGGGATTTCGTTACAACAAATCTGGGCAGTTAGGGCTTGGTCAGCCTGCCACGTGTCCTGTCGTAGAAATTATTTTGAGTCGCATGTATCTCTCAGTCTTCGACCATGTGGGGCCGCATGAGACTCATGCGGCTTAAGTCGCAGACTTCCTTAGTCCAGACATAGCTTAAAGATTTAAGCCGCATAGATTCTGTATTTTGGCCGCATAAAGGTCATGCGGCTTGGATCACAGTTAGTCTTGGCCGTATGAAGTTCAAAGACTTTGGGGCCGCATATGTTTGAGCCGCATATGGTTCATGCGACTTAGGTGACACTCCTTCTAGCCGCATGAAAGTATACGAACCCTGCTTTTGGGCGACATCTCACGCCTTATCTTTTTGTCAAAGTGTCAGAGCTGTCATTTTGGTCAATTTTGACAGGATTTGTCAGCTTTATTAGACGAACTGATTCTCTTGGCCGCATATCTTCCTTCTTCAGTCGGTTGTCGACGGGCCGCATATGGCATTGATTCTGTCATGCGACTTTTCTTTATGTGGACCTGTTTGGCCCAAAGTATATATGCGAAAAATTATGATCCGCATGAACCCTATATTTTCTATGCTTCTACAAGACCCCCTTCAAAGTTTTCAAATTACAAATTTGGAATACTTTGGATAAGAAGCATGGATATGTCTAGCCGCAGGAAGTTTTCAAGTCGTAGGGAATTTTTGAGCCACAGAGAGATCTCGAGCCGCAGGGAAATCCTGAGCCGCATATGAAACCTCGAGCCGCAGAGAGACTCCATCTGCTTGCCAGCTGCCACTGCTGTATTTAATTTTCTTGATTCAATTTTGGATTTGGGCCCTCTTTTCGAGATAAAGTCGACGGTTACTAGGGTTAAAATCTCCAAACGCCATCATTATCTTTAATGATCTCGTGAACCGAAGCGACACACTTCTTAGAAACTCTATAAATAGGGGTTATTTTGAAGAGAAAATTTTCTCTTTTACCTTCTTCTCTTTCATCTTTGTCTTCTTGTCTTTAATGGCTCCAAAAGCTTCCAAGTCGACTGCGGCCAAATGAAAGGGACTTGCTCCTCCGTCGAGCATAGCAGGCTCTCCTTCTATTCATTCCGACGTGTACCCCTATCAAAGGTAAGGAAAGTGGGAAGATGATGGCTATGTCGTATTATTTTATGTGCGGGCCTGTGCTATATCGCTTTCTGTGCTTTAAGCTTGATCGATGTGTGCTCCATCTCAGTTGGACCACATATGCTCTGTTTGAGAGGGCCGTATAAGTGCTGCATATTAAAACCTGAACCGTATGAGTGACCCAGGACTGATCTGCATAAATACCGCATAACTATGCCGTATAAGTGTCTCCTGATTGAACCGCATGGGTGTCTCATGTTTTTGAGCCGCAGAAGTACTTCGTGACTAAGCTATGTAAGTACGTCATTACTAAGCTGCTTGAACACTTCGTGCCTGAGCCGCATAAGTGCTTCATGACTGAGCTGTATGGGCACCTTTTGGCTGAGTGGCCTAAGTGTCTCCCGACCGTGCCGTATGAGCACTGTATGACTTAGCCGTATGTGACTGTATGACATATCCGTATGCGTCTCATGTTCTTTAAGCTACTATACCGCATAGGTTCTGTTTTGACTAGATCGTATGGATGAAGGGACAAACTTCTTCTAACATTTATTTCCTCTCTATCTTTTGCAGTGAACTTGCCCCTAGCTCCATCGGGGGAGCTCTTGATAGGATATGCCCAATCCGCGTTGGGTGTGAGATTTGACCAGATAGTCGAACACGTGTTGACTCAGATGATCCGTAATCAACCTGAGGCCAGGTTAAGGGAGACCAGGAACCAATCATTTTCTTATCTGCTCGGTATAATAAATTTCGAAAAGCTAGGGGACATTCATTTGAAGCCCGCATTCTTGTTCGGAGACGCTATAGTTATCTCGAACCCCCGTGCCCTGGAGCTATTTGAGAACTGGGATTTTCTTTACAACGGGCTATCGATTCACCTTCCTCAGATGGAATGCCACTTTTCTCTATCGAGTTTCAACATGGTGCCTATCGAGAGGCGAATGGCGGACCCAACAACTCAGGATCGGCAGGCAATATTTATAGGCAATATTTATTATAATAGACGAGCACGGTCAGCGGTCGCAACCAGGGAGTTGGTCAGTTGTTCTGTCGTCGGGCTAAATCGGTAGTTTTATAAATAACTTGAGGCCCAATAATCGTTTCTCTGAAGCTGACACTTTTCTGAACCTGATTGCCCGTAAAGGATCATATCCTACAGGTAGACTGTCGCTGCAGAATAGGATGTGTCATTCCCATCCATGGGTCAACTTGACGCTCTGGATTCTGTTGACTTATGGGGATACTCTTCAATAGCTGGGCCTCTACTATGCCATCAGGGGCACTTGCTATGGCCTTCCTATGAACACAAAGCTGTTCACAGCACTCCTTGAGATGTATAACCATCGTACGGGGACCTTCTATACACCTGCTGGGGAGATAGGACTTGCCCTTCACGAGATGCATGACGTCTCCAAGTTGCCCTGGGGAGATGAAGTTTATGAAGAGTATACTCCCACAAATGAGGAGTTTGAGGAATTGGAGCAACAGTTTTCCAGGTTCTTTGCTATTTATCGGGAGGTGTTATGTCATCATAGCACTTGTCAACAAATGTCAAAGAAGAAGGATGAAAGTTCTGAAGGGACCCTTCCTCACACCAAGGCCTGGGTCAGTTACCTGTTCGACCTTGGCGCCTCGGGCCGGGTTGTCCCTCAGTGCCCTCAGACTCATACGGGAGTTGATGTTCAGGTGCAAAGTGCCAAAAGAACCAAAGCTACTGGTGACAGATTTGGAAGCCAGTCCGACACATTCAGCTACTTCTATCACGATACCAAACCATTGTCAAATAAGGCTATCTTGGCTGGATTTCTGATGGTATGGCTGAGGATCTGCGTGGTTTCAGAGGGTGCTGGTTCGATTGAGAGAATCAGCCATAACCTAATCCTCCCTGCTGTCAAGTTGGTTTTCAGAGGCAGGCTAGCTCTACTCCCAGCCATGGTGTACAACATCTATCGGGGTCTTCGTAACTTTATGGCCAAAACCAAAGCTCGTGACATTATGAAGGATTTAAACCAAATTGAGCTACCCTACCACTATCTGATGGGGTGGTTGCTAATGCACTGCCCCTCTCTGATGTGGCCTGGTCCTGACGGAAATGCGATAATTAATGATGCATTTATTTATCAGTATCATGATATGCCTTAGACTTGTTTGACCATGTTTGAATGTCGTGTTGCGCTCGTGCGGGTGGATCTGCTCCTTCTTTGTGTCGGTCCCACCTTTCACAGATGAGGAAATAAGGTGTCTTTATCTTTATGGCGGTGTCGCACCCCAGATTCTATCCGAGAAGATGTTCCGTTGGTTGCAGAATATTCATTCTGCATATCTGGTGTACCGCAACCACAACGTTGCCTTCTTGGAACCCTACTTGCCCAGTCGATACTCTAGACAATTCGGGTACTGCCAGCTATTTTTGGACAATCCGAGTCCCTGTTTGGGTTACGAGGGTGGCATCCTAGATGGTATCCGGGCCTGGCATTACTATAGTGCTGTCTGCACTCAAACCATCTTCTCTCTTCCTAATACCGGGGGCCCGATGTGCATCTCATACATGGCAGCTCTCCATCATGTCTCTGTGAATGGGCCTCCCCATGACTTCGATGCGAGTACCAGTTTCATAATCGGTACTAAGTTGGCAGAAAAGCGTGAGGAGTCTAAAAAGAGGAACAGGACAGGGAAGGCGAAGGCCGTTGAAGTCTCTGACTCCGATTTTACAGATGTGGAAGAGAAGGATGAATACAACGATCTATTGTCCCCTGCATGTATTCCGGAGATACGCTTACCTTCTCCTGTGCCGAGTCCTTCGCCTAAGCGAAGTAAGCGCGGACCTTTTGTTGCTAATTGGCATTGTTCCCAAAAACGGGTTGTATTTAGGAGTCGAGGTTCTGACCTTGCGGGAGAGGGCAGTGATGCCGAAACCCTTCCGGTGGTAAGTTTTATTCCAGCCGACCACCCTATTATTTTTGGGATTTTATCTTATTGCTTCTCCTTCCTTCCTTTATGCAGTCTTTGGAGGACCTAGACTCTCCGAAGCCCGATGCTACTTTCGATACTCCTCCAATTACGGGCACCCTAGTCGAAGAAGAATTGAATATCGGGGCTGCAGGGTCTCAGTTGGTCACAATCGATCCAACTTCATCTTCTTTTAGATTGACCGGGACTGGAGTGACAAATGTAGGTGATTTGGATATTGCTGTAGAGGAGGATATGGGGACAGTGGGAGGAATCATGACTGTCCAGAGCGAGTCGCGGTCTCCGCCGCGCTCCCCTGGTAAGCTATGTCATATCCTTACCGACAAGGAGGTTCATTTGCTCTTTCTTCGTATCCTTCGAGTCAAGCTGATTGTTGGTTGTTTTGGACCTACATGACCTGTCTCTCTACTGACAATGGTGGATATTAATGCGGAGGAGGAGATAGCGGATGATGTCGGGGTGGACCTCTTGCCGAAGAGAAGAAATAGACCTCCCCCCTTCCAATCGAAAAAAACCCTGCTGAGCCGAGTTCAGAGCCACCTATACCAAAAGTGCCAATGGTAGAGGCGGTGGTTCCTGTGCCAGTATCGGTGGATGCGGGGTTGATTAATGCTGCCTCTTCTTCGGAGACTGAACTCTCCACTCTGCCTAGTCTTCGGCTTCTTCGGGCTGCAGAAGAGGAGATCGCTGCTGTGCGGGAGTCTCGTCGTTCAGTATTTGTTTCCCTTCTGACAAGGTCGTCAAGCTCCGCTATGTCTTCTTCTCACACACCTTCAAGTTCCTTGGCTGATATTCCTTCGACACCGTCATCTTTAGAAAATCTAGACGAATCATCGAGGGATATAGTTGAGAGCTTCTACCGTCATCTAAAACGAGGGGTTAAAGCTACTTCAGTAAGAGGGACTTCATTTGCCATGGCCCGTCTCTGCGCCCAAGGCCAGATTGACCTGCTGAAGATGCTTCCGAGTGAAAAAGGGGTGGCCGTCCTTCTGGAACACAAGTTTGCAGAGGCTAATCAATGCCTAATCCAGTTGCAAAAACTGCGACAAGTCGATATGTCTGTTATGGTGGAGTAGGAGCGTGTTTTCCTTATAAAAGTAGTAGAAAAGGTGAAGGCTGTTCAAGAGACGACCAAGTCCTCTTTAGAGATGGATCTCCAGAAGTTGTCCCTTAAATATGACAAGCTGAGCCGAGAAGGAGAGATTTGCTTGACTCGCGAAGAGACTGTCACCCCCATTTCCCGTATTTCGTATTAATACTCATAGTTGGATTTTGGCATGTATTTTATTTTTCTGGACTTGTGGAATTTTGGGTTTTCTCGTATTTTGGGTTTCGACCCGGCTCGGTTTTAATTGGTTTGGTTTGATTTTAAAACCCCATGGAACACTCTAACCTATACTCCACCCTCATTCCACCACAACCCACCCTCATTAATATCTCCACCAACCTTCTCTCTTCTCATTACTCTTCCATTAATTTTCTATCATCTTCTTCCTTCTTCCACACAACACTCCACCCATAGGCAAGTGCACCTTGCTACCAAATAAGCACTCCATTTTATTTTTCCATTAGCTAGATTAGGCCATGGAGAACAACATTAGAACTTGGTATTTTGTGAATTGGAGCTTCCATTTTTCTAGATCTAGGTTTTAACCATTTTTGAAAATTCTTGGTTTTGATCTATCAAACTTCGATTTTTGCTTGTTTTGATGCTTCTATGTGGAAGAGAATTAAATTTTACACAAGTTAGAACTTTGAAAATCCAGATTTCGTTTTGATTTGGCCAAGATATGAAGAATTGAACTTTTGGTGTTCTTGAGGCTTCTTCTTGGCCTGGAGAAGAAGACTTCAGCCTGCGCTCTTTAGCGCAGTGCTGAACCATGCATCCCCCTCGGCCAGCGCTCTTTAGCGCAGTACTGACCAGTGCAGCTTGTCACTTGGCGAACTGCGTACCCCCATGCACCCATCGGCCCATGCGCCTTCGGCAGTGCGCCATCGGCCCATGCGCCCTCGGCCGTGCACCCATCGGCCCATGCCCCTCGGCCGTGCGCCATCGGCCCATGCGCCCTCGGCTGTGCACCATCCGCCCATGCGTCCTCGACCGTGCGCCATCGGCCCATGCACCCTTGGCCCCGACGCACTTGGCCCCCTGCGCCATCCATCCCCCGGCGCACCGGCCCCTGTGCCATCCATCCCCGGCGCACTTGGCCCCCTGCGCCATCTGTCCCCGACGCACTTGACCCCTGCGCCATCCACCCCCTGTGCAACCCACTTGCACATGATGGTTTGGTTTATTTCTTGGACTTGGCTTCTCTTTTGTGGGTTGGGTTTTGAGATCTTGTTCCACAAAGTACGACTATCTTGACCCAACACGACCTGGCACGGTTTTCGATGATTTTGCTTATGACTAATGCGGTTTTTCTGATTCTGTGAAGTATGATTTTAGTACCTCTGATCTTCTTAATAGTGATCCGATGGGGTACATACTTGACTTGTAACCTATGATTCATGATTTATCTCGGTAACCAGATAACTTGATAGTGGCCCATGGCGGCGCACTCTTGACTCGTAACTTGACTTGACCTGATGCCGTTGCGATGGCTAACTTGACTCTTGTAACTAATTCTGACATCGTGGGTGTTCCTGCTTGCTTGCTTGTGCAATCTACTTGTCTTGTCTTGCATCATGTCTAGGACGTTACTTCCTGGGTACCACGACCAGGGATTCACGCTAATATGGATTAGGCTAATGATTAGATCAAACTAGAACATGGAGAATTTCCAGTCACAGGCAATCTCGTTATCTGGGTGCCTTAATTGGACTTGTAGCTTGCCGACGAGTATAGCACATTTCCAGCACACTGTCATATGTTGTACCTCTAAGTCACCTAGGGTATATCGTCTCCTGGGCAATGTACCCAACCATACTCTCAACCCGCAGAAGGATAACTGGACAGTCTGCAGGGCTTGGGACTGGAAAATTCTTATTGTATCTTGTTAGTAATTAGGCTTGTGATAACCCTAGTTAGTTAAAGTAGTAAGCCGTAGTAATTGCTTGGCCGCTAGTGAATGGATGGTGTCCAGCCTGGTCTAAGTCTCGTCTAAGTCCCCATACCTGGTACTCCTGTACATGATTGTTTTACTTATCTTAAACAATAAATGGATAGGGACAAGTGCTATTCAGGCGAAGGGTTACAACCCCGGTCCTTGTTTGGTTTATGGGTTGTAATCTGGCTTCCGGAATAGTTCAATGTCCCTAGTCGTTTATTGTTCTGCTGTACTTTTATTACCTGTACTTTCCTTCCATTTTCTTATATTCTGATATGCTGGTTTTTGTCCTTATTTCGTGGCCTCCTTTGTGGCACTTGCTCTTTCTGGGATTTGACCCAGCTGGTTTTGTGTGGCCAGATTTCGGAGCAGCTCCCGAGGATCTACCGAACCTCCAGCCCGATGGTGGCAACTAGAAGGAATCCGGGCTACGAGTGGGTTTCCTATTTTGTTTCACTCACTCTATTGTAAAATTATTCTTTTGAGGCATTTAGCCGACGAGCACCTGTTAGCTCGATGCACATTTACTTACTGTCTGCCTACGGGCTGTAAACATGATTAACAAATCCTAGGGTTGATCATGTATGACTTAACTCTTGCTAGTCCTCGTATTTTGTACGACTAGCTTCATGATCAGCTGAATATGTAATATTTGGGACGCCTTTTATTGTATATTTGGTGGTCTAACATCTTGTAATTATATTACTTGCTTAAGATTGAGACAATAGGCTTGACCTTAAGAGACCGTTGGCTTGTGTAAACCCTCATATCTAGACAGCCGTGACCATATGGCGAGGTGGTTCCTATTTCAATATACGTAGCTGGCTATGTTCGCCCCCGCTCTCCAGTATTCTGGTTCTGGGGCGTGACATGGTTTCAGTGGTGGCCCATGCAGGTCTTGGCATTCAAGAAATGTGAGGGTTTATCGAATAGATGTCTCAATCAGTACTCGTCCTTGATCTCCTTTCATATCCTCTGAATCTCTGGAATCTTGACCTGATCACATGCTTGTATCGTTGATTTGTCCTGGTCCTTCCTTATTGTTTCCTATGTCGTTTTCTTCAGCGGCATTGTTCATGTACCAGCCGATCAGCAAGACGGAGCAACTCCGGTGGACCAGCAGCCCGGAGATCAAGCCCAGCACTCCGGAGTAGCCTCCAGATTTGTGCCTACTGGAGGAGAGCCCCCAGTTCAGCCCGTTCAGCCAGCCGAGCCGGATGATGGCACTTTGGTAGGTCTCATCAGGACCTTGATAGCTTCCCAAGATCGCAGAGGAGACGCCTTACACCAGATAGTAGCAGATGATTTGACCAAAGGCGGTCACCCAGGGAACAGCGCGGCCAACAGCTTTAAGCGCTTGAACCCTCCCTTCTTCGACGGCAGTGAAGATGCGATTGCCGCGGACGCTTGTCTTCAGGATACCGAGGTGATTCTGGAGGTATCTAGAACACTTGAGAATGAGAAGGTGGCCGTGGTACGCCTGCAGTTGCTGGACTTGGCTCGCAGTTGTTGGGCAGCGCAGGCCATGGGATTAGTGGCACCTATTGCTTGGGCGGTGTTTAGAGAGAGATTCCAGATGAAGTATTTTGATGTTGTAGCTCGGTACGACCTACAGACAAGATTTACCAACTTGAAGCAAGGAGGCAGAACGGTCGACGGTTATGCATCTGAGTTTTCTAGACTCAGTAGGTTTGCCCCCACCCAGGTAGCGATCGAGTTTGATAGGCCCCAGCGGTTCCAGCAAGGACTGCATTTGGAGTTCTTGTTAGCTGTTGAGCAGTTCGAGCACCAGATGTTCGATGTAGTTTTGAGGGCAGCCAGGAGGCATGAGTACACCTCCCAGAGGATTGTGGATAGGACCGGAGGTAGGAAGCGGTCCCACAGTCAGATGCACCAATCATCAGCTCCAGCCCCGACAGCTAGGAGTTTGACTATTGGAACTCCGAGGCGGACGGCCTCAGTAACGTCGGTTCAGCATTCGACCCTGACATACCCGCAGCAGCAGAAGCAGAAATAGACTTCCGTGATGGGATGTTCTCATTGTGGGAAGCCAGGCCATGTAGTGGCGGATTGTCGTAGGGCACAAGGATTGTGCCTGGCTTGTGGAGCGGCAGATCACAAGATAGGAGCCTGCCCGAATAGGGGTAGTTCATCCTCCTCCAATCTAACCAGTCCATCGGTTAGAGGACCAGCACCTATACAGCAACAGCAGTACCCGAGGCTATTGTTGCCTCAGGCCCAGGCGTTTTATCAGCAGAACCAGTAGCAGTATACCCAAGCCCAAGTGCAGAGCAGGCAGAGAGGTTTCCAGCAGAAGGGACCCGCAGCTAGAGGACAAGGTCAGGCCATGATGATGACTATAGAAGAAGAAGTTGCACCAGGTGAGGTAGTGGCAGGTACTATTCTCGTCAACTCCTCTCCAGCATTGGTATTATTTGATTCTGGTGCATCGCATTCATTCATGTCTGCACGATTCGCGACACGGATAGGATTGGAGCCTGAGTCATTATCAGTGAGGCTTAATATACTTACTGGTAATGGTCTTGTGGGAGAAGATCGAGTGTCTTCCTCGTGTCGGATCGTAGTTAGCGGTAGAGAGTTCCCCGCTAGATTTATAGAATTCCCTATGGCAGACTATGATGTAGTCTTAGGCATGGATTGGTTGAGGAACCAGTATGCTAGGATAGACTGCCATGGTGGCAGGGTTGTTTTCAGCATTCCAGGCGAGCCAAAGTTCTCATTTTCCAGAGGCGCAGTGGAGCCATCTTCCCCAGTGTTGCGGATGGCAGTAGCGGCAGAGCAGTTGTCCAGGATAGTTGAAGAGTTTCCAGATGTCTTCCCAGAAGAACTTCCAGGGATGTCGCTAGAGCGGGAGATCGAGTTCACTATAGACTTGATCCCCGGTACCGTACCAGTATCAGAGCGAGTCTACAGGATGGCACCTTCAGAGCTAGAGATTTTGCACAAGATGATTGAAGAACTCAGGACCAAGGGATTCATTCGTGCAAGTGGATCGCCTTGGAGAGCCCCGATGCTTTTTGTGAAAAAGAAGGATGGTACGTCTAGGTTATGTGTAGATTATCGTACCTTGAACTCAGTGACAATTAAGAACAGATACCCTCTCCCGAGGATAGATGACTTTTTTGATCAACTCAAATGGGCTTCAGTGTTTTCGAAGATAGATTTGCGATCAGGATACCACCAGATCAGAGTCAGAGAGCAGGATATCCCGAAGACAGCTTTCCGTTCTAGGTATGGACATTGGGAGTTCCTTGTTTTGCCATTTGGAGTAACCAATACGCCAGCCGTATTCATGGACCTCATGAATCACATTTTTATGCCTTACTTGGATCAGTTCGTGATCGTGTTCCTAGATGATATCCTGGTCTACAGCAAGAGCGAAGCAGAGCATGAGCAGCATCTCAGAATCGTCCTTCAGACGCTTAGAGAGCATCAGTTGTATGCCAAGTTCAGTAAATGCGAGTTCTGGCTCGATCGTATTTCGTACTTGGGTCACATCATTACTCGAGGAGGAGTGGAAGTGGATCCCCAGAAGATTGTGGCTATCGAGTTATGGCCAGTACCTAGCTCAGTGGCAGAGGTTCGCAGCTTCCTTGGATTGGCCGGCTACTACCGACAATTTATTTCAGATTTTGCAAGGATTTCAGCATCGATGACCCAGTTGACCCGCAAGGATGTACAGTTTGCTTGGACAACGGAGTGTCAGGAATCATTTGAGAAGTTGAAGCGAGGTTTGATAACGGCTCCCATTCTCACACTTCCAGATGGGACCGGAGGATTCACCGTTTATTACGATACTTCAGGCAGAGGATTGGGGTGTGTCTTGATGCAGCATGGGAAGGTAATATCTTATGCATCACGTTAACTTCGTGATCATGAGAAGAATTACCCGACCCACGACTTGGAACTGGCAGCAGTAGTGTTTGCACTCAAGCTTTGGCGGCACTACTTGTACGGAGATAGAGAGGAGATATTTACAGATCACAAGAGCCTGAAGTATATTTTCACCCAGAAGGACCTTAATATGCGACAGAGAAGATGGCTCGAGCTATTGGTAGACTACGATGTGGACTTGCAATATCATCCAGGGAAGGCCAACGTTGTAGTAGATGCGTTGAGCCGGAGAGCCGGAGTTTACCTCCTAACGGCGCAACCAGAGTTATTGGCAGATTTTCAGAAGATGAGAATTGAGGTGGTTCTTCCTACCAGTGTGGCATTGATGGCCAGTCTACAGGTTCAGTCCAGCGTAGTTGAGAGAATCCGGATGGCGCAGTCTACAGATTCTAAGATTCAGCGGCTCAGAGCAGAGTGTGGGGCAGGAAGAAGACCAGAGTTGTGCATTCATGAAGATGGTACACTTCGACACGGCACTCGTCTTTGTGTACCTAGTGGAGATATCAGACAGGAAGTTATGGCAGAAGCTCACAGTTCACAGTATTCTATTCATCCCGGTAGCACGAAGATGTACCGTGATATTCGTCAACATTTCTGGTGGAATGGTATGAAGAGGAAGATAGCCCGGTTTGTCTCTCGGTGTTTGGTTTGCCAGCAGGTTAAAGCTGAACATCAGAGGCCCGCTGGACTTCTTCAGCCCTTGCCAATTCCAGAATGGAAGTGGGAGCATATGACCATAGATTTTGTGACTGGATTGCCTAGATCCCCGTCTGGTCGAGATGCTATTTGGGTTATAGTTGACCGGCTCACGAAGGTGGCTCATTTTCTCTCATTCAGAGTTGGGCAGTCAACGGCTCAGTTGGCAGAGATGTATCTCAGGCAGATTGTCAGGCTTTACGGTGTGCCCGTCAGCATCACCTCGGACCGAGATTCAAGGTTTACGTCGCACTTTTGGCGCAGCCTGCAAGAGAGTTTGGGAACTCACCTTCAGTTTAGCTCAGCATATCATCCGCTGACAGATCGCCAGTCAGAGCGCACCATCCAGACTCTTGAGGATATGTTACGGTCATGTACACTTGACTTCGATGGGTCGTGGGAAGATCACCTGTACCTGGTGGAGTTCTCGTACAACAATAGTTTCCAGGCCAGTATTCAGATGGCTCTGTTCGAAGCTCTGTATGGTAGGAAGTGCAGGTCCCCGCTAGCATGGGACGATGTCGGAGAGAGGCAGATGCTCGGTCCAGAAATGATTGCCCAGACAGTTGAAGTAGTCAGAAGAACCAGGGATCATCTTCGAGTTGCCCAAGACCGCCAGCGACATTGGGCCGATGCCCATCGGCGTCCCTTAGAGTTTGCTATCGGCGACCATATATTTCTTAGGATCTCGCCTAACCGCGGCGTCATTCACTTTGGCGTACGGGGAAAGCTTAGTCCTAGGTATAGGGCCGTTCGATATCCTGGAGCGAGTAGGGGATGTATCCTATCGTCTTGCTATTCCGCCATCGCTAAGTGAGGTGCATGATGTATTCCATATGTCCCAATTACGACGGTACGTCCCGGACCCGAGCCATATCCTAGACCATTTGGAATTGGTTGTTGGTACCAACCTTTCGTATGAGGAGAAGCCCGTGTCTATTTTGGACCGGAGGGAGAAGATATTCAAGAACAAGACTATTAGCTTAGTCCGTGTTGCTTGGGGTCATCACTCTCTAGGTGAGTCAACGTGGGAGCGTGAGGATGATATCCGATCGCGATACCCCTATCTGTTTGACTCGTAAGGTATAATGTCTTCCTTATGCCTTATGCCTTTCGTTTCTTGATTGCATGTATGATTGTATGATGGAGTTGCTTAGTGTAGTTGTTGGTGCTTAGTGTAGCTTGTCATGGCAATCTCTAGCTCCTTGATTAAATTCCGAGGACGGAATTCTTTTAAGGTGGGTAGAGTTGTCACCCCCATTTCCCATATTTCGTATTAATACTCATAGTTGGATTTTGGCATGTATTTTATTTTTCTGGACTTGTAGAATTTTGGGTTTTCTCATATTTTGGGTTTCGGCCCGGCTCGGTTTTAATTAGTTTGGTTTGAGTTGGTTTGATTTTAAAACCCCATGGAACACTCTAACCTATACTCCACCCTCATTCCACCACAACCCACCCTCATTAATATCTCCACCAACCTTCTCTCTCCTCATTACTCTTCCATTAATTTTCTATCATCTTCTTCCTTCTTCCACACAATACTCCACACATAGGCAAGTGCACCTTGCCACCAAATAAGTACCCCATTTTATTTATCCATTAGCTAGATTAGGCCATGGAGAATAACATTAGAACTTGGTATTTTGTGAATTGGAGCTTCCATTTTTCTAGATCTAGGTTTTAACCATTTTTGGAAATTCTTGGTTTTGATCTATCAAACTTCGATTTTTGCTTGTTTTGATGCTTCTATGTGGAAGAGAATTAAATTTTACACAAGTTAGAACTTTGAAAATCTAGATTTCGTTTTGATTTGGCCAAGATATGAAGAATTGAACTTTTGGTGTTCTTGAGGCTTCTTCTCGGCCTGGAGAAGAAGACTTCAGCCTGCGCTCTTTAGCGCAGTGCTGAACCGCGCATCCCCCTCGGCCAGCGCTCTTTAGCGCAGTATTGACCAGCGCAGCTTGCCCCTTGGCGAACTGCGCACCCCCTCCATGCACCCATCGGCCCATGCGCCCTCGGCCGTGCGCCATCGGCCCATGCGCCCTCGGCCGTGCGCCATCGGCCCATACGCCCTCGGCCGTGCGCCATCGGCCCATGCGCCCTCGACCGTGCGCCATCGGCCCATGCACCCTTGGCCCCCGGCGCACTTGGCCCCCTGTGCCATCCATCCTCCGGCGCACCGGCCCCTGTGCCATCCATTCCCGGCGTACTTGGCCCCCTGCGCCATCTGCCCCCGGCGCACTTGACCCCTGCGCCATCCACCGCCTGCGCAACCCACTTGCCCATGATGGTTTGGTTTATTTCTTGGACTTGGCTTCTCTTTTGTGGGTTGGGTTTTGAGATCTTGTTCCACACAGTACGACTATCTTGACCCAACACGACCTGGCACGGTTTTTGATGAGTTTGCTTATGACTAATGCAGTTTTCCTGATTCTGTGAAGTATGATTTTAGTACATCTGATCTTCTTAATAGTGACCTGATGGGGTACACACTTGACTTGTAACTTGTGATTCATGATTTATCTCGGTAACCAGATAACTTGATAGTGGCCCATGGCGGCGCACTCTTGACTCGTAACTTGACTTGACTTGATGCCGTTGCGATGGCTACTTGATTTGTGTAACTAACTCTGACACCGTGGGTGTTCCTGCTTGCTTGCTTGTACAATCCACTTGTCTTGTCTTGCATCATGTCTAGGACGTGACTTCCTGGGTACCACGGCCAGGAATTCGCGCTAATATGGATTAGGCTAATGATTAGATCAAACTAGAACATGGAGAATTTCCAGTCACAAGCAATCTCGTTATCTGTGCGCCTTAATTGGACTTGTAGCTTGCCGACGAGTAGAGCATATTTCCAGCACATTGTCATGTGTTGCACCTCTAAGTCACCTAAGGGTATATCGTCTCCTGGGCAATGTACCCAACCATACTCTCAACCCGCGGAAGGATAACTGGACAGTCTGCAGGGCTTGGGACTGGGAAATTCTCATTGCATCTTGTTAGTAATTAGGCTTGTGATAACCCTAGTTAGTTAAAGTAGTAAGCCGTAGTAATTGCTTGGCCGCTTGTGAATGGATGGTGTCCAGCCTAGTCTAATTCTCGTCTAAGTCCCCATACCTGGTACTCCTGTACATGATTGTTTTACTTATCTTAAACAATAAATGGATAGGGACAAGTGCTATTCAGGCGAAGGGTTACAACCCCGGTCCTTGTTTGGTTTATGGGTTGTAATCTGGCTCCCGGAATGGTTCAATGTTCCTAGTCGTTTATTGTTCTGCTGTACTTTTATTACCTGTACTTTCCTTCCATTTTGTTATGTTCTGATATACTGGTTTTTGTCCTTATTTCGTGGCCTCCTTTGTGGTACTTGCTCTTTCTGGGGTTTGACCCAGCTGGTTTTGTGTGGCCAGATTTCGGAGCAGCTCCCGAGGATCTACCGAACCTCCATCCCGATGGTGGTAACTAGAAGGAATCCGGGCTACGAGTGGGTTTCCTATTTTGTTTCACTCACTCTATTATAAAATTATTCTTTTAAGGCATTTAGCCGACGAGCACCTGTTAGCTCGATGCACATTTACTTACTGTCTGCCTACGGGCTGTAAACATGATTAACAAATCCTAGGGTTGATCATGTATGACTTAACTCTTGCTAGTCCTCGTATTTTTTACGACTAGCTTCATGATCAGCTGAATATGTAATATTTGGGATGCCTTTTATTGTATATTTGGTGGTCTAACATCTTGTAATTATATTACTTGCTTGAGATTGAGACAATAGGCTTGACCTTAAGAGACCGTTGGCTTGTAGTAAACCCTCATATCTAGACAGCCGTGACCGTATGGCGAGGTGGTTCCCATTTCAATATACGTAGCTGGCTATGTTCGTCCCCGCTCTCCAGTATTCTAGTTCTGGGGCGTGACAGAGACCACTACTCGTGCTATGACCGCAATTAACGAGCAGCTCCTCCATCTCCAAACCAGGCTGACATCTCTGGGGACTGAACTCCAAGCCACTCGTCAGAAGAGAGAGAAGATCTGTAAGAAGACTGATGAGGTCATACGAACCTCTGCCGCTCTAGAAGGTGCACTGAAAAAACTATAAGAAGACTGGCAGGCTCACACACATCTTAAGGATACTGAAAAGCTATCCCAGGAAGCTGAACGCCGAGCGAGACTGAGAATTGAGCGCTCTACTGCGCAGCTGGAAGACGTTCTCATCAAGCTATGTGTCACTGATGAGTAGTAGACTTTCCAGCCCCTTTTTTATATAGTTTCGTGAATGTAACTGACTTTAAGTAAGCATGATACATTCACTCCACTCTGAGGAACTTGTAATAGAGGGTTTGATAGCGTTTTGATAAAAAATATCCTCCTGGAGGGACTTTTTGTGGACCTATCGCCCTTTTGTGCATTTGGAAATGCGGGCAAATAGATTCAATAATATTTTGTGGACCTACTACTCTTTGGTACACCGATGGTGTGAGTAATAGATTAGGATAACTTTTACGGACTTATCACCCTTTTTGTGTACTGGCGACGTGAGTACTGGTAATAAGTGGGGAGAAGACCAACATATTTACTCAGAGGTAAAGAGGATGTGGTAAATATGGGTCTGAAGTAGAGCCTCCCTACTCAGAGGTGATGAGGACGTGGTAGGAGTAGGCTTAATAGGGATACTTGGAACAACTCAGAGGTGCTATTAACGTGGAAGTTCTACGTATTGGGCGGTTTGTTTGTGATAGACAGGAAAAATAACTCAGAGGTAATATGGACGTGGCTGTTTTTCCCATTGGGGAATTTTGTGGACCTATTACCCTTTTTGTGCACCGATGGTGTGAGTAATAGATTAGGCTAAGTTTTGTGGACCTATTAGCCTTCTGCGCACTGGTGGTGCGGGTAATAGATTTCAAAACAAAAACCTAACAGAGGTAACATGGACGTGATATATGGTAGTCGAAACATCAAAGTAGAAGTTCAGAGGTATCAATATACATGACTTGTCACTCATAGAGGTGCAAACTACGAGTCCCCTCAGGGGGAAGAACGGAGTGTAAGTTCAGAGGTACCTGATGTACATAACTCGACACTCTGGGTAGTTTTTTTTTAAAGGTGGCCTTGGGGATTACATCATCAAGGGAGGGACTATCCGTTTGTGCCACCAGGTACTTGGCGAATTCTCTGTCCTCTTTCGCTACCCCCTGCGATCTCCAAGGTTGGGGCACCATCTTAGGCAACTTGACCACCAGGGGTTGGACTTGTGATTAGGGGTCGGATGACCCTTGGTTCTGACTATGCAGCCTGGATGAGAGAACCGGGCACCTCTCTATGCAAAGTTGCGACAAGGGGTACGGCTTTGCCTGGTTTACGGGTCTGGAGATAAAATATCCAGGGTTTCTCTGGCCCTGCGATGGTCTACAGTTTGTCAGTGATGTACTTCTTGAATTCCTCATATAGATAAGCCTCCGAAGAGTAATAAGATTCAACCCCTTTGAAGGGATCAATGTCGACGAATTCAGTTTTTACGGAACCGTGCTTACTGACATACTTGAAACACTGGTGAAGGGTGGATGGCACGATCATATTGTCATGTATCCACGGATGTCCCAGGAGGATGTTGTAGGAGGTGTCTGCATCTATGACGTAGCAGGTAACTTCCGTCTTCAGGTCACCAATCTGGCACTTCAGCAGGATCTTCCCTAGGGGATAACTTCTTCCCGAGTTAAAACCGCTAATGCAGTGTTGGTTGCTGTTAGCCGATGCATAGGGATGCCAAGAAGTTTGAGCAAGCTTTTCGGGATGATGCTTATTGACGAGCCAGGGTCGATATGTATCCGATCCACCTTGATGTCGCCAATGCATCCAGTGTAGTACAATGGGCGATCATGCAAATTGGACTTGATCAACATGTCATGAGGAGTAAATATGATATTGGGCATTACATCTGTGCTATCGTCGCCCTGTAGATCTGCTTGCGGGTCTTTCCCTGGAGGCTCGACCTGGGCTAAGTAGGCGTCAGCATTTTGGAGTGCTTCGTTTAATGCGACACAAAGATCCTTGGAGAGCCTTAGGAGCTCGTATAATGACAACTTTGCTGGCGTATTAGCCAATTGTGCTAATATGTCAAAGTTGTAAGGTCTCTCTAGTCCCTGAGGTACATCACTGCGGAGTGGCCTGTCGAAGCGGGTTTCTTTTGTTTTGGACTTATCCGCCAGTGGAGGCTGAGATGGCCTTGGAACATCAGAGGAAGGCAACGTTGTCGGCTGAGGATCTTCGGCTGAACTATCTCGTACGGGCTAGACTTGTGTTCCAGATCGGGTAACAATGGCTGCAGCTTCCTCAGCCTCGGCTGAAATTGTATGGCAGGATCTAGACTTCCTGCCCTTTTTCTTGCTGGTAGGAGATGACACCCCTTGGGTAACTTCGAGCACTAAGTCTGGATGCACCCACATGATCTCTCCTCGCAATGTGGTAAGAGGTACCAATCCAGATGTTTGGGTCCGGACGGGTGGAAGATTAGTAACCTCCATCGTTGCCCGAGGGACTAGTATAACCCCGTTTGGAGTGCTCATTGGAAGAAAGTTGTCGAACTGAATAGACACCATATTTGCCGCCACGATAACCTCTTCAAAGTCTATCGACAGAGCTTTGGAGTCGATAAGACTCTGAATGTATCGCTTCATTTGGAAGCAATCATGAGTGACATGATGGACATAGCGGTAGAAGTGACAATACTTTGGGTCCTCCATTTCTGCTGCTCTGGGCTCGAGCCTTGGTGGAGGGAGCTGGATCCTACCCCCTTGTAAGAGCATGTCGAAGATAGGTTTGACATGACTATCTTTAAATGAGTAATTAACGTTAGGCCACGGACCTTCCGTCTGTTTTTGTTCGAACTTCTGAGTCGCATCAGCGACCATGGCCTTTTTGCGATTATTGTCCCGGCTGGTGGTGGTGCCACTGTTGTTGTTGCTGGGGGTGGAACCAGGACGTCTGCCTTTATCCTCTTTATTTGGGATGTGTAATCCTAACATGCGAGCTTTTTTCAATTTTGCCTCTGCATTGGTAGCGCTTATGATGAAGGTCGTCCAATCCCTGAACTGATCGTCACCCATCCAGAGGCTAATTGCAGGGAGCAGCTTCTTCTGGCAGATTTCAATCAAGGAGCTCTCGGGATTGCCTTGGGGCAATCTCATCGCGGTTTGCAGAACCGCTCGATATAGTTCCTTGTTAGCTCCCTTTCTCCCTGAACGGCGTCAATTAGAGACGACATTGTTACATCATGCCCCACTTTGTAGAATCTTTTCAGGAACATGTGTTTGAATTCGTCAAAAGAATGGATGCAGTTTTCGGGAAGGTTGCAGTACCAGTCGAACGCGATCCCCTCTAATACTCCGATGAATAATCGCGTAAGGATGGCGTCACTATACGGCAAGTGGTCGGTTGTGACCTCAAAGTAAGTCATGTACTGACTAGTAGAGGTCTTTTCGTCATAAGAATCGAAATGGAACGGCTTGTAACGTGGTGGAAAAGGCATATCTCTCCATGCGACGGGATATAGCTGGCGTATTCTGAGGTCCCGAGAGGAGTCTCAGGCATTAAACATTGCCCGAAGCTCCTGGACTTCCCTTCTTGCCTCCTTGGCTACATCTACAGCTGAAGGAACAGATGCTCCTAAGGGATCATCACCCAAAGGAGGGGCGGTCGTGTTGGAGTCCGCGTTGACTGCGGGTCCCAAGCTTGTTTGTCCAGGCGTCCTTGCCGATTGGGTTGGCAAGGCGGCTTTGATTTCGTCTACGAACTTGACCAAGGACAGGAGCATGGCTTCGAGTACTTCTAGACATTATCGATTAGAAGGTGCTTCATGGTCATTGTCGGCCATAAAGACTGTTCGTACGTGGGTAGAGGTGGAAGAGACCGTAGCAGAGGTGCTCTCTGTGTCATACCCTCGTGCCGAGAAATCATCGAAAAATGTCAGAATGTCTTCCTCCTCGGACTCGGAAGGGGTGCTACACCCTGTACAGGAAGCTGCATTATCTTGGTGAGGGTGGTGATCCTCAGGGAAATCTAAGTATGTTGCACAGTTTTCGGGGACTTCTACCCCCTGTATGTGCTCTTGGTACACCGGGTTGTTATATATATTGAGGGGACTGCTACCCCCAGCTTCATCTTCTCTCAAGGAGGCCGAAGGTGCACCCCCGGGTACTGGAAGCTTCTTTTCGGAATGAGTGCCTAAATAGACACCCCTGTGGTTGTCGATGGGACCCCCCCAGATGAGGGTCTCCTTGCCATACTGGCAGAAATGGCCGGGCTGGAAGAGCCTGTCTTCTTTCCATCCTTACTGGGAGGAACCTTTTGAGTTGAATTACAGGAGGCAAAAGGAAACTCCTCGTCCCCTAGAATTTGTACCTGCTTCTTGAGTTGTTGTCGAACAGGTGCTGGCTGCTGTAATCGTCGAAAAACCTGCCGACCTTTAGGTGCTGCTGATTTGTTGCAGCAACAGTTGATGATGACTCGGGTGCAACGACGTCCCGAGAGGGACTCATTGCACGCCAATGCTGCCACCTTGCGTTTGTAAGTAATCACCTCACGCAAGTCGATAGCAAGCTGATCTACCTTTGCACCAAACTTGTGGACTCGGGAATCTCGAGCGCACGGGTACTTAGGTATCATGTTTGCTTCCTGATCCGTGGCTAGTAACAACACTTGCTCTGGATCGTCGGAGGGAGACTTTAAAGACCCACCCTGTCTGTTAGCCCTAGAGGACTGGACGCGGGTGGTTCTGTACAACTTTTTATCAAGAGCCCGTGTAACAGCTAACGGGGCCCGCTGACAGTCAATAACTTGGACAGTTGGTTGGGCTTGTTCGGCCCGTACTGCAACAGAATTTTTTGACTTAGCGCCCGAAGGAGCATAGTAAAAAGAGTCCAGATTGATACATCCCGTATTCTCAATGGGCCGCATGGAGTCGAGCTTGCATGAGAGACGGTAGAACACCGAGCTTCTGTTAGGGCCGCATGAGGCATCCTGTCTGAGGTCAGGATTGGTTGCGTCATAGCCTGTCTTCCTGCGGCTAGAGCTGGCTGCCGCGTAGGCCACCTTCCTACGGCCAGAGTTGGCTGCTGCATGAGTCATTTGCCTGCGGCCAGAGTTGGCTGCTGCATGAGACGTCTGCCTGCTGCCAGAGTTGGCACATCTCTCTTATGCGACTTCTTCTTTGTCCGCATGGATTTCCCTTGTGCCCCTAAAAATTTAGCATCGTAGTGTTTTCCTTTGCTAGATTTAGGGGCAGTGGGGTCCTATACGGTCGGAAGCAAAGCCGCATGAGAGCTTTGGTCACCGTCTTGGGCTGCAAAAGGAGCTTCCTCGAGAACTTGGTCGGGGGAAACAGTTTTGCGCGCCGACGTCCTGCGAGTCCTTTTTGGGTTGGCCCACTTCTGTGACGGGCTGACGCTCCCTTCAAAGAGCAATTCTTCGAAGGCTTGTTGGTTAAAATGAACCACAAGCATCTGCTGTGTAGAGCCGAGCTTGGACGCGTCAGATTGCGTCACCATCTTCTCATCGGAAGAGAAGGACGTCCCCAGCAGAGTCGCCATCGTGTTTCCCATAAAAATCAAAGATAGGTATTACAGAATACTGAAATTGATTGCAAACTCGCTTGTACAAAGAAAAGCCTAGAAGGAAATCCTAGGAAATAATCTAAGTACAATTGTTTAGTTTTGATTCTGGGGGGTGACGGTAGAGGCTCGAAAAAGTGCTATCAACTCTGCCTTACTTCTTGGACTATCTGACGCAGTCTTTAGCTTGAAGAAATTGCTTTTTTCTTGAAGGTTGCCAGCCTTTTGCAAGGGTATGGCACCCTGCTATATATAGTGGTATGTGTGTTGAGCCGCATAGATGGCCTGTGGCCATGTGGCTAATTAGTACGTGAAGACCCGCACTTTAGCCGCCATCTGTCAATTTGTTAGGATTTTGTTGCAGCAAATCTGGGCAGTTAGGACTTAGCCAGCCTGCCACGTATCCTATCGCAGGAATTATTTTGAGCCGCATGGATCTCTTAGTCTTCGACCATGTGGGGCCGCATGAGGCTCATGCGGCTTAAGTCACATACTTCCTTAGTCCAGACATAGCTTAAGGATTTAAGCCGCATAGATTCTGTATTTTGGCCGCATAAAGGTTATGCGGCTTGGATCACAGTTACTCTTGGCCGCATGAAGTTCGAAGACTTTGGGGCCGCATATGTTTGAGCCGCATAAGGTTCATGCGGCTTAGGTGACACTCCTTCTAGCCGCATGAAAGCGTACGAACCCTGCTTTTGGGTGACGTCACACGCCTTATCTTTTTGTCAAAGTGTCAGAGCTGTCATTTTTGTCAGTTTTGACAGGATTTATCAGCTTTATCAGACGAATGATTCTTTTGGCCGCATATCTTCCTTCTTCAGCCGGTTGTCGACGGGCCGCATATGGCATTGATTCTGTCATATGGCTTTTCTTTATTCGGAACTGTTTGGCCCAAAGTATATATGCAAAAAATTATGATATGCATGAACTCCATATTTTCCATGCTTCTACAGCTCTATGTACGGGCGATGGAACACTCCCTCGGTGCTTTGCTAGCACAGAATAATGACGCAGGACATGAACAAGCCATTTACTTTCTCAGCCAGATGATGGTAGGACCGGAACATAGGTACACCGCCGTAGAGAAGGAGTGCCTTTCCCTAGTGTTCGCCTTTCAGAAAACACGACACTATGTGACAAGACAGACCATCCATGTTGTTTCACGAGTTAATCCTCTCAGGGTTCTTATGACCAAAGCCATGGGCACTCAGTTCTCGTCTAGCCACCTGGGCGATACTATTATCCTCCATACGACATGATTTTTGTTCCACAGAAGGCTGTCAAAGGTCAAGCCATGGACGACTTCTTAGCAGCCCATCCAGGCTCAAAAACAGCTAGAATTTATGAAGAAATCCCCGACGAAGTCATCGCCTCAAACATGACTTCGCATAACGCTATTTGGCGAATGTTCTTTGATGGTGCTTCAAGAACGGGGCCACAAGGTGATATCGTCGCTGGAGTCGGGGTAGTATTAATTTTTCCCTTTGGGTTGGTGGTCAATCGGGCATATTCTCTTACGGAACCCTGTTCAAACAACGTAGCTGAATATAACACTCTAGTCATCGGACTCCAACTCGCAAAAGAAGTGGGGATCAAGTATCTGGAAGCATATGGTGACTCACAATTGGTTGTTAACCAGATCTGAGGTTCATACGAGGTTCGCAATGAGGACCTGATTCCCTACTATCAGACAACAATGGCCATCATTGCAACCTTAGAAGGGTTCTTTATAGAGCATGTTCTTAGGCTCCAAAATATCGAAGCCGATGCCCTAGCAGGTCTCGCCGCTTCCTTGGCGCTTCCAAATGATACTCATCATCTAGTCGACGTAATAGGCTATGAGCTGGTCTATCCCAAGAACAATCTTCAACCAGGTACGAATTACTCCGCCCAGATAACCAACGACATACAAGACTGGAGATGCCCGCTCATCGACTTTGCAGTCTATAGAATTCTGCCAGAGAATGTAAAGGAAGTAACTTCAATCAGAAGACGCTCTCTCAGATTCTTCTATGATACAGAGACAAAAATGTTTTATCGACGATCCTACGATGGGCTACTATCAAGATGCCTGTCAAATGCAGAAGCCAAAGAAGCTTTACGTGAGGCTCACGACGGCGCTTGCGGGGTTCACCAACCTGGCCCGAAATTGCAAGATCGTCTCTGCCAGATGGGTTATTACTGGCCCACAATGGTGGTAGATGCAGTTGATTATGCAAAGAAGTGTAAGGCTTGCCAGATCTATGAAGATTTCATACATCTTCCATCCGAATTCTTGCACCCGACAGTGGCCTCTGGGCCATTTGAAGCATGGGGAATGGACATCATTAGGTCAATCACCCTACCGTCGTCTAGGCGGCATCGGTTCATACTTGCTATCATCGATTACTTCTCCAAATATGTAACGCCCCAGTCCTAAAATACGTAGGACCAAGTACTTGAATATGCCAGCTGCACATATACGAAAAATACTCTAATATGTGGAATCCTCATATATGCACATATGCTGTAAATAAAATAATCACATGCCAGAATAATATAACCTAATCTCATCACAGCTCAACACAGAAGAATATAGAGTCCAAATAAATAAATAAGAGTATCAAAAGATAGCCGGGTGAACATGCTCACTCCAAACAGCTATAAAAATAGTCTCACAAGATCAGAGTCTAACCTCCGCAAAAAAAAAGAGATGTAAAAATAATGTCTACAACTGTCTCAGATAAGAAAAAGTCTAGAAATCAGTAATGACTGCCTCATCATCGATGTAGGATAGCTCCAACGCCGCTCCGTACTCCTATGGAAAATTGTCTAACCCTGGAGAGATAACCAGGTCCTCAGAGGACATAGCAAGATACAAGAAAACACCATGCCATATAAACTGTGATAATATAATAAGAGAAAAGGGTATACATGCAATCAGGTTCCTGACCATTCTACTGTGAATATGCAGTTGAGATACAATCCTTCGACGCATGAGCCCTTGCTGAATATAGGATCCGGTATAGTCCCCTCTTAGGCACCAGTGACAAAGCGTATGACGTTCCAAGAACGACAGTGGCAAACCTGAGAGGCTAAACATACCCGTATCTCCAGCGGAGCTTCCGGGTTACAAGGAAAGTACAATCGAAGCTCATAGGTCAGGTATTGTTCTCCCCACCCAATGCATAGTATTATCATCTCCATGACTGACATGTACCTCTAGTAACCACCAAGTCTTCTATCATGCAACTCTATTGGCAGTTACCCCTATCCATCGCACGCTCCATACATATCGGTGGCCAGCCAACTACGCAGATACGTGTCCTACATGTGACTCATATCACGTGATACAACAAGTGTCAAGGCCGTATGAGATATACCAATACCCCAACATCAATGGGTGGTCAATAAACTAAGTCAATGCAAGAGAAATAAACAAAGCGAGAAAAACGACCGATAGAGTCGCTTGCACCCAAGTGTGACTTGGACGCACAGTTTAAATATCAAAAAATAAGAATGCTAGAAATAATAACTGAAAATAAGAAATATAGTAATCACAGAGTAAGGTGGCAAGGTATCTTGTCTGATGGTGCAAAGTAGCAAGTCCAGGTAATCATAATGTCAGCTAAGAAATGTCGCAATCTCCAAACAACTACGGACGCTGAAATAAACATCAAAAACACACTCGGTGTAAAAGATATACCTAGGAAATGCCTGTCCAAAAGTCTAATTCTGGAACAGTGGCAAAATCATAATTTTGGGTCAAAACGATTTACGCCGTTGGACCCGCTTTGCACCGAAATGCGTGCCGAAGTCTATGGTCTCTAAAGTCATCAAACTACATGTCTACAAATTCAGTTCAAGGAGAGGAACTCAACGGTATATCCAGTTTTGGATTTCGATGAGCCGTGTACAAAATTGCCCGTTTGAGTGGGTCGCGGGACCACCAAAAATGGTTCCGATTCGACCTTCTCAGAATCGAACCAAACTTGGCACACAGGACCAGAATTTCGATCCGGATCTGTTGGCATAAGTTTCGTCTCGAATCGACGACTGTACACGAAGTTAGGATGAAGTTTGCAAATTGGCGATACGGGGTATCTCGACGGATACGGACTGATTTCGTCGCGTACACACGACGAAACTGAGTTCCGTCAGTTCCCACACGTCGGCAACGTCCATACGCGCCTTCCGATGTGTATAGCGTACGACCACGTCGCCCGGTTTGTCGGGGCACGTACCGTATCGGGGTAAAGTTTCTGAAATTTACTATGTTATACGCAATTTTTCGACAAACTTTAACAGCAGTTTAATTTGTGCATAGTGATCGAACTGCAGGAATAAAATTTGTGTTGTAATCTCGTTTATGTTGTTAACTACTATTTTCAATTAGTTCATCAAAAACCCTAATATTTAGATCGTAATTAGGCTTCTAAGTTGAGGTTTGGAACAGCCTTGTTGCTCTGTTTTTCGAGCGATGCGGGCTCAACTTCGTATCGAATTTTCGACCGATCTAAGGAACGGTGTAGGGATCCATCAAAGGGGATGCGAAGAGGGTTATACTGGCTTCCTATACAAGTTTGTAGAATCAAAAACGATCATGTATAGAGGAGGGGTGATGGCGAGAAAGGGGGTTACCTTGCTTCATAAAGATACTGGCACTACCACTGTCTTGATGTCGGGTTCCACGGCGGTACGGCGGTCGGGGCCGATCACGGCTGGTCGGAGATGCGCGCAGCAGTGAAGGGAACTCGGGGACAAGGGCTTCAGGTGGGGGATGAGAATTCGGGGGTTAGGGTTCGGTCGCGGAAGCAGTATTTATACTGCTGTCGTCGCTCTTATTCGTATAGGACTCGAATATAGGGGGGCTCGGGTGATATTATAGTAGCTGATGCGGCTAGTTCTTTGGTTTAGGGGGTCGGGCCCCACCCCGCAGCTAAGTACTGCTGATGGTGGGGGGAGGGGGGGTTCGGCCCACCACCCTCTGCTCTCTATTTTTTACAACATATTTATATGTATATATTCACAAGAACAATTTTATAATTCGTAATCAAGTATCAAAAATATTCTGTAACGAAGGTAGGCTATATTTAGTAGTATTTAAAATATCAAGCACACAATCATACGTATAATATATTTATATATATATATCTATACATACGTATATATACCAATCACCTCTTTAATGCCAATAATATAGTAAAAATAATTTTTAAAACACTAACTTAATTAAAAAAATATTGGGGGTTTACATCCTACTCAACTTAAAAAAAATTTCGTCCTCGAAATTAAACTAATATCGGGGGATCAAATGCAATGCAAGAAAATTAATAGTAATTTAAAAGCTTAAAATGCAAGACACACCTTCGTCTTCGAACAAATGCGGATAGCGATTTCGGACGTCGTCCTCGCGCTCCTAAGTAGACTCCCATGGCGAATGATGCTTCCATGCCACACGAACCAATGGGATAGATTGATTCCGCAACACCTTCACTCGGCTATCGAGAATGCCTACTGTTGCTCTTCGTACGACAAGCTCGGTCCAACTGTGATCTCGGAGTGATCAAGCACATGATTGCTATCCGCCATGTACCTCCTCAGCTGAGATACATGGAATATGTCATGCACTCCCTCCAACGACGTTGGCAAAGTCAATCTGTAGGCAACCTCTCCAACACGTTCCAAGACATCGAACGGCCCGATGTACCTTGGGCTCAACTTGCCACGTCCTCCGAATCGAATCGTGCCTCTAGTGGGGGATATCTTCAAGAACACATGGTCACCTTTCTTGAACTCCAAGGGTCGACGACGATTATCTGCCCACTGCTTCTGACGATCCTGCGCTGCTCGCAGGTAGCCTTGTATTTTCTTCACTGTCTCCTCTGTGCTCATGTCCAACTCGGGACCCAATAGCTGTCGCTCTCCTATGTCGCTCCAATAAACAGGAGACCGACACTTCCTACCATACAACGCCTCAAACGGAGCCATCTGAATGCTCGCTTGATAGCTATTGTTGTAGGAAAACTCCACAAGATGTAGATGGTCCTCCCATGAACCGCCAAAATCAAGCATGCACGCTCTCAACATATCCTCTAGAGTCTGGATAGTACGCTCTGACTGGTCGTCTGTCTGAGGATGGTATGCTGTGCTAAACTTCAATCGGGTGCCCAAACTCTCTTGCATACTCCTCCAAAAATGTAAGGTAAATCTCGAGTCGCGGTCCGACACAATACTAACAGGCACACCGTACAATCTCACAATCTGCTCCATATATATCTCTGCCAATACCTCTGTCGACTGGCCCACTCTAAAAGGTAAGAAATGGGCTGACTTGGTGAGTCTATCCACAATCACCCACACTGCATCACGTTCCCTAGGACTCCGAAGAAAACTCGTGACGAAATCCATAGTGATGTGCTCCTACTTCCACTCAGGAATTGGTAGCGGCTGCAATAATCCGGTCGTCCTCTGGTGCTTCGTCTTCACTTGTTGACATACCAAGCACTTGGCAACAAAATGAGCTATCTCTTGCTTCATTCCGTGCCATCAATAATACTGTCGTAAGTAGCGATACATCTTGGTTCCTCCGGGATGAATAGAGTATGTCGAACTGTGAGCCTATGCCATCAGCTCCTGTCGTAGCTCTCTATTAGGAACATAAATGCGATCACCACATCGTAATGTCCCATCGGGGTGGATCCTCAACCCCGTCTGCTCTCCTGCTTCAGTCCTCTATCTGAGCCGTCTAAATCTAACATCATTGGACAATGCTGCCTTGATGCGCTCTACCAATGATGATTACACTTGGAGGTTGGCTAACACGCCGTCTACTCCAGGCAATACTACCTCAATGCCAAGCTGCTCCAAGTCTCTAATCAATTCCTTCTGTGTGGTCAAATAGTGTGCCATAGGCTTACGGCTTAATGCGTCTGCCACGACATTAGCCTTGCCTGGATGATAACGAAGCTCGATCTCATAATCCATCATCAACTCCAAACAACTCGCTGTCGCATATTCAACTCTTTCTGTGTGAACACGTACTTGAGGCTCTTATGATCAGTGTAGATATTAAGTTTTTTACCGTACAAGTAGTGTCTCCATAGCTTCAAAGCAAAGATAACCGCTGCGAGCTCTAGATTGTGGGTCGGATAATTCTTCACGTGTACTCTCAACTGTCGCGATGCATATGCTACTACCCGACCGTGCTGCATCAATACGTATCCTAATCCTTTCCCGGATGCGTCGCTGTAGATCACAAATCCTCCCGGGCCCGATGGTAGTGTCAAGATCGGTGCTGTGGTCAATCGCTTCTTCAACTCGTCAAAAGCGACATGACACTCGTCTGTCCATACAAACTCTTGATCCTTGCAAGTTAATCGAGTCATAGGCCCCGCTATTCGAGAAAAATCTTCTACGAACCGTCGGTAGTAACCCGTAAGTCCGAGGAAACTTCTCACCTCTGAAGCTGATGTGGGAGCGGGCCATGATTTGACTGCTGTGATCTTTTCTGGGTCTACTGATATACCATCGCCAATAACAACATGACCAAGAAATGATACCTCTTTGAGAAAGAAATAACACTTGCTAAGCTTCCTAAAAAGTTGCTTATTCCTCAATGTTTCCAAAACTATCCGTAGATGCTGCTCATGCTCCTCTTGACTCTTGGAGTAAATCAAGATATCATCTATAAAGACTACTACAAATTTGTCCAAGTACTGGTGAAAGATCTTGTTCATCAAATTCATGAAGACTGCAGGAGCATTGGTCAAACCGAAAGGCATGCCCAAGAACTCGTAGTGTCCATACCTTGATCGAAAAGCCATCTTTCCAATATCTTCCTTCCGAACCTTCAATTGGTGATAGCCCGATCGTAAGTCAATCTTGGAGAATACTTTTGCTCCACTCAGCTGATCAAATAGATCGTATATACGCGGTAAGGGATGCTTGTTCTTCACCGTCACTGCATTCAATGCTCTGTAGTCGATGCACATGTGCACTGTCCCGTCTTTCTTAGGCACAAAAAGTACGGGCGCTCCCCACGGTGACGTACTAGCACGAATAAATCCCTTCTCTAGTAAGTCATCAATCTGCATCTTCATCTCTACCAACTCCTTGGGTGCCAGACGATAAACTCGAGATGAGATAGGCTCGGCTCCCGGTGTAAGATCAATAGTAAACTCAATGTCTCGGTCAGGTGGCAGTCCTGGCAATTCCTCAGGGAATACATCCTAGAACTCGATGATGATAGGGTGCTGAGGGGTGTCATGGATCAACATATGAGTCCCCGATGCGGGTACATCACAACTCTCTCCGTCTTCTTTGGTGAACTCAAACTCTGCCGCCTTCGGTGGTCTAAAGATGATACTGCCCCTATGGCAGTCTATGAGAGCGAAATACTGGCTCAACCAGTCCATTCCAAGAACCACATCAAATATCGGCATAGGGAATACAAGAAGTCGTGCCATCATCTCCCTGCCACTTATTACTACAGGACAAAATCTACAAACACCACCAACAGGTAAAACTCCTCCTCCAGTTAGGATTCTAACATTCTTAGCTAAGGGTGTGATGGAAATGCTGTGTCTCATGGCAAAACTAGTGGCTATAAATAAATGTGTGGCCCAGTATCAAATAATGTAATAGTAGGAAAATATGCAACTAAAACCATACCTGCTATGACCTCTGCCTCTGTCTCTATATTCTTAACAGCTAGAGAGAATGCCTTTCCATGGTTCTGTCCTGGGCCTTGAGCTTTGGCCTTATGGTACTGAGCTGTCTGTGGTGGTAATGGTGGATGAGGTGCTGGTGCTGTAGGCTTCTGGGCCTGATTTGCATGAACTAGAGCCTGCTGCTCAGGACAATCTCTGGCCAAGTGCTGTCCTGATCCACATCTCATACATAAACCCAAACGAAGTCGACAATCATCATTGATATAACCCTGCTTTCCGTAATAGTGGCAAGTGGGCTTCTGGTAGGGAGTAGTCCTCTGTTGGTACTGTCATGTGGTCCTCCTGATTGGTCCACCCTGAGTAACTCGGGCCGGTGTAACTGCTGGTGTATGACGTCTCGATGTCTGCTGCTGTTTCTTACGAAGAATCTCCTGAGCACGAGCTTCTTCCATGATAGCTGAGTGGGAGACTCGAGACTGGATAGTCATATAAGACTTGAGCTCTGGTGCAAGCCCCTGGTAAAATCTTCTCGCCTTCTCTAACTCTGTCGGAATCAATCCCGCACCAAATTGACTCAAGCGATTGAACTCTGAGTCATACACATCAACTGTCATATTCCCTTGCTTCAGATGAAGGAACTGGTCGTAGAGACCATCTCTGACATAAATATGGAAGAATCTCTCATAAAATGCATCATAGAACTGCTTCCAGGTGATCCTAGTGCCCAATCGTCTCTCTTCCGCCTTCCACCAGTGGTGATCATTATCTTCTAATAATAGGTCTACTACTGTCATCCAATCTCGAGCTGGCAACTGGGATGCCTTCAGTATATTTTCTATACTAATAAGCCACTGTGACACCTCTAATGGCTTCTCTGTTCCTCGAAAGGCCTTGGGGTTCATATATGTAAAATTCTTGATAGAGCCTTCATAAAGATGCAGAGCCGATGCTGGTGCTGGTACTGGAGGTGGTGGTGGAGGTCTAGCCAATGCTGCCATCATCGTCTGTCTTATCAGCTCGGTCTGCTGCCACTGAGCCTGCATCATGGCGTACATAAACTGTGAAGTAGGGCTCCCATCAGTCAGTGGTGGAGGCATCTGGGGTCCCGACTGTGGGGGAAACTGCTGAGGGAATGGTGGTGGTGGAGGCAGTGGTATATTCCCTTCCGGTGGCATGGTAGTGGTCTGCCCTGCCTGGCTGCCTGGGGTGCTGTGACCTATGTGCACTCCGTCGTCGGTATCGTAGTAGCCTGCGACTGTCCTGGCTGGTATGGTGTTACTGGAGTCATAGGAGGATTCTGTCCTTCCGGAGTAGCCTGTTTACTAGATGTGAGGGCCAAGGCAGAAGTGCGTCCGCTTCTTAAACGCATACTGTTGGCACGAGAAAGATAAGTTGATATTAGGAAAGATTAGATATGAGGTAACTAAAATAATCAAGGAAGTTTCGAAAAGATTGGAAGTCAAGAGGTAGTAGTAGTTCTGGATGAGATATTCCTATTCCTATATACAGGCTTGTTGGGCACAGTCATGTAACCCAACAATATTAATATTGACCTGCATGGGCCACCACAAAAACATGTAACGCCCCAGTCCCAAAATACGTAGGACCAAGTACGTGAACATGCCAGCTGCATATATACGAAAAATACTCTATTATGTGGAATCCTCATATATGCACATAAGCTGTAAATAAAATAATCACAGGCCAGAATAATATAACCTAATCTCATCACAGCTCAACACAAAAGAATATAGAGTCCAAATAAATAAATAAGAGTATCAAAAGATAGTCGGGTGAACATGCTCACTCCAAACAGCTATGAAAATAGTCTCACAAGATCAGAGTCCAACCTCCGCAAAAAGAAAGAAAAAGAGATGTAAAAATAATGTCTACAACTGTCTCAGATAAGAAATAGTCTAGAAATCAGTAATGACTGCCTCATCATCGATGTAGGATAGCTCCAACGTCGTTTTGTACTCCTGTGGAAAATCATCTAACCCTGGAGAGATAACCAGGTCCTCAGAGGACATTGCAAGATACAAGAAAACACCATGCCATATAAACTGTAATAATATAATAAGAGAAAAGGGTATGCATACAATCAGGTTTCTGACCATTCTACTGTGAATATGCAGTTGAGATACAATCCTTCGACGCATGAGCCCTGGCTGAATATAGGATCCGGTATAGTCCCCTCTTAGGCACCAGTGACCAAGCGCATGACGTTCCAAGAACGACAGTGGCAAACCTGAGAGGCTAAATATATCCGTATCTCCAGCGGAGCTTCCGTGTTACAAGGGAAGTGCAATCGAAGCTCATACGTCAGGTATTGTTCTCCCCGCCCAATGCCTAGTATCATCATCTCCATGACTGACATGTACCTCTAGTAACCACCAAGTCTTCTATCATGCAACTCTATTGGCAGTTACCCCTATCCGTCGCATGCTCCATACGTATCGGTGGCTAGCCAACTACGCGGATACGTGTCCTACATATGACTCAATCACATGATACAACAAGTGTCAAGGCCGTATGAGATATACCAATACCCCAACATCAATGGGTGGTCAATAAACTAAGTCAATACAAGAGAAATAAACAAAGCGAAAAAAATGACCGATAGAGTCACTTGCACCCAAGTGTGACTTGGACGCACAGTTTAAATATCAAGAAATAAGAATGCTGGAAATGACAACTAAAAATAATAAATATAATAATCACAGAGTAAGGTGGCAAGGTATCTTGCCTGATGGTACAAAGTGGCAAGTCCAGGTAATCACAATGTCAGCTAAGAAACGTCACAATCTCCAAACAACTCCGGACGCTGAAACAAACATCAAAAATACACTCGGTGTAAAAGATATACCTAGAAAATGCATGTCCAAAAGTCTAATTCTGGAACAGGGGCAAAATCATAATTTCGGGTCAACGATGTCCGCCGTTGGACCCGCTTTACACCAAAATGCGTGCCAAAGTCCATGGTCTCTAAAGTCATCAAACTATATGTCTACAAATTCATTTCGAGGAGAGGAACTCAACGGTATGTCCAATTTTGGATTCCGATGAGCCGTGTACAAAATTGCCCGTTTGAGTGGGTCGCGGGCCCGCCAAAAAGGGTTCCGGTTTGACCTTATCAGAATCGAACCAAACTTGGCACATAAGACCAGAATTTCGATCCGGACCTGTTAGCGCAAGTTTTGTCTCGAATCGACGACTGTACACGAAGTTAGGGCAAAGTTTACAAATTGGCGATACGGGGTATCTCGACGGATATGGACTGATTTCGTCGCGTACACACGACGAAACTGAGTTCCGTCAGTTTCCACATGTCGGCAACGTCCATACGCGCCTTTCGATGCGTATAGCGCACGACCACGTCGCCCGATTTGTCGGGGCACGTGCCGTATCGGGATAAAGTTTCTGAAATTTACTATGTTATACGCAGTTTTTCGACAAACTTTAACAACAGTTTAATTTGTGCATAGTGATCGAACTGCAGGAATAAAATTTGCGTTGTAATCTCGTTTATGTTGTTAACTACTGTTTTCAATTAGTTCATCAAAAACCCTGATATTTAGATCGTAATTAGGCTTCTAAGTTGAGGTTTAGAACAGCCATGTTGCTCTATTTTTCGAGCGATGCGGGCTCAACTTCGTGTCGAATTTTCGACCGATCTAAGGAACGGTGTCAGGATCCATCAAAGGGGATGCGAAAAGGGTTATACTGGCTTCCTATACGAGTTTGTAGAATCAAAAACGATCATGTACAGAGGAGGGGTGATGGCGAGAAAGGGGGTTACCTTAGTGCGTAAAGATACTGGCACTACCACTGTCTTGATGTCGAGTTCCACGGCGGTGTGGCGGTCGGGGTCGATCACGGCTGGTCGAAGATACACGCAGCAGCGAAGGGAACTCGGGGACGAGGGCTTCAGGTGGAGGATAAGAATTCGGGGGTTAGGGTTCGGTCGCGAAAGCATTATTTATACTGCTGCCGCCGCTCTTATTCGTATAGGACTCGAATATGGGGGGGGAGGGGGGGCTCGGGTGATATAATAGCAACTGATGCTACTAGTTTTTTAGTTTAGGGGGTCGGGCCCCACCCCGCGGCTAAGTGCTGCTGATGGTGGGGGGGTTCGGCCCACCACCCTTTGTTCTTTTTTTTTACAAATATATATATATATATATTTTTACAAATATATATATATATATATATATATATATATATATATACATATTTATATGTATATATTCACAAGAACAATTTTATAATTCGTAATCAAGTATCAAAAATATTCTGTAGCAAAGGTAGGCTATATTTAGTAGTATTTAAAATATCAAGCACACAATCATACGTATAATATATTTATATATATATCTATACATACGTACATATACCAATCACCTCTTTAATGCCAATAATATAGTAAAAATAATTTTTAAAATACTAAATTAATTAAAAAAATATTGAGGGTTTACAAAATGGGCGGAAGCCGTTTCGCTTGCAGAGGTGAAGACATCAAACGTGATTAGCTTCATAAAATATCACGTCATCTACCGTTTTCGACTGCCCCAGCAGATTATTCACGACAATGGTCTGCAGTTTGCAGGCCACATTTTTTATCGATTTTGTGACAAGAATCGGATTCAGAACATGGCCTCGACAGCATATAACCCATCGACTAACGGTCTGGCTAAAGCTTTCAACAAAACTATAATCAAGCTCCTCAAAAAGTTTATGTCTTCAAACAAATGCGATTGGAATGAAAAGCTTGGCGAGTGCTTATGAGCGTATCGCACCACGATGTAACACCCAGTTTTCCAGATGAGGGTAATTTTGAAATTTTATAATTATAATTATTATTTATTGATATTTATTTCATATTATGATTTTTGGTGATTTTTAATCATTTTTAAACTATTTAAAATCATGACTTGTGATTTGGTGTTTTGCTAGTGTAACCCTAGAGATAGTGACCTAGAGTCTAGCCATGTGATTAGGGTATTTCATTTATCATTTTTATTTTGAGGGTATTTTTGCCATTTTTGAATTATTTGAATTTAATATATATTATTTGGAATTTAAAATGATTATTGAGAATGGTGTGATTTAAATATTATTTAATTTATTGCCTTGTAGTGTGTTTAGCCCTAACCTAGATTAGTCATAGCTAGACTTAGCTAACCATGGTTAGTGTTAGTTAGGATTGTTTAGTCTTGGTTAAGTCATGATTAGATAGAACAACTAGGTTGCAACTTGACTAGAATGAAAACCTAGGCTTGTGGACCATTGATTTAACTAGATGGATTGAGAGCCCTTGATCAAATCCCAAAACCCTAACCCTAGCATTTATGGCCAGCCACCTAGGGATCATCCCCCTATTTATACTCTCTTCCATTAGGTTAGCCTCCTTTAGGAAATAACAAGTTTGGAAAAAGAGATAAATCCCATCTTTAGAAATTCATAGAAATTCCATTTTAATTCCTTTTTAATCCTAGTCTTTTGCATTATGTTCTAATTTCCGTATGTTTAATATTTCTGGAGGTTAATCTCAGTTTTGGGTTCATTTGGAGCATTTGGCCATCAAGAAGAATACCCCTCATTTGGAGCTTTTTCATGCTTTTTGCACCTATAGGTAAAACTCCACAAATTGATCTAAAATTTCGTTTTCTTTGCATTTAGGGATAGACCTAGGAGTCCCCTAGCTGTACCTCGAATTTGGGTAGATTTTGTGTCCGTATCGGACACGTATCAATATATATACTTAGGTGTTTGATGAAATGCCTCTTTGAACTTTTTGTTCTTGGTTTTCAAAATAAATTACACATTTAGAAAGCTTATTATGTGTAGATTACTATGGTCTGTGTCTGAGCACATTTCTGGACACGTTTCGTATCCAAATTTAGACACACACGCACGCACGAGGCCCCGGTGCGCTGCCCTGCTGCTCGGGGTCGACACAGGACGCGACACAGCCTCTCATGGCCTAATTTTTTGTGGACACGTGCGCCTAGTGTCTGACACGATGCTCACAAAATTTGGTCGAGTTTCGTCGAGTGGATTGGAAGAAATCTCCACCGTACTGTCTCGACCAAACGCACACACGCGCACGTACGAGCCACTGATACGCAGTTCGACACGACACTACGGTTCATGTGGACACGTTACAGGCCACTAGAAACCTAGCCCTATACCCCACCTATCACTGTGCAAGAGCACGGCTGGTCTCGAGCACTGAGACGTGTCCAATCGGACACGACATGGCTGCACGAGACAGCCTTAACTGACAGTTCAGTCACTGTCGGGTTTCTCTTTTGTTTGACACTTCGTGTCCACATTAGACACGGTTGTGGACACGATTAGCACCCTTGACACGTATGCATGGTGGCTCACATCTATACTTTAAGTTTTTGCTGTTTGAATTGGGGTTTTCGTTATTGATAGGGGTTTCGAACAGGTAATTTCTGATACGGGTTGTGTTAGACAGTTATTCTCTGATATTTCCCTGTTTTGATTTCGATTAATTGTGTTAATGTCGAAGCTAACATGGTTAACAGGATGATGTGTAGATGTTAGTTAACCTAGGGTTCAATGATATTAGTTTTAGCATTGTGTTATGCTTTCGAATCTTTTTTCCTAAAAACTGTCAACATTGAAAACTGAGTTGTACACACTATTTTTTTTCAGTTTGAGTATCAGTTGTTGTGTTTGAATACTTGTTGGGTTTTAGATGCCTAGTTGATATTCGAGTAAAACCTGAGACTACACTGTTTGGTGCAAACTTGAATGTGGCTTCCCTATATTTTGCTGATTTTAATTTCAATAGAATTTATGATTGTGGCAATGATTGGTTTCGAATTATTGGGCTTTGGAAGAAGCTGTTAAGACTGAAATCTGGGACACTCCATATATTGCTCATATCCATGATACATACGACCCCTAGACTCATGTATACACACACCCACTGCCTTCACCATTAACCTGAAAAGCTACTCACACAGCCCCCTCACATATTGACATGAACCTACAAGTTTTTCCCCTCTTATTCATCTGTGAACTGAATTGATAAAAACTGAGGTTGGGTATCATATTTTGTATTGGTTTTCGAATTGATTTGATATTTGAATTTGGGTTGGGATAGATTGTAAATTTCTGATACTCGACTGTTGTGATTCCCTGAGGTTTAAATTGCATGATTAAACTATTTTCTATTGGTTAGTTTGCAATGATGGTTCATCTATGTGTATCTAGGTTTTATCTACATGTTAGGTTCCGTGTTTAGCTAGGTGTTTTAGTTTTGATTTGCATGATCATTGATTTGAAATACATTGGACTGTTACACTAAAAACTGTTTACGCATTCACTAAATTTCTGAGAATTGAAATGTGCTTACTAACTTTTAGATGACAAAATGGCACGGATTGATTCACATATATGTACCTGAGATTAGTTATATATAAGGAATCAAGTTAGCTTTTGATTTAAAGGTCTTGGATATGTTGTGAACTGTCAAACAAAAATCGATTTCATGGTTCAACTTGAAGACTGATACACTGTTAATGTGTCCTGTTTTCCCTACACACACACACATGTACAGACCAGGATCACCCTATAGCTAATGTTATATATACACACAAGAGCTGAGAACACATCACCCTACACTCATACACATGTACCTATAAACTGAAAACTGGAAATCAATCCCTGTTACACAAATTTCTGAGCCTTCACTGTTTTCTCACATTATATATATACACACAGACATGGGTTCACATGATACACTACTGAACACATACTGCCACTAAATCTGAAAGACACATGTTATTACCTGAGTTTGATTTCGAAAAGGAAATTTGGATTTTGAGGTTTAAACTGTGATTCATTTTACATTGGGTTTAGATGTGTGAGCTTTTGACTTTCAATGTGTTTTGATAATTGAACTTGGTTGGGTTTTGAAACATAAACCTGAGATTAATTTACAATTGAGATTCGCTTGCATGCCACAGTTACCCTTCTTTTTCCCTTCCCTCCATATATATAGGTGTATGGATTTTCTATGTATATATATGTATATATATCTCTATATGTAATAATATGTGTGACCTATAGGTAAATATATATCACCTATACTCTTGAATATAGGATGTGGTATGCATGTATATGTGTATGATATATTATATTAATTTAGTATATGTATATGTGTGGGAATATGTGGCATAGCCTATGGCATATGGCCTTGTAGTGTAGCCTATGGGTGTACTAATGTGCAGCCTTGTGTATATGGAATACATACACCTGGAGTTGGGTTGTGCCAGTCTAGTGTGACTTGTGTATGGTGTGTACTTGCTAGACTAGGCTTGGTTAGGCCTAATGAGACTTGTTAGACTTGTTTAGGCTAGGACTTGACCTAGTTTGACTGTATAGTTGACCAGAGTTGACCAAAAGTTGACTTTAGTCTAGTTTGACCTAGACAGCATGCAGATGCATTGTAGATTATATTTATCATCTCCTGTATACATCTTGACTTGTGTTGCTCTAACTAGGAGTCAGGTACCTCATCTCGGACAGTATATTTACTACAGCTATTCAGATACCAAGCGAGTACATTCTCTGACCGTTTCATACTTGTCTGGATTTACATTCTTGCTCTAGATTACTATACTTGATGCTGACAAGATTGTTATCACGGATTGGTACTATATGGATCTTCTTTTGAGATGATACCATTGTACAACTATTGTATAACATTGTACAACTATTGTATAACATTATACATCTATTGTATAACATTGTACACTATTGTACAAGATAACATAACTGGAGTGGATCCTTGTGTATTGATTGGGGAGGGGGAGTAGAATTGGTTATGTAATCAAATCCTATTGTACAATATTGTATAACTATTGTATATGTCTATTGTGCACTCACGTACAATGGAGTTACCATTGCATTGTCTTAAACCGTTTACATAACCATATTGTACTCTAAATCACATATTGCTTACAGTTCTTACTTATCATATATAGATATTTCCTATTATCAAATCTCTGCTGTTTTTCATATACATTTTTCTTTCAGCATTTCATGTATCTTACTCTATTGCATGCTTTATATTTCCTAACTTGATATGAACTGCGTGAGATGTATTGTGCTCGCTTCCGTCCTGATTAGACCTATTAAAAATTTTACAGAGGATGATGAGGAACCATGCACCCCATACTTTGGAGCTTGCCTAGATGATACTCGCGACCTGGACCCCTGGGGAGGTTCAGGCAGCTGCTGAGGACGATACCTTGCATAGTGTAGATAGCTTAGACTGTTCTTTCTTTTCATGTTTAGTTGTTGTCCTTATTTTCAGAGTTGTATATTTTAGAAATGTTGAGACTGGTAATTGTTAACTTTGTTATTCATTATACTGTACCTTAGTTGAGGATTTCTTTATCTATTTCCATCGTGCTATATTCTATCTTTAGATTGTGATTGAGTTGTACCTTCTGTGATTGGCCTCTCTTTTGGAGAGTATTCATATTATGTTAGTTATAGTTCATGACCTAGAACAGCGTTCTACCGCCGACACTGCGGCGTTGGCTGGGCGTTGTTACGTACTCGTACCCTCACAGTGGGTGCGGGTCGTGACACACGATTCGGACGGCTACAGGAAATATACCATTTTCTTTGGTTTATGGGAGCGAAGCAGTTCTCCCATTGAAGACTCAGATCCCCTTACTTCGAGTGGCCCTTACTTACCGATTAATGTCGGACGATAACTACCGCCGATGGCTACAAGAGTTGGAAGCGTTAGATGAGAAGCGTTTACAAGCTCAACAAAGCATAGAGCTCTACCAAGCACGCATCTGTCGGGCTTTCAACAAGAAAGTCAAATAGAGAATATTCCAAGTCGACAATCTTGTCTTGGCTGCTCGCCGACCAATGGTCATGACTCACAAGACCCTCGACAAATTCCAGCCTAAATGGGAGGGTCCGTTCATCATCGAGACCGTATTCTCCAACGATGCGTACCGTCTCGCAAAAGAAAATGGAGACTTGCTCATGATGTCCATCAACGACAAGTTCCTCAAGAAATATTATGTCTAAATGACATCTTCCAACTATCTCTCAGATTGTGAGTTACGTACCCTCTGGTATCGCTGAACTTACACTCTGACCCCAAATTGCCCAGATTGTTGAGTTATGTACCCTCAGGTACCACTGAACTTACTCTCTGTCCACTTCGAGTGGATTCATATCTCATCTCCTGGTCATATCTATGACCTTCCACATTAAATGCTTTTTTTCCACCAGAGTTTGCCTCAAAATCTATTACCCACACCATCAGTACGCAGAAGGATAATAGGTCCATAAAACTTATCCTAATCTATTACTTGCACCATCGGTGCACAAAAAGGGTAATAGGTCCATAAAATTCCCCAACAGGAAAAACAACCACGTCCATATTACCTCTGAGTTGTTTTCCCGTCCATCACAAATAAATCACCCAAATACATAGAACTTCCACGTTGATAGTACCTCTGTATTGTTCTGTGTATCCCCACTAGGCCCACTCCTACCACGTCCTCATTACCTCTGAGTAGGGAGGCTCTACTTTAGACCCATATTTACCACGTCCTTATTACCTCTGAGTAAATATGTTGGTTTTCTCTCTACTTATTATCAGTACTCGCATCGCAAGTACACAAAAAGGGTAATAAGTCCATATTAATTATCCTAATTTATTACTCGCACCATCGGTGTACCAAAGAGTAGTAGGTCCACAAAATATTATTCAAATCTATTTGCTCGTATTTCCAGATGCACAAAAGGGCAATAGGTCCACAAAAATCCCCAGTGGGGTATCCTTTATCAAACACAAATACTGTTTTAAGCCCTCTAGTACAAGCACCACAAAATACCACAAATAAAGAATGGAGTGAACATACTCTTCTTATTCAAGATCAGTTACATTCATAGAACTACATCAACAGTAGAAAACAAAGAAAGAAAAATCTAGCAATACATAGTTTGGTCAGTTTGACAGCATTTTGCCTTCACCAAAAAGTAGTTTCGTGGCCCTCGAAAGAAGTCATGTTTTACTGGTGAGAAGCAAACAAGGCTGTTGAATCTCCAAGGAGGTGCCCGGAGGAGGGCAAATATAGTATGCTGTTCTTCCCTCCGTATTGCGGATACCTTAGCCCCGCTCCTCCGAAGGACCATGCCTTCAAAACAACATCCCTGATGGTGGTTTCGCCTACTTGGAGAGCCGTGAAGACAGGACGTTCATGATGACGCCTGACCACCGTCCAACTCTCCGAGGTATAAAGACCCTTCCTACCACCTGGGGAAAACTCTTCCGAAGCATGAAGAGTTCTTAGTTGTTTGATGTGTATGCCAAAATGGCACGGGGAAAACTCTTCCAATGCATAAGGAGTTTTGAGCTGTCTGATGTATGTGTCAGAATGGTGTATTTTCACTCTATCGCCAACACCGGTCCTGGAGAAGTTTGCTAGCCAGATCCCTACAAAACATGGAAAAAGGGCTTAGCATCGAAAAGAAAATAAAGGACTATGTTTTTTCAGTTATGCGGCCTTGCCAGTTATGCGGCCTAGCCAAACAAAACTCATGCAGCTCAGTCATGAGGCACTTATGCGGCTCAGTCATGAAATACTCATACGACCCAGTCATAAAGTACTCATACGGCTCAGTCATGAGGCAATTATGCGGCCCAGTCATACAGTATTCATGCGGCCCAATCATAAAGTGCTCATACGGCTCAGTCATGAGGCAATTATGCGGCCCAGTCATATAGTATTCATGCGGCCCAATCATAAAGTGCTCATGCGGCTCAGTTATGAGACACTTATATGGCTCAGTCATGAAGTGTTCATGCAGATCAGACATGAGGCACTTATGCGGTCCAAGTTCGAATAAGCAGCGCTCATGCGGCTCAGCCCATGCGGCCCTATCATATAGAACACATGCGGTCCAAATAAGATAGGGCATGCATCGACCAGGCTTGAAGCACAAAGGCAGTATATGACAGCCCCGCGCATAAAATATGCGTTATGGCCAATCAAAATTTTAGTCATCGCCTTCCCACTAACCTTACTCTTGATAGGGAGTTGCACGTAGGGATGAATTGAAGAAGAGTCTGACGCTCTAGACGGAGAAGCAAGTCCCTTCCCTTTGGCCGTCGCACCAGTCGACTTGGAAGCTTTTGGAGCCATAGCAAAAAGTATGATGAAGTCGAAGGAGAAGAAGGTGAAAGAGAAAATTCTCTCTCCGAATGACCCCTATTTATAGAGTTGCTGAAAAGTGCCTCTTCGGTTCTCGAGATCATTAAAGATAATGACGACGTTTGGGGACTTTATCCCTAAAATAACCGTCGACTTTATCTTGAAGTGCGCCTCTTCGATTCTCGAGATCATTAAAGATAATGTTGACGTTTGGGGACTTTATCCCTAGTAACCGTCGGCTTTATCTCTAAAAGAGATCCACAACCGAATCAAGAAAATTAAATGCAGCAGTGACAGCTGGCTGACTGATGGGGTCTTACTGCGGCTCAAGATTTTCCTGCGGATCGAGATCTCTCTGCGGCTCAAAAAATTTCCTGCGACTTGAAGACTCCCTGCGGCTTGACATATCTCCATGCTTCTTATTCAAAGTATTCCAAATTTGTAATTTGAAAACTTTGAAGGGGTCTTATAGAAGCATGGAAAATATGGGGTTCATGCGGATCATAATTTACCGCATATATACTTTGGGCCAAATAGGTCTGTATAAAGGAGGGCCGCATGACAGATTCAATATCTTATGCGGCCCGTCGACAACCAGACTGATTCGAACCGCAGAAGAAAGACATGCGGCCAAGTGGATCAGTTCGTCTGATAAAACTGACAAATTCTGTCAAAACTGACAAAAGTGACAGCTCTGACACTCTGACAAAAAGCTAAGATGTGAGACGTGAGAAGACATACGGCCAGAAGGAGTGTTACCCAAGCCGCATGAACCTTATACGGCTCAAACATATGCAGTCCCAAAGTCTTCGAACTTCATACGGCCAAGGATGACTGTAAACCAAGCCGCATGAGCTTTATGTGCCCCAAAATACAGAATCTATGCGGCTTAAAAGTCCTTAAGCTCTATGCAGATTGCCACTTAAGCCGCATGAGTCTCATGCGGCCCCACATGGTCGAAAACTGAGATACTCATGCGGCTCAAAATGATTCCTATCTTGCGATAGGACATGTGGCAGGATGACCAAGTCTCAACCACCCAGATTTATTGCAACAAAATCCCAACAAATCAACAGCTGGTGGCCAAAGAGCGGGTCTTCACGTGCTGATTAGCCGCGTGGCCGCAGGCCATCTATGCGGCTCAAAATACACTATTATAAATAGTAGGGTACCACACCCCTGCAAAAGGCTGTCAACCTTCGAAAGGTAATTTTTTCAAGAGCTAAAGACTACGTCAGATAGTCCAAGGAGTAAGGCAGAGTTGATACACTTTCCTGAGCCTCCACCGTCACCCCCCAGAATCAAAAACTAAACAATTGTACTTAGATTGTTTCCTAAGATTTCTTTCTAGGCTTTTCTTTATACAAGCGAGTTTGCAATCAATTTTAGTGTTTCTATATTACCTGTCTTTGATATTTAAAGGCAAACAATGCCTACCCCCCCCCCCCCCCCCCCCCCCCGAACACATGCCCGTGCATGCACGAGGCATCCTGGAGTCCGTGTTTGAGTCCGAACAACAAAAATCAACTTGTCTCCTTGTTGGAATTAATCCTTTTTTCCTTCTAGGAAAATATTCCATATGACACACACTGTTGGCCCAATAATTACATCTTGTTTTTAAATATGGCTAATTAATTAAGTTTAACATAATGATCTCACTAATATTCATATACACACTATCATGTTGCTACTTAAACTTAGCATTGTCCTATGTCATATTGCCATGCTTGTATCGTACTGCAACATATTTTGCTCGCCTAACATGTATTTGTAGACATGCAGTAAGCATGGTCAAACCAGGGCATAGGCAATAAAGAATTAACGATGGACTAAAGACGGCATCATACAGAAAGATTTCTTCGAACTGCCTAGTGACCTATCCGGGGCCTCGCATCGGGGGTTCCGCTGCCCGGTCAGCGGACAGGGGTCGACGGAACAGCACTCCCCATCGGGGGTTCGGGGGCGAAGCCCCCAAAAGGTATTCAGATTTCCAGATCTGCTTATCTTTGGACGACTACTGTCAAGGAAAAAGACGTCTTCAGATCTGCTCAAATATCCGAAGAAAGGCGTCATCAAAGGGCTCTTGGTTTTCCTTTTTGTTCCAAGTCTGTAATCTTCAATTTATTGAGTCTAGGAGAATGTGTACGTTGAGTCGCACTGTGTCATCTCAACCCCTAAACATATCTCTCCAAGCTCTACCATACAAACAGACCAATTCCTGAACCAAGCCCATGCCAAACAAAGCCCAAAGGCCATTCTGCCACCTAGGAGGCAGAGTTCGGGCCGAACACTGCCCCCCCCACAGAGTTCGGGCTGAACTCTGTCCCCTAATTTTTAGTACCCTGATTTTTAGGGCCTGCTTGGTACAAGCTGTCCAACGTTCAAAAACTTGAATTCTTGGGGTAGAATTCGGGCCGAACTCTGCCTCCCCAGAGTAGTATAAATAGAGCTTGAATTCTCTTATTTCAAATCATCTCTCACCTTCAAATACTCAAACTTTCTAAGCTCTACAACTCAAAGCCTTATTCTTCCATATCTCCTGAGCCACAACTCTCCTCAGCCCAAGGTGCTCAGTGCGATATCAGCTAGAAGTTGTGTGCAAGAGTAAAAGAAAATTCGCTTGGACAATTCCAAGTTTCACCACCTGCGAATCTGTAAGAAGTTGGCGTGCTATTTTGAGTAAAGACACGTGGTTGTACACTATTTTATAAATAGTGGATTTCAATCCTGAGCTAGAGTTCTCAGGCCTGGACTAGTCCTCCACGAGGGAAACCAGATTAAAACTGCTGTGTTTGCGTATGCTCTACTGATCTTTATTTACTTCCGCCTTTCTCTCTGATTTATTTACTATCTTGATAGTTGTTTGTGGAGGTGATATAAAGTTAACTTTTTATTTGGTGATTATCGACACAAACTCTATTCACCCCCTCTAGAGTTGCCTACACGTTATTTCACACACTTGTGCCCCACTACACCTCATGTGCACACTTCAAAACAAGCAACACATTATACTGAGATACTCACCATTTGGTGTAGCCGATATGGGACTATCTTTCCTAGTCTAAAGGTAAAAACAAAAACAACTCTAACATCATTATAAGTGACCATGTAGCTAAATAACCCAACTATGAAATAGTATACCAAACGGAATAGCAAATATGAAAAAGTGAGAAAGAATAGAAGTAAAATGGGTTGAAATAAGTTTAGAATAGGAATCATAGAAGAATTTATTATCTCTTTGTCATATGGTAAATAACTAACAAAAATTATAGTTTAATCTGGTGTAATTGTGAAAATAGAAGAGAAAGAGAGAAAATTGGTACCCAGAAAGAATATTTGTAGCTTTTCTCATCGATAACATATATATTAAGGGGAAAGAGATAGAGGGTGTTGTGGGTACGGATAAGGGCATCCATATTTGGGTTTATCCAAATCACAACACTCCTCCTTGGATGCTTATTTTAATTATTGCCTCATTAAAAACATTTCTAAGAAATAAATCCATCTGTTAGGAAAAATCTATACAAAAGAGTACAATAATATTCTTCAGGAATATAGTTATTCAGGAATCCGAGTCGGTGCGACTTACACTACCTCACTAAAAACCTTTGAAGGCAAAACCCGATGGAAAAAATCTCAACAAAGAAAAAGAGTACAAAGCGTAAAGACATACTTCGATATGTCTACATCAGCATTTTCAGGATACATCTTCTTGATGCTCCCCCCAAATAAAAATTATATTCTTGTTCTTACATTAAAAAGATAACCCCCAATACAATTTATATATTATGTCTCACCCCAATACTATATTTGCTTATACATTTATACTCATATCATTATAAAGAGGTTTCATGCTTTTATTTATGATTCCTGAAAGCTCGCAACTCCCCTCATATGTTGAACTGTTGAAATTATAGCCATGTACATGATTTGATAAAGTTGGCGCAATGAATTACTTTAGTTCTCTCCAAAAAACCTGTAACATTGTTTATAAAAGTTATACCTTGTTTGTGATACCCCTTAAGGAAGATCATGTAAATACATTGCATTTGAATATCTCATTTTTTAAAACATCAATGATGATATGTCATTCCAGTGTATGTGTGTAGATGCATGTCAGCAGATTCACATAAAATATTCTGCTGAGTGAATGACAAAAAATATGGTACTTTAGGACCTAGAACATATTCTTTCAACGGACCTCACCATTATATTCTACTCATAGTAAATCTCTTCAGGAGATTTATATTACATTATCTCTTCTGGAGATAATAGTATATCACTTCTAGAGATTCATCCTTTCGTGAGATTACATGAGATCCCTTCTTGAGATTTATTTCCAATCTCTATAGGAGATAGTTTTCAAATCTCTGCAGGAGATACTATCGACTAAAAATCTCTTCAGGAGATACTATCAAATCAAATCTCTTCTAGAGATCTTCTCTTTATGAGGTACTTTTCAATCTCTTTAGGAGATTATCACTTCTGGAGATATTCTCTTTTGGAGGTATTTTATTATACATAGAAAGTTACTTTGTCGATCGATTCAAGGTTCGAATCAGTTCAGGAATTTCTTCTTAAATATGATTGCACATTTATTATCTTTCCTAGACATATACTCAATGAACTTATCACATTCTTCTGGATGATTTTAGTCCATATATGGTTCATTTGCAAATCCTTCGGGGATAGCATGGTAAATTTTTAAATACTTCAAGGATATACCCGAAAATTTAAATCCTTCAAAAATTTTATGTATATCTTATCGTCTAGGTTATCATGATTGAAGAATATTTATTTATATTATATTCATAATTATTTCGAGAATCCTTGAGCTAACATTGCTCAATACATTTGGACCTCTCTTTATCGTTTAAACTTGTCAGGTTTATTTCTTTTAGGTTTTGTACTCAAAGACTGGATATTCCTCGTGGTATGAGAGATATCGCATCTTTCCATTATCATTTTCTACCTTCAAGGATTATTCGTGGTCTAGTGTTATCCTTTATTTTATCACCATTTTTATTTTTTATTTGATAATGTCATCTATGACAAATTTTTTGATTCTAAATTTCCCTTGATTATGCGTAAAACATATATTTCATGGGTATTGGTACATCTTTCTCAGTCTCTTCTAGGATCTGAGTTATATCCTCAACTGGAGCGATATTCGTAGATAATTGAATATTTACTTTATGACATCTTTCAGATCGTCATGAACTTTCTGTAACGTCCCAGAACTAGAATACTGGAGAGCGGGGGCATACATAGCCAGCTATGTATAATGAAATGGAATCCACCTCACCATACGGTCACGGCTGTCTAGATATATGAGGATTTAACTACAATCCATCAGTCTCTTATGGTCAATAACAAGCCTAGTGTCTCAATCACAAGCAAGTAAGTAAATATTACAAGATGTTAGATCACCAAATATACAATAGTAAGGCGTCCCAAACATTACATATTCAGTTGATCATGAAGCTAGTCGTTACAAAATTTGAGGACTAGCAAGAGTTTAGTCATACATGATCAATCCTAGGATCTGTCAATCATGTTACAGCCCGTAGGCAGACAGTAAATAAAGGTGCAATACGAGCTAACACGTGCTCGTCGGCTAAACGCCTCAAAAGAATATTTTTACAATAAAGTGGGAGAGCCAAAATAAACTCACTCGTTGCCAGGGTCCCGTCTAGTGGTCACTATCGGGCTGGAAAGTCGGTGGATCCTCGGAAGCTGCTCCGGTATCTGGCCATACAAAACCAGCTGGGTCAGAACCCAGAATGAGCAAGTGCCACAAAGGAGGCTTCACTTAGGAACTAAAAACCAGCAATTAACACAAGAATAATAATAACAGTAAGAACTAAAAATATGGAAAATCAGGATGATATACGATGAGATAACCATGGAACTATTCCGATAACCAGGTTACAACCCGTAAACCAAACAAGGACCGGGGTTGTAACCCTTCATCTGAATGGAACTTGGTTTCCCACTATTTATTGGCAAGATAATATAAGAAATCATGTCATATAATAATCTTGTACAAGATCAAGACAAGACTAGAATGATTGTGCCTCATCCAATAATCACGGCCACGTAATAAGTACGGCTTGATACTTTAACTAACTAGGGTTATCACAAGCCTTAGTTACTAGCAATATGCAGTGAGATGTTCCTCTAGCCACAAGCCCTGCAGCTAATCTTGGTTATCCAGGCGACTTGGATTCATTTAAGTAATGTCTCATTATTTTCCACATATCAGTGAATCTAGACTTGTGCCCTACTCGTCGGCTGGCTGCAAGTCCAGCAATGGTGGCCGGGATAACGGGATCGCCTGTAACTGGGGAAATCTCTTATGACTACTGAATTATTCTAGTTATTATCCTTAGCCATTTACAGTAGGTACCCTGACCGTGGTACTCAGGGGTCCCTGTCCTAGACATGATGCAAGATAAGACGGGTTCATTTGTACAAGCACAATCGTCCACGGTGTCCAGGTCATTCATTCTTTTTATGTCATGTTAGCCGTCGCAACAGCATATCAAGGTATATCATGTCAGGTATATCATGTCAAGTATATCATATCAAGTATATCATGTTAAGTTCACTGTCAGGAGTGCGCCACGACGGGCCACTATCATGTCATGTCATTTGTCAAAAGTGCACCACAACGGGTCACCATCGTGTCAGGGAACACACTTAAATTTATATGGCACAAGCATACATTTAGTAATTTAATATTAGCAGGGGCAAGGGCTGTGGAGGACTCATGCGGCTCAGGACAATTTTATGCGGCCCGTATATAAATGTGTATGCGGCTACATATAAAGGTGCAGGCAGCCAAGCACATAAATATGCATGCGACCACAAATATTATGCTAAGGCCATGTGGCCAAAATATATTAAATATTCATGCAGCCATGAATATGATTATTCATGCGGCCAGGAATTGGTCCATACGGCCAGCACATGAAATATTCATGCGGCTAGAAATATTAAAATAAGCATGCAAGCTGATGCTAAGGCCATATACGGCCAGCTAAAAAAAACCCATACGGTCAATGCATGCAAAAGCATGCAACAATCCATGTGGCCAGCTAATAAAACCCATGCGGCCAATGCTGATCACATGCGGCCAGAAATATTAAATTGTGGCCAAGCAATAAGCATGCGGCTGCAATAACAAATGGCCAATGGCCAATAATTAACAAATGGCCAACTAATGCATATGCAAGCAAAGCTAATAATTAATGCATGCAAATGGCCAACTAATGCATATGCATGCAAGCACTTAAGCATTTGCTGATGCTTGTAAATGCTAATGCATGCGGCCAAAAATATTAGCATGCAAGCTACTGCTTGCATAGGCCATACCATAATGGCCAAATATATATAGTGGCCATGCGGCCAAAAATTGCTTAGTGGCCATGCAGCCACAATAACCAATGGCCATGCGGCTAACAAATATTTAATGCCATATGCGGCTTCTAATGCCATATGCGGCTACAATTATTTTAATGGCCTAAGCAATACAAGCAGGCACAAATGCATATGTGGCTAAGGCTATGCATTGTATGCGTCCAACTAAGCAGTGATGCCATATGCGGCTAACTAAAATAAGCATGCAAGCAATTACTTGCAAAGGCCATGCAACAGTGCATATACGGCCAACTAAAATAAGCATGCAAGCAATTGCTTGCAAAGGCCATGCAATAGTACATATACGGCCAACTAAAATAAGCATGCAAGCAATTGCATGCAAGGCCATGCAACAGTGCATATGCGGCCAACTAATGTTGCATGCGGCTAAGCAATATTGCTAATGCATTGGAGCTTATGTGGCCAACTTAATTAAATATTCGATTAAATGGCCATGCGGCTCAGAGCTTAGAAATACTCATGCGGCCAAAAGTGCAATTAATGGCTCCCACAGAGAACATGTCCATGGAAAATACCAAGGCCTCCATGCTCCACCAAACAACAATAGGAACCCAAATCCAGACTCCCGTAGGTCAAATTTGGGTAAAATAGAATTTTCTACAAAATGGAACCATCAACTAGCAAACATATGCAGGTTTGATAGATTAAAACTCATGAACACCGAAAATACCACAAAGCTAGATTTATAAGAAATTAACCACGAAAATGAAAAATGCTTAGTACTAAAGTGGGTTAGAAACACATGAGGAAGACAATGGAACAATAAAAAATAGGGTTCTTCCATGAAGCAAGGTGCACTTGCCTACACCTCCCTCTCTCAGGTTGGTGGAGAAGTAATGGTAGGGAAGAAGAGTTAATGAGAAGAGAGAAATGCTTGGTGGGATATAAATAAAGAGGGTGGTGGTAGGTGGGGTGGGTTCACAACAAAACCGAACCAAGCCAAACAAACCGAACCGAACCAAGATAAACCAATCAATAAAATGCCAAAATAAATCAAGCAGGAAGATATACAATACGGGTCTAAATACGTACACGTATACCAAAATACATAATACGAACCACGGGCATTACAACTCTATCCACTTTAAAAGAATTCCGTCCTCGGAATTTAATCAAGAGGCTAGAGGTGCAAGGACAAGCTATACTAATCACAGGCAAGTTATAGCTAAGCAATCAATCAAGCAATCAATCATACAAGCAAGGAATTTGAAGGCATGAGGAAGAGGAAAGACATCCTGCTAGAAACCTCTCTGCCAGTTCTGAATCTGAGCTAGGGTCAGGACATACTGTTGGAGTCTCTGCTGCTGGAATACTTGAGCCTGAGGCGGCAATGACCTCGAAGGCGGGTACTGCTACTGTTGTTGTACTGGTGCTGGTCCCCTTACCGAGGGACTAGTCTGGGCCGATGATGAACTGGCCCTATTCGGACAGAACCCTATCTTGTGGTCCGGTACCCTGTAAGCCAAACATAATCCCTGTGCTCTGCGATACTCCGAAACAACGTATCCTGGCTTTCCACAATAAGTGCAGCCCATTGCGGAAGACTGCTTCTGCTTCTGTTGCTGAAGGGATGTCGGTGTTGTAATGACCCGCTCCGTCCTAACGAAACGCCGATTCAAACGGCAAGTACGGCGAATCAAACGAGCCGTCGACTCGAAGAGTTGCATCGACCCGATGAAGAATCGATGCAAGGCTTACATTGGCCCGTCAAGAGAAAATTCAGACTTAGACTTTCAAAGGCGCGCTCGGAGTATCACTCGGCTGATGCGAACATCGCTAAGGTGGGTGGCTCCGATGAACCCGTCTTTGCTTAGCCTAGACACATAACAATACGGACACTATTGCTAGAATCACTAGGCGATAACACCACGCATGCTAATAAATGACTCAATGCACCTGGCTAAGGAAATAATCCCATCTTGTATGCTTGTATAGAATATGGAAAAGAATATAGAAAATGTGAGAACTCTCGTACCACGCTCCACGCTCATGCTAAGGCAGAAGCTTACGTTCAAGTCTTTTATGCGTTCAACAATGAAACAATGATTGGTTTACAACAATGAAACGGAAGATTATCGATATAGTCGTTTCGAGTAGAGTATAGCAACATCGAAAGACTTCGGGACCGATGGGTCGCCAAGGCGACCCCCGTACAGGGAGTTACATAATGTATGAATAATAGAATGAATGAATAAGTGAATGAATGAATCAACGAAGGAATGAATGAATGAATGAATGTGTGAATAAATTAATGGACGAACGGACAAATAAAAGAAAGAATGAATAAAAGATAAGAAAGAAAGGAATGGTCAGCGACATGTATGATGGGCACGTACAACGGGACTCGCTACCCGCGCTGCACGGACGCCAACCTGGTCGATTACGCATTATGGCTAAGGGTTATCCTACGGCTCGGAGACAGCCGTTAAGTTAAAATGACAAACAATACAAAATGGTCGTAGATAATCCCATCGTATACGGGAGGTAGACAGAATAAGGGATTTCTGCGGCACGATTAAAGGGAGGATCGTGGCCGGCCCGGACGGAAATCAAAGGGGCTTACGGTGCAGGCCTGGGTACGGGCTTGGCCACCCAGGGGACGTAAGTGCAGGAGTATTTCAAGACACTATCAAGGTGTACCAAGCCGTACGCTCTGATAGTTGAGAATACCAAAGGAGAAGGTATCCAAAATGGCTTGTGGTGCCAGCGACCGGTGCATATAGATTAAGTGGGCTTTGCTGGTGGCAATCCACGTACAAGTCCTTGCATTGAAACAAAGTAGTCTAAGTTAACTAAATGAAGTGCCTTCTGAACATGCTTGAAATGTAACATACCAAAGGATAAAGGGTACTTCGTGAAAATGAGTTAGAAAATACACCTATGCCGCGCTAGGAACTGAGGTAGGGACACGTCCTTGGCACTAAAAGTTTATATGAATTGTTGACTAACTTGGTTTACTTTGGACAGGGAAGGCCGGACGGTAAGTATGGGTAAGTCATGCATGTATTTTCATGCAACACATCAAAATCGGTAACACGAGATAGGTCATGAAATATGCTATGAAACTGATTCTAAGGCAAGATTAGAAAGACAATGAATGATAGAAAGTGTACAAAAGTAAATAGAACATGTTTGGTAATGATAGCATTGTGGGCGAGCTAGCCTCCCCACCAGTGCATAACAATGTACTGATAACCCTATAGTTTTCTTGCAGGACGCAAGAGACGTCGTCGGGTGCGGAGCTTCCCTCGAACGTGCTAAGGCGCGGAGCTAACTCTGGGGCCTTGGAGCGTTGCAAGGAACTGAAGCACCATATACAAGACATAATGTATCGGAACATCGCCATGAATTATTCCATCTTGTAAGCCACTTGGCACGCCTTTTATGTTTCAGAGAGAGAGGGCTTGAGAGACTTGTAAACTCGGCCTAGCGCCGCTTGTAAACTTCTTGAAAATCAATATAGAGTTTGAATTCGCTTCAATTTGTGTTTATTTACTTTTCGCTGCAAATGGGGACACTCTGTGCGACTCTGTGGCCTAGCTCAAATCGACCGTTCCTGGACTTAGCCTTGCACGGGCGCAACCTAGGCCCGTACGGCATCACGTCTTAGCGAGGACGATCGCTCTTGCGGGAGCAGGGCATGACAGATTGGTATCAGAGCACGACTTTACGTCCTTGGACTTCATTTCGATTCTCCCAGTTTTGAAAGCTCGTTTTGAAACAAAAGATGTATACGCTCTCTCTCGTTGTGCCTTGGGATGTTCCATATAATAAGTCTAATATTTTCAAAAGCTAATACAAGTACTCGGTTGAACAGGATCGATAGGCGAAGGCCTTTGTGCCAAACTACGACGGACTTAAGTTGAGAGAAAACTCATGCTAAGAGTTAGCAAACGCAGTACATGCTTGAATAACCTTACGCTGACAATAGCGAAAGAGTACACGAGACCGAAGTATAGTTCGAATGGGATGATTATGCATGCAGCCTTTTGGCTAAGTTGTGCTGAGTGTCGTGCACCTAGACCTTTTGGTGCAAACGAGTTTGCGAGCAGGACCGACTATCGCTCGGACGAGAATAAGTGAGACTTAGAACGTATGTCGATAGAGACACTACTTGACCAACGCTAAAACGAACACGAGAAATGGTTCTTAGACTTTGAGGAATAGGCGAACGCACGATTGAACATATCGGTTGGGAATCGAATAACTATTTGAGGATTTGTAGAGTGACTTGACCCTGAGTGGTGTATGTGATAGCTTCGAAGAAGAATAAGAGTAAGTGTCGACGACTAGTCGAGTGGCTCGAACCCTGAGTAGTGTATGGATGTTATAGAAATTGTTCGAGCGAGACTAGAGGATTTACGGATAGAACGAGTATGTTGGCAAGCGATGATATCGTGTAAAGCCTTAGAACAAGTAACGCTTAGTTGGTGTCACGCCCCAGAACCATAATACTGGAGAGCGGGGGCAGACATAGCCAGCTACGTATATGAAATGGAATCCATCCCGCTATACGGTCACGGCTGTCTAGATACATGAGGGTTTACTACAAGCCAACAGTCTCCTATGGTCATGAATAAGCCTAGTGTCTCAATCTCAAGCAAGTAAATAAGTCACAAGATGTATGATCATTAAATACACAATAATAAGGCGTCCCAAATATTAGATATTCAGCTGATCATGAAGCTAGTCATTATAAAATGTTAGGACTAGTAAGAGTTTAGTCATACATGATCAACCCTAGGATATGTCAATCATGTTACAGCCCGTAGGCAGACAATAAGTAAGTGCAATCGAGCTAAACAGGTGCTCGTCGGCTAAACGCCTTAAAAGAATATTTTTATAATAGAGTAGGAGAGCCAAAAATAACCCACTCGTTGCCCTGGTTACGTCTGGTGTTCACCATCGGGCTGGAAAAGCGGTAGATCCTCTAGAGCTGCTCCAAAATCTGGCCATACAAAACCAGCCGGGTCAGATCCCAGAAAGAGCAAGTGCCATAAAGGAAGCTTCACTTCGAAACTAAAACCAGCAATTAGCACAATAGTAATAGATTAATAATAAAGACAGAAATTTAGGAAAAGCATAACAGGTGATATACGATAAGATAACCATGGAACTATTCAGATAACCAGGTTACAACCCGTAAACCAAATAAGGACCGGGGTTGTAACCCTTCGTCTGAGCAGAACTTGGAATTCTCACCAATTATCGATAAAATAAATACAGGCATTCTAGTCATGCAGTAATTGGAACAGAATCGGGACAAGACTAGACTGGTTAGACTCCATCCAATTATTTCACGGCCAAGCAAGAATTACGGCTTGATACTTTAACTAACTAGGGTTATCACAGGCCTAGTTACTAGCAAGATGCAGTGAGAATCATCCACAGCCACAAGCCCTACAGACCATCCAGGTTACCCGGGTTGAAAGATTAGAGTTGAATTCAGGTGGGTACATCGTCCAGGAAATGCATGTACCCTTAGGTAGCTTGAAGGGTGCAACACATGACAGTGTGCTAGAAATGTACCCTACTCGACGGCAGGCTACAGATCCTAAGGCGTGCCCAGGTAACGGGATTGCCTGTAGCTGGGAGATCTCTTTATGACTAGTGTATTAATCTAGTTATTAGCCTTAGTCCATTTCAATAGGTACTCCTGACCTTGGTACACAGGAGTCCCCTCCTAGACATGATGCAAGACAGGACTGGATTATTGTACAAGCACAATCGCCCACGGTGTCCGGATTAATTATACAGGTCATGTCATGCCAGGTAGCCGTCGCAACAGCTTATCAAGATATATCATGTCAGGTTATCATGTCAAGTTCACTGGTCAAGAGTGCGCCACGACGGGCCACTATCAGGTCGTGCTAGTTTCTTGCCACACCATGTCATGTATAATTATCATTTCAATCATGTCAATCAAATCATGATTTATCAAGTTCAGGACAAAAGGCGTAAGGATATAAAATGAGCGTAAAAATATACAATAAAGGGGTTACAAGACATAGGCAAATAATAAAATACAGGACTATAGGGAGCCATGCGGCTTAGGCACATGTGGCCAGGAATGATCTCATGCGGCTGGGAAGAGAACAGCCCATGCGACTCAATAGGGTCAAGCGCATGCGGCCAAGGAGAGAGTCCATGCGGCAGCAGCTCATGCGGCTGGGGGTCCAAAGCTCGTACGGCTGAGGAGAATGAGGCATATGCGGCTAGCAGAAAGAGTGGGGTATTATGCGGCTGCAGGGGGGAAAGGTTCCTACGGCTGAGAGCAAGTGGCTTGCATGCGGCTCAGGAAGAAGTTCTCATGCGGCTGGGTCAAGTAAAGTCCCATGCGGCCAGCGGAAAGAGAAGGCGCATGAGACTAAGTCAGAGCATTCATGCGGCTGGGGAAGCGTGGTCCCATGCGGCTAAGGGAGGGCACATGCGGCCAGAAGGGTAGCGTCTCATGCGGCTCAAGAAGTGCAGGGTAATATGCGGCTGGGGACTGATCGAGTTATACGGCTAGATGAGTTCGACCCTCATGCGGCTGAAGAACTGCCAGTCATGCGGCTGAATAGAACACTTGTCGCATAAAATATTCATGCGGTCAAGTCAAGCACAGTTCATCTTCTCCAAATTCCCGAGAAGAAGAACACCATGAGAGCCAAATTCTCAAGCTCTATAACTCCATCATCCGGAGCCCAAATCCGAACTTCTATAGGTCAAAATGGGGTAGAACGAAATTCTTCACAACATGGAACCATCAAAACTCAGAAATAACAAGATTAAGTAGATCAAAACCCAAGAAATCCAAAAATAAAGTAAACTTAGATCTACAAGAATCTAGTCATGGAAAGTGGAAATGCCAAGTAATAAAGTAAGTTAAAATACTGTAAGGAAGAGAATGAAGCAATAAAATTGGAGTTCATCCATGAAGCAAGTTGCACTTGCCTAGACCTCTCTCTCTCTGGTAGGTGAAGAAGTAAATGGAAGAAGAAGAAGAGGTTAATGAAGAGAGAGAAAGAAGAATATGTAATAAATACTAATGGTGGTGGTAGGTAGGGGGTTCACCCTTGGTCCATGATAAACTAAAAAAACCGAGCCAAGCCGAACCAACCCAAGAAATAACCAAGCCAAGATGCAAGCTAAGCAAGGAATCATGCAATACAGAATAAAATACGTACACGTATTCCCAAAAATACGTAATACGGACAACAGGCATTACAACTCTACCCACCTTAAAAGAATTCCGTCCTCGGAATTTAATTAAGAGGGTAGAGAGACGAGGACAAGCTATATTAATCACAAGCAAGCTATAACTAGGCACGCAATCACTCATTCAAGCAAGGAATTGAAGGCATGAGGTATAAGGAAGACATTATACCTCACGAGTCAAACAAGTCAGGATACTGCGATCGGATGTCATCCTCACGCTCCCACGTTGACTACCCCAAAGAGTGATGGCCCCAAACAACTTGGACTAACTTGATAGTCTTGTTCTTGAGTATCTTCTCTCTTCGGTCCAATATAGACACGGGCCTCTCCTCATACGAAAGGTTGGTACCAATAACCAATTTTGAATGATCCAGGACGTGGCTCGTGTCCAGGATATACCGTCGTAATTGGGATACATGGAACACGTCATGCACCTCACTTAGCGATGGCGGAAGAGCGAGACGATAGGACACATCTCCTACTCGCTCCAGAATATCGAACGGCCCTATATACCTAGGACTAAGCTTTTCTCGTGTGCCGAAATGAATAACGCCACGGTTAGGCGAAATCCTTAGGAATACATGGTCGCCGACAGAAAACTCGAGAGGGCGCCGATGAGAATCGGCCCAATGGTGCTGGCGATCTTGGGCAACTCGAAGATGATCCCTGACTTTTCTGACTACTTCAACTGTCTGGGCAAGCATTTCTGGATCGAGCATCTGCCTCTCTCCAACATCATCCCATGCTAGCAGAGATCTGCACTTCCTACCATACAGTACCTCGAACGGTGCCATCTGGATACTGGCTTGGAAACTGTTGTTGTACGAGAACTCCACCAGGTGCAGATGATCTTTCCACGAGCCACCGAAGTCAAGTGTACAGGACCGTAACATGTCTTCAAGAGTCTGGATCGTGCGCTCCGACTGACCATCTGTCTGCGGATGATATGCTGTACTGAACTGGAGATGAGTTCCCAAACTCTCCTGCAGGCTACACCAAAAGTGCGACGTGAATCTTGAGTCTCGGTCCGAAGTGATACTGACTGACACTCCGTGTAACCTGACAATCTGTCTGAGGTACATCTCTGCTAACTGAGCTATCGACTGACCAACTCTGAATGGGAGGAAGTGAGCTACCTTCGTGAGCCTGTCAACTATAACCCAAACAGCATCTCGACCAGCTGGGGATCTAGGCAATTCGGTCACAAAATCCATGGTCACATGTTCCCACTTCCATTCTGGAATCGGCAAAGGCTGAAGAAGTCTAGCGGGCCTCTGATGTTCAGCCTTAACTTGTTGGCAGACCAAACAACGAGAGACAAACCGGCTATCTCCCTCTTCATGCCATTCCACTAAAAGTGCTGTCGGATATCACGGTACATCTTTGTACCGCCCGGATGAATAAAATATTGAGAACTGTGAGCCCCTGCCATGATTTCCTGTCTAATATCTCTACTGGGTATACAAAGACGCTTACCATGCTTAAGTGTACCATCTTTATGAATGCATAACTCTGGTCGTCGGCCTGTCTCACACTCTGTTCTGAGTCGCTGAAGCTTGGAATCTGCTGACTGCGCCATCCGGATCCTCTCGACTATAGTGGACTGAACTTGCATGCTGGCCATCAATGCTACACTAGAAGGGAAAACAACTTTAATACCCATTTTCTGAAGATCTGCTAACAGCTCTGGTTGCGCTGTTAGGAAATAAACTCCGGCTCTCCTGCTCAATGCATCTGCAACAACGTTAGCCTTCCCGGGATGATACTGCAAGTTGACATCATAATCCACAAGAAGCTCCAGCCACCTTCTCTGACGCATGTTAAGATCCTTCTGTGTAAAAACATACTTCAGGCTCTTATGGGCGGTGAAAATCTCCACCCTATCTTCGTACAAGTAGTGCCTCCACAACTTAAGTGCAAATACTATTGCTGCCAGCTCCAAGTCATGGGTTGGGTAATTCCTCTCATGATCACGAAGTTGCCGTGAAGCATGAGCTATTACCTTCCCATGCTGCATCAGAACACATCCTAAACCTCTGTCCGAAGCATCACAATACACTGAGAATCCTCCGGTTCCATCTGGAAGCGCGAGAATGGGAGCCGTCATCAAGCCTCGCTTCAACTTCTCAAATGAATCCTGACATTCTGCTGTCCAAGCAAACTGTACATCCTTGCGGGTCAACTGGGTCAATGGCGCTAAAATTTGAGCAAAATCTGAAACAAACCGCCGGTAGTAGCCGGCCAATCCAAGGAAACTGCAAACTTCTGCGACTGTGCTGGGCACTAGCCATGACTCAATGGCAACGATCTTCTGGGGATCCACTTCTACTCCTCCTCTGGTGATGATGTGACCCAAGTACGAAATGCGATCGAGCCAGAACTCGTATTTACTAAACTTGGCATACAACTGGTGCTCTCTGAGAATCTGAAGAACCACACGGAGATGCTGCTCATGCTCCACTTCACTCCTGCTATAAACCAGGATGTCATCCAAGAATACAATCATGAACTGATACAAATAGGGCATAAAAATATGATTCATGAGATCCAGGAATACCGCCGGCGCATTGGTCGCTCTAAAGGGCATAACAAGGAACTCCCAATGCCCGTACCTCAATCTAAAAGCTGTCTTCGGGATGTCCTGCTCTCTGACTCTGATCTGATGTTATACTGAGCGCAAGTCGATCTTCGAGAATACTGCTGCCCCTTTGAGTTGATCAAACAAGTTATCTATCCTCGGGAGAGGGTATCTGTCCTTGATTGTCACTGAGTTCAAGGTACGATAGTCAACACATAACCTGGACGTACCATCCTTCTTTTTCACAAGAAGCATCGGGGCTCCCTAAGGCGATCCACTAGCACGAATGAATCCCTTAGTTCGAAGTTCTTCAATCATCTTGTACAAGATCTCCAATTTTGAAGGCGCCATCCTGTAGACTCTCTCTGATACTGGGGCTATCCCAGGAATCAAGTCGATAGTGAACTCGATCTCCCGCTCCGATGGCATACCTGGAAGCTCTTCTGGGAAAATATCTGAAAACTCTTCAACTATCCGAGGCAACTGCACTACTGCTACTGCCATCCGCAACACTGGAGGAGAAGGCTCAACTGCGTCTCGAGAAATGGAAAACTCTGGCTCTCCTGGAATGCTAAAAACAACCCTACCAACATAGCAGTCTATTCTAGCATACTGGTTCCTCAACCAATCCATCCCTAAGACCACATCATAATCGGCCATCGGGAATTCTATCAATCTAGCAGGGAATTCCTTACCGCTAACTACGATTTGACACGAGGAAAATACCCTATCGACTCCCACAAGTCCGTTACCAGTAAGTATATTGAGCCTTACTGATAATGACTCGGGCTCCAATCCTATCCCTATCGCGAATCGTACAGACATAAAAGAATATGATGCACCAGAATCAAATAAAGCTGAAGCTGGAAAGGAGTTGACGAGAATAGTACCTGCCACTACCTCTCCTGGTGCCAATCCTTCCTCTGCGGTCATCACCATAGCCTGACCATGCCCTCGGGGTGTTGGTCCCCTCTGCTGAAATCCTCGCTGGCTATTCTGGCTTTGGGCCTGGGCTTGAACATGCTGCTGGAGGTTCTACTGCTGGAACATCTGGGACTGAGGCGGCAAGGGCCTCTGCAATGGATACTGCTGCTGCTGCTGGACCGGAGCTGGTCCTCTCAACGAAGAGCTAGAAAGGTTGGACGATGATGAACAACCCCTATTCGGGCAGGATCCAACCCTATGGTTCGATGCTCCACAAGCAAGACACAATCCCTGTGCCCTGCGGCACTCTGCCACTACATGGCCTGGCTTCCCACAATGAGAACATCCTACTGCGAAAGACTGCTTCTGCTTCTGCTGCTGCGGATACGTCGGGGTTGAATGCTGGACCGACGTCACTGAGGCCGCTCGCCTCGGAGCTCCAATAATCAAAGCCCTGGCTGCCGGGGCTGGTGCTGAATACCGATTCATCTGGCCGTGGGATCTCTTCCGACCTCCGGCCCTATCCACAATCCTCTGGGAGGTATACTCATGCCTCCTAGCTGCTCTTAGTACTGCATCAAAGGTCTGATGCTCAAACTGCTCCACTGCTAACATAATCTCTAGGTGGAGCCCCTGCTGAAATCACTGGGCTCTATCATACTCGGTTGCTACCAAGGTGGGAGCAAACCGACTGAGCCTCGAAAACTCAGCCGCATATCCATCGACCGTCCTGTCCATCTGCTTCAGATTGGTAAACCTGGTCTGTAGATCGTACCGAGCTACAACATCAAAATACTTGGTCTGGAATCTCTCTCTGAACACCGCCCAAGCAATAGGTGCTGCTAATCCAATGGCCTGCGCTGCCCACCAGCTATGGGCCAAATCCAACAACTGCAGGCGCACCATGACTACCTTCTCGTTCTCTGGGGTCCTGGCTACTTCTAGAATCACCTCGATGTCCTGAAGCCAAGCATCTGCGGCGATAGCATCTTCACTGCCGTCGAAGAAGGGAGGGTTCAAGCGCTTGAAGCTGTTGGCCGCGCTGTTACCCTGATGACCTCCTCTGGTCAAAGCATCCGTCACTGCCTGGTGCAAGGCATCTCCTCGACGATCTTGGAAAGCTATCAAGGTCCTGACGAGTCCTACCAAAGTACCATCATCAGGCTCGGCAGGCTCAACTGCTGGACTGGTGGCTCTCCATCAGAAGGCACGACTTTGGAGGCTACTCCGAAATGCTGGGCTTGATCTCCAGGTTGCTGATCCGCGGGAAGTGCTCCGCCTTGCTGATCGACAGGTCCAGGAACAATGTCGCTAAAAAAGACGACATGGAGAACAATAAGGAAGGACCAGGACAGATCAATGATATAAGCATATGATCAGGACAAGAATCCAGGTATTCAGAAGATACGAGCAGAGATCAAGGGCAAATTCTGATTGAGACATCTACTCGGTAAACCCTCACATATCTTGATTTACAAGACCTGCATGGGCCACCACATAAACCATGTCACGCCCCAGAACCAGAATACTAGAGAACGGAGGCAGACATAGCCAGCTACGTATATGAAATAGAATCCATCCCGCTATACGGTCACGGCTGTCTAGATACATGAGGGTTTACTACAAGCCAACAGTCTCCTATGGTCATGAATAAGCCTAGTGTCTCAATCTCAAGCAAGTAAATAAGTCACAAGATGTATGATCATTAAATACACAATAATAAGGCGTCCCAAATATTACATATTCAGCTGATCATGAAGCTAGTCATTACAAAATGTTAGGACTAGCAAGAGTTTAGTCATACATGATCAACCCTAGGATATGTCAATCATGTTACAGCCCGTAGGCAGACAATAAGTAAGTGCAATCGAGCTAAACAGGTGCTCGTCGGCTAAACGCCTCAAAAGAATATTTTTATAATAGAGTGGAAGAGCCAAAAATAACCCACTCGTTGCCCTGGTTACGTCTGGTGTTCACCATCGGGCTGGAAAAGCGGTAGATCCTCTGGAGCTGCTCCGAAATCTGTCCATACAAAACCAGCTGGGTCAGATCCCAGAAAGAGCAAGTGCCACAAAGGAAGCTTCACTTCGGAACTAAAACCAGTAATTAGCATAATAGTAATAGATTAATAATAAAGACAGGAATTTAGGAAAAGCATAACAGGTGATATACGATGAGATAACCATGGAACTATTCAGATAACCAGGATACAACCCGTAAACCAAACAAGGACCGGGGTTGTAACCCTTCGTCTGAGCAGAACTTAAAATTCTCACCATTTATCGATAAAATAAATACAGGCATTCTGGTCATGCAATAATTGGAACAGAATCGGGACAAGACTAGACTGGTTAGACTCCATCCAATCATTTCACGGCCAAGAAAGAATTACGTCTTGATACTTTAACTAACTAGGGTTATCACAGGCCTAGTTACTAGCAAGATGCAGTAAGAATCATCCACAGCCACAAGCCCTGCAGACCATCCAGGTTACCCGGGTTGAAAGATTAGAGTTGAATTCAGGTGGGTATATCGTCTAGGAAACGCATGTACCCTTAGGTAGCTTGAAGGGTACAACACATGACAGTGTGCTGGAAATGTGCCCTACTCGACGGCAGGCTACAGATCCCAAGGTGTGTCCAGGTAACGGGATTGCCTGTAGCTGGGAGATCTCTTTATGACTAGTGTATTAATCTAGTTATTAGCCTTAGTCCATTTCAATAGGTACTCTTGACCGTGGTACTCAGGAGTCCCCTCCTAGACATGATGCAAGACAGGACTGGATTATTGTACAAGCACAATTGCCTACGGTGTCCGGGTTAATTATACAGGTCATGTCATGCCAGGTAGCCGTCGCAACAGCTTATCAAGATATATCATGTCAGGTTATCATGTCAAGTTCACTCGTCAAGAGTGCGCCACGACGGGCCACTATCAAGTCATGCTAGTTCCTTGGCACACCATGTGGCTCAGGCACATGCGGCCAGGAATGATCTCATGCGGCTGGAAAGAGAACAGCCCATGCGGCTCAATAGGGTCAGGCATATGTGGCCAAAGAGAGAGTCCATGCGGCAGCAGCTCATGCGGCTGGGGGTCCAAAGCTCGTACGGCTGAGAAGAAGGAGGCATATGCGGCTAGCGGGAAGAGTGGGGTATTATACGGCTGCAGGGGGGAAAGGTTCCTACGGCTGAGAGCAAGTGGCTTGCATGCGGCTCTGGAAGAAGTTCTCATGCGGCTGGGTCAAGTAAAGTCCCATGCGGCCAGCGGGAAGGGAGGGCGCATGAGACTAAGTCAGAGCATTCATACGGCTGGGGAAGCGGGGTCCCATGTGTCACGACCCGCACCCACTGTGAGGCTACGAGAACGTAACAATGCCCAGCCTACGCCGCAGTGTCGGCGGTACAACGCTGTCCTAGGTCACAACATCTAATAATATATATCTAAACAGTTTATACTCCCCGAATGGGGGTGACATAGCAGTAAAACTCAATCACAACTAAGGAAGAGATAGCACGATATGAAATAGAACTCAAGGAAATAAATAGATGAAAAGTAGTCTAAGATAATCCCAACAATATCCAGCAGTACAAGGTCTCAGATACAAAATGAAAGAATATATACAACTCAGAGTAAGTCTAGCTAAACATGTCTCATGACTACAAGGAAGATAAGCCTAACTAATATAAACTAGGCAATCAGGGTGATATCCTCAGCTAGAGCTGGGACCTCCTGAGGGTCCAGCTCGCAGGTATCATCTAAGGCTGCCCCGTAGTAAGTGTCCAGGCAAGCCTCCTCCTCGTCCTCTGCAATATTTTCAACAGGTCCAGTCAGGACAGGAGCGAGTACAGTACATCTCAACAGTTCATAGCAGGTTAGAAAATATAATCATGCAGTAAAGTAAGATACAAGTACTGAAAGAAGTGCAGTATGTAAACAGAGAGAGAAAGCTGTAATAGAAATATCTAATATAAATAGAGAGCTAACATTTGGCTAGTGAGTCAGAGTACAATATAGACATGTAAATGGCATAGGAGATTCTGATAAGACACTATGGAAGAGATTCTGAAAAGATACTACTTGGGTATTATTCACATGTCTACTTCTACTCCCCCGTACCCCCAATCAGTACGCAAGGATCCAAATAGGTTATGTTATGATTCTATGTAATAACCCCGAAGGGTGGTACATAGTAGTCCCAAAAATGGGGGTTCTAGGAGATTCTAGGACACCCAGTAAATAGGATAAGAGATTCTAGGAGACTCTGTGATCATAAGGGTATATATCACAAGTAATCAAAGAACCAAAGAAGCATGTGGTACGCTATGTAAGTGAAACACACAGAACGTAGAGTACCCGATGCTCCCTAAGGATAACATCTCAAGAAGGGATCCGTATAGTACTAATCCGTATGACCAACGTGACAGTACAAGTAAAGTAATTTAATGCAGGAAATAATTCTAAGCAGGATATGAAATGATCAGAGAATGTACTCGCCTGTATCTGAGTGTCCAATATGAAACGTACTGTCCGAAGAGAGGTGTCTAGCTCCTAATCAGAACAGCACAAGTCACAACAAGTCTAAAATGATATAATGAAGTCCTACTATGCATTTTACATGAATCTAGGTCAATCTAGGCCAAAGTCAACTCTTGGTCAACACTAGAAGTCAAACTAGGTCAAACAAGACTAATCTAGGCTAAACAAGACTGAACTAGGCTAATCAAGTCTAATCTAGACTCTACACTAACTCACAGACACTCACATAGGCCATAGTCTAATATATATATATCATATAACCCTAATCACATCTACAAGACTATACTTATATTTAATAATACACATCTTACTATTCATATAAACTAGTAGGAAAATCACATATAGGCCACATGTGTGAACCACACAACATCATATGTAATACATACAAATATAAATATGTATATAGAGAGGGGGACACAAGATATGTCCAAGTGCATGGGTGTGTGTGTACTAGTGAAGTGAGAGAGTGAACATGGCAATGGTGTTAGGGTGTGAGTGTGTGACTGTGCGATAGGTGTGTGTTAGAGTGAACATGCTATGTGGACTGATAAGGGGTGTTAGGACTAACCTGTGACTAGAGTGTGTGTGAGGGTGCATGTCAATAGGCTAGAGAGGACATGTGTGTGTGTACATGTGGCTGTGTGTGTGGAAGGGTGACAAGGTACAGGAAATATAAAATAGTCTAAACAATATGGTAAAAACTATTCTCAGTTTTCAAAGCACTGGAAATGCAACCCAATCTCAGGCTAATGTTCTCAAGTTTACATAAAAACTGGAAACTAAATCCCATCTCAGGTTTTGTAAGAACTGGAACACAAAATCTCAGTTTACTTATGTTTTGAAACCACACAAACATTAGTTAAACAAAACTCATGTTTAAATGACTGAACAAAACTAAATCCCAAACTTAATAAATCAGTTTACAAGTAACAATTTGTTTATGAACTAACTCTCAGTTTTGAGGGAAAAACCTTATCAGTTTTCAACATCCTATTTCAGGTTCTATGCCTAAACAGGAATCAATCAGTCTAATCAAAAGAAGGAAAACAAATTAGCCATTCAATAATAAAGGGGAACTCAGGTTAAACAGTTAGAAAAGGAAATAAAAACAGTTATCAAGTACAAAAGGAAAACCAATGTACAGTCTAAACATACTAAACTCAATCTCAGGTATTGGCAGTTAAACATCAATCAAATATACATATTAGCTAAGAGAAAGTAAAATCTCAGGTTTAATAAAACAGTGGTGGCAATAGTGTCCTCTGTGTGTATGTGCCTGAACATGTGTGTATGGTTCAATAGGTGTCTCAGGAAATCAATATCATAACTCAGGTTTTAGAGTGTAAGAATCCACATGGTAATGAACCTTCAGAACAGTAAAGGAATGACATAAATTCTTAGTTTAAGAAGAGTACATGACAGTTTCCAATATGAATCATATCATTCGACAGTACCATATTACAAGACTTAATAGTTAGCAATTAAAAGAAATGGGAAAGGGACCCAATCTCAGTTAAATCATCAAACCCAGGTTTTCCCTTCATAAATTGAACAACACATTATAACAAGGAAAAAGAAAATCAGTTCATAGCATTCCTCCCACACAGTTTTCAGTCCCATAGTGGCATTCACAGAAAAATAAACCAAACTAACACCAACTCATACAATTTTCGACACACACTTAGAAAACACATAGGGGTACCACATTAGGGTTTCAATTCATGTAATTAACAACATATACTAGATTAAATTGATGGCAAAACTCATTTTAGAAAACTGGAAATATAACAGGGAATTCGAATATCAGTTAACATAGGGTTAAGGAGAATTGATTAGGAAAAATTAAACTAATCATGAACCTAATGGTTGGTAATTGAAAACAACCCATGTGCACAACCCCACACATCCATTTCGTGTCACCCAAGGCCTGACATGGCGTGGCCAGTACAAGAAACTCAAAAGAACAACACACAGTGCACTGTCCAGTGCACTGCCTCGTGCACACGTGCACTTGTGTCGTGTGCACGACACAAGACATGAGGGTGTCTCGTGGTCACCCACATAGGTAGCCCACCTATAGGGCTACCTCATAGGCCCATTGGCCAGTGTCCACAACGTGTCAGTGTCGGACACGAGGCCCGTATCAGTGGCAAAAATCAACAATGCACAGTGCAGTGTGAAATCGGTGCGGGTGGGATTTCTCCCAATCCGTTCGATAAGATGAGCTAAAAATTGGTCTGTGTCATGTCAGTCACGTGTCCTAAGTGTCACCAAAATTTCATCCCAAATAGTGTCGTATCGTGTCCGCTACAGACCCCGATAGGCAGGGGATCCCTATAGCACGCACGCGAGCGTGTGCGGCGCGTGTCCAAACAATAAATTCGACACACAGCGACTCAATAATCACCACAGAAGATCAGGAACCAATAATACATGATAAAACTATACTTCCTATTTAAAAACATCAAACAAACAAGATCGAAATGCCCTTTGAGGTATTTCGACAAACAGTCATGCACATGGACTGATACGTGTCCAGAACGGACACGAAACCCATGACACCCGACACGAATCCTATCCAGACTCTTAGGGGACCCTTAGGGCTTCCTATTGATGAAGACAAAATGAAAATCCATAGAGAAATGGAGAGATTACCTATTCTTGAACTATGGGTGAAAAAGCCCCAAATGGAAAGATTTCCTCAACCACCAAAATCTCACAAATTGTTTCCTTCCTGCAAACAATCAATACCAACTGCAAGAACATTGATATTAGGATCTAATGCAACTAGGTTGGGGGAAAAAAGGACCTAAAATGGATTTATAATGAATTTCTAAAGATAGGAACTCACCTCTTTCTTCTTGAAATAAATTTCCTAAGGAAGGGAGGCTAGCCCTAGATTTTAGGAGGGGTTTTATAGTGGGGGAATCCCTAGGTTAACTAGTGGTGGCTGGCCATGATGGGCTAGGTTAGGGTTTGAACTAGGTTGGCTAGTCCTATTAGGTTAAGTCACAAAATGACTTGTGAAACCACAAGTCATTTCTCAACCCATTTAATTCCTAATTCCTTAAGTCAATTTCTAATGAATCTAAACCCACTAACTTAAGTCATTCTAGGTTAGACTAGAGTCACCTAGCCTAACCAAGTCCAACTAACTAGGGTTAGTTCCTAGGTTTGTCTACAAGGGTCAAGACTAGTCAAAGTCAACCTAATCTAAACAATTCCAAAATAATTCCTAAAAATTCTCATAAATTCAAATAAATTCTAATAAATCAAATAACCCCAAAAATGTCTAAATACCCTAATCACATGGCTAGGCTCTAGGGTAGGCAGTCTCTACTGTTCACTAGTAAAATGCCAAAAATCATAAGTCATGAATTTAAATAGTTTAAAAATAAATTAAAAATCACTAAAAATCATAATATGAAATAAATACCATTAAATAATAATTATAATTACAAAATTTCAAAATTATCCTCTTCTGGAAAATTGGGTGTTACAATCCTACCCACATTATAAAAATTTCGTTCTCGAAATTAAGATGGTCGTACCCTTTTCTAGGTTAAGCCCCAGCAATCATAGTCTCAGAAATCTATCTTAAAACATACAGTTGGAAAGTGTAACCTATGGGGTCATGGCATACAATATCAGTCCTGGGTCTCATCTAGTTATACCAACCCTCCTACAGTACTAGGCAATCACAAGGTATCAAAACATACAAGCAAGGGATGCATCAAAATTCTCAAAAAGGAATACTAAGGTTAGGTCAAAACTCACCCCCAGCTAAGTCTGAGAACTAGAACTCCCTCCTGGAAGCAGGGCCCTGGTTGGGGCAGATCTATCAGGGCAGTGCTGCATCCAGTGTGCAGCTGACCCACAGATTAGGCACAATCCTAGTCTCTTTCTACAGTTGCTCCACTTGTGTCCAGACTTTTTGCAGTAGGCACAGATAGGCTCTGGCTCAGCTGGCCTCTGCTGGACAGGAGACTGGGTTGGGTACGATGATATCGGCTGGATAAATGGGTACTCCTCAAACTCTGGGTAGGACTGGGTACTGCTCCTCGCCCTCTTGGAGCTAGGCTCTCCTCCTAGAAGCACAGAGTCCCTCTGACGTAGCAACCTATAGATTTTCTCCCTCATGGCCTCCTCATGAACTCTCTGTGACTCCATCAACCTTTCATGGAAAAATGCAAACACCTGGGCTGCGTCAAGTAGCAAACCTCCTGGTGGTACAGTATGGAGTACAGAGGGTAGGGAAGGGCTCTCGGTCTCAGGCAAATCTGCAGCTCTCTCTTGAACGACAGGAGATGAAGGAAGACTCTCTGGCGAGGCTACCACCATCTCCTTAATGGCAGGAGGTGCCACCACCCCCTGATCAGATAGAGGGATAACTACCTCCTAAACAGTAGGAGGTGGAGGCACACTCTCAGTAGCTGCAGCTGCTCTCAGGCGACGGGCTCGGGTCATGGGTGCCATACTGAAAGAAAAAGAAAAGAAAAGAAAAAATAAATCAATCATCAAGGCCAAAAACTAGTAAATATCAACAAAGAAGAACTAGCTACAAGAATCACTATTTAAGCCAGGCTATACTATCATTCCTAAGACAATGGCCTAAACACAAGTCATCAAATTATTACACTAAGGAAGAACTACATATGCATAAGCTCTATAAAGCTAAAAAAAGAAGTCTCTACTCCTAAATTACTTGATGATGGAAACAATTTATAATAACTGGAATGAAGATAGAGACGATATATTTAAGAACCTTTCCAAGATACAATCTGATAATCATACGCGTCTGTCCAAAAATCATGATACTCAGAGTCCTCGCCACGCTAGAAAGCAAGGCTGCGATAAACAGTAGAGTCCATAACTAGGGCATGCACCTCTACAATCATGTCGTCTGGAATTCTCGCTATGCCGACTAGTATAGCTGCGAGAAATTCCAAATCTCATAACCAAGATGCGTACATCCGAAGTCAGGTCTCCATGTTTCTGCCATGCCAGCTAATATAGCTACGATAAACTCTAGGTTCCATAACCAAGTAGACGTTTTACCATCCCTGTATTCCCGTCGACATATGTTATCAGAAAAATATCGTAACTCAGCCCATAAAAATTCATCTCGATAGGAAAATCAAATCAACAACGATCCAACAAAATCAAATTCAATAATCAAGGAGTGAGAGCAACAAAGCAAGAGAAATGATTTAAATTGAAGTTTAAATAAGATTCTCAAGGGTCGTCCCAGGAATCTTTTAAGGAATCCTAACTGTGATTGAGTACCTTCAAAATATGTATCCTAATCCTACAGTAGGCTGTAGTGATACTCTAGTTCGAATACCACTACATAAACTCGACCTGCATGGGCCACCACTAAAAACGTGTCACGACCCGCACCCACTGTGAGGGTACGAGAACGTAACAACGCCCAGCCTACACCGCAGTGTCGGCGGTAGAACGCTATCCTAGGTCACAACATCTAATAATATATATCTAAACAGTTTATATTCCCCGAATGGGGGTGACATAGCAGTAAAACTCAATCACAACTAAGGAAGAGATAGCACGATATGAAATAGAACTCAAAGAAATAAATAGATGAAAAGTAGTCTAAGATAATACCAGCAATATCCAGCAGTACAAGGTCTCAGATACAGAATAAAAGAATATATACAACTCCGAGTAAGTCTAGCTAAACATGTCTCATGACTACAAGGAAGATAAGCCTAACTAATCTAAACTAGGCAATCGGGATGATATCCTCAGCTAGAGCTGGGTCCTCCTGAGGGTCCAGCTCGCAGGTGTCATCTAAGGCTGCCCCGTAGTAAGTGTCCAGGCAAGCCTCCTCCTCGTCCTCTGTAATATTTTCAACAGGTCCAGTCAGGACAAGAGCGAGTACAGTACATCTCAACAGTTTATAGCAGGTTAGAAAATATAATCATGCAGTAAAGTAAGATACAAGTACTGAAAGAAGTGCAGTATGTAAACAGAGAGAGAAAGCTGTAATAGAAATATCTAATATAAATAGAGAGCTAACATGTGGCTAGTGAGTCAGAGTACAATATAGACATGTAAATGGCATAGGAGATTCTGATAAGACACTATGGAAGAGATTCTGATAAGATACTACTTGGGTATTATTCACATGTCTACTTCTACTCCTCCGTACCCCCAATCAGTACGCAAGGATCCAAACAGGTTATGTTATAATTCTATGTAATAACCCCGAAGGGTGGTACATAGTAGTCCCAAAAATGGGGGTTCTAGGAGATTCTAGGACACCCAGTAATTGGGATAAAAGATTCTAGGAGACTCTGTGATCATAAGGGTATATGTCACAAGTAATCAAAGAACCAAAGAAGTATATGGTACGCTATGTAAGTGAAACGCACAGAACGTAGAGTACCCGATGCTCCCTAAGGATAACATGTCAAGAAGGGATCCGTATAGTACTAATCCGTGTGACCAATGTGACAGTACAAGTAAAGTAATTTAATGTAGGAAATAATTCTAAGCAGGATATGAAATGATCAGAGAATGTACTCGCCTGTATCTGAGTGTCCAATATGAGACGTACTGTCCGAGGAGAGGTGTCTGGCTCCTAATCAGAACAGCACAAGTCACAACAAGTCTAAAATGATATAATGAAGTCCTACTATGCCTTCTACATGAATCTAGGTCAATCTAGGCCAAAGTCAACTCTTGGTCAACACTAGAAGTCAAACTAGGTCAAACAAGACTAATCTATGCTAAACAAGACTGAACTAGGCTAATCAAGTCTAATCTAGACTCTACACTAACTCACAGACACTCACATAGGCCATAGGCTAATATATATATATATATCATATAACCCTAATCACATCTACAAGACTTTACTTATATTTAATAATACACATGTTACTATTCATATAAATTAGTAGGAAAATCACATATAGGCCACATGTGTGAACCACACAACATCATATGTAATACATACAAATATAAATATGTATATAGAGAGGGGGACACAAGATATGTCCAAGTGCATGGGTATGTGTGTACTAGTGAAGTGAGAAAGTGAACATGGCAATGGTGTTAGGGTGTGAGTGTGTGACTGTGTGATAGGTGTGTGTTAGAGTGAACATGCTATGTGGACTGATAAGGGGTGTTAGGACTAACCTGTGACTAGAGTGTGTGTGAGGGTGCATGTCAATAGGCTAGAGAGGACGTGTGTGTGTACATGTGGCTGTGTGTGCGGAAGGGTGACAAGGTGCAAGAAATATAAAATAGTCTAAACAATATGGTAAAAACTATTCTCAGTTTTCAAAGCATTGGAAATACAACCCAATCTCAGGCTAATGTTCTCAAGTTTACATAAAAACTGGAAACTAAATCCCATCTCAGGTTTTGTAAGAACTGGAGCACAAAATCTCAGTTTACTCATGTTTTGAAACCACACAAACATTCGTAAAACAAAACTCAGGTTTAAATGACTGAACAAAACTAAATCCTAAACTTAATAAATCAATTTACAAGTAACAATTTGTTTATGAACTAACTCTCAGTTTTGAGGGAAAAACTTTATCAGTTTTCAACATCCTATTTCAGGTTCTATGCCTAAATAGGAATCAATCAGTCTAATCAAAAGAAGGAAAACAAATTAGCCATTCAATAATAAAGGGGAACTCAGGTTAAACAGTTAGGAAAGGAAATGAAAACAGTTATCAAGTACAAAAGGAAAACCAATGTACAGTCTAAACATACTAAACTCAATCTCAGGTATTGGCAGTTAAACATTAATCAAATATACATATTAGCTAAGGGAAAGTAAAATCTCAGGTTTAACAAAACAGTGGTGGCAATAGTGTCCTCTGTGTGTATGTGCCTGAACATGTGTGTATGGTTCAATAGGTGTCTCAGGAAATCAATATCATAACTCAGGTTTTAGAGTGTAAGAATCCACATGGTAATGAACCTTCAGAACAGTAAAGGAATGACATAAATTCTTAGTTTAAGAAGAGTACATGACAGTTTCCAATATGAATCATATCATTCGACAGTACCATATTACAAGACTTAATAGTTAGCAATTAAAAAAAGTGGGAAAGGGACCCAATCTCAGTTAAATCATCAAACCCAGGTTTTCCCTTCATAAATTGAACAACACATTATAACAAGGAAAAAGGAAATCAGTTCATAGCATTCCCCCCACACAGTTTTCAGTCCCATAGTGGCATTCACAGAAAAATGAACCAAACTAACCCCAACTCATACAATTTTCGACACACACTTAGAAAACACATAGGGGTACCATATTAGGGTTTCAATTCATGTAATTAATAGCATATACTGGATTAAATTGATGACAAAACTCATTTTAGAAAACTGGAAATATAACAGGGAATTCGAATATCAGTTAACATAGGGTTAAGGAGAATTGATTAGGAAAAATTAAACTAATCATGAACCTAATGGTTGGTAATTGAAAACAACCCATGTGCACAACCATACACATCCATTTCGTGTCACCCAAGGCCTGACACGGTGTGTCCAGTACAAGAAACTCAAAAGAACAACACACAGTGCACTGTTCAGTGCACTGCCTCGTGCACACGTACACTTGTGTCGTGTGTACGACACAAGACACGAGGGAGTCTCGTGGTCACCCACATAGGTAGCCCACCTATAGGGCTACCTCATAGGCCTATTGGCCAGTGTCCATAACGTGTCAGTGTCGGACACGAGGCCCGTATCAGTGGCAAAAATCAACAATGCACAGTGCAGTGTGAAATCGGTACGGGTGGGATTTCTCCCAATCCGTTCGATAAGATGAGCTAAAAATTGGTCTGTGTCATGTCAGTCACGTGTCCTAAGTGTCACCAAAATTTCATCCCAAATAGTGTCGTGTCGTGTCTGCTACAGACCCCGATAGGCAGGGTATCCCTGTAGCACGCGCGCGAGCGTGTGCGGCACGTGTCCAAACAATAAATTCGACACACAGCGACTCAATAATCACCACAGAAGATCAGGAACCAATAATCCATGATAAAACTATACTTCCTATTTAAAAACATCAAACAAACAAGATCGAAATGCCCTTTGAGGTATTTCGACAAACAGTCATGCATATGGACTGATACGTGTCAAGAACGGACACGAAACCCATGACACCCGACACGAATCCTATCCAGACTCTTAGGGGACCCTTAGGGCTTCCTAGATGAAGACAAAATAAAAATCCATGGAGAAATGGAGAGATTACCTATTCTTGAACTATGGGTGAAAAAGCCCCAAATGGAAAGATTTCCTCAACCACCAAAATCACACAAATTGTTTCCTTCCTGCAAACAATCAATACCAACAGCAAGAACATTGATATTAGGATCTAATGCAACTAGTTTGGGGGAAAAAAAGGACCTAAAATGGATTTATAATGAATTTCTAAAGATAGGAACTCACCTCTTTCTTCTTGAAATAAATTTTCTAAGGAAGGGAGGCTAGCCCTAGATTTTAGTAGGGGTTTTATAGTGGGGGAATCCCTAGTTTAACTAGTGGTGGCTGGCCATGATGGGCTAGGTTAGGGTTTAAACTAGGTTGGCTAGTCCTATTAGGTTAAGTCACAAAATGACTTGTGAAACCACAAGTCATTTCTCAACCCATTTAATTCCTAATTCCTTAAGTCAATTTCTAATGAATCTAAACCCACTAACTTAAGTCATGCTAGGTTAGACTAGAGTCACCTAGCCTAACCAAGTCCAACTAACTAGGGTTAGTTCCTAGGTTTGTCTACAAGGGTCAAGACTAGTCAAAGTCAACATAATCTAAACAATTCCAAAATAATTCCTAAAAATTCCCATAAATTCAAATAAATTCTAATAAATCAAATAACCCCAAAAATGTCTAAATAACCTAATCACATGGCTAGGCTCTAGGGTAGGCAGTCTCTACTGTTCACTAGCAAAACACCATAAATCATAAGTCATGAATTTAAATAGTTTAAAAATAAATTAAAAATCACTAAAAAATTATAATATGAAATAAATACCATTAAATAATAATTGTAATTACAAAATTTCAAAATTACCCTCTTCTGGAAAACTGGGTGTTACACCATGCGGCTAAGGGAGGGCGCATGCGGCCAGAAGGGTAGCGTCTCATGCGGCTCAAGAAGTGTAGGGTAATATGCGGCTGGGGACTGCTCGAGTTATGCGGCTAGATGAGTTCGACCCTCATGCGGCTCAAGAACTGCCAGTCATGCGGCTGAATAGAACACTTGCCGCATAAAATATTCATACGGTCAAGTCAAGCACAGTTCATCTTCTCCAAATTCCCGAGAAGAAGAACACCATGAGAGCCAAATTCTCAAGCTCCATAACTCCATCATCCGGAGCCCAAATTCGAACTTCTATAGGTCAAAATAGGGTAGAACGAAATTCTCCACAACATGGAACCATCAAAACTCAAAAATAACAAGATTAAGTAGATCAAAACCCAAGAAATTCAAAAATAAAGTAAACTTAGATCTACAAGAATCTAGCCATAGAAAGTGGAAATGCCAAGTATTAAAGTAAGTTAAAATGCTGTAAGAAAGAGAATAAAGCAATAAAATTGGAGTTCCTCCACGAAGCAAGTTGTACTTGCCTAGACCTCTCTCTCTCTCTCTCTCTGGTAGGTGAAGAAGTAAATAGAAGAAGAAGAAGAGGTTAATGAAGAGAGAGAAAGAAGAATAGGTAATAAATACTAATGGTGGTGGTAGGTAGGGGGTTCACCCTTGGTCCATGATAAACCAAAGAAAACTGAGCCAAGCCGAACCAACCCAAGAAATAACCAAGCCAAGATGCAAGCTAAGCAAGGAATCATGCAATACAGAATAAAATACGTATACGTATTTCCAAAAATACGTAATACGGACAACATGCATTACAGTTGGCTTTGACTTCGATAGTCTCAAACGAGATATCGTTCGGACGAATTAAGAATGCGTAGTGCGAATTATGAAACAAATGGAGGTCTTGGTCGAGGAAACATAAAAGATCGTGCATGCGATTTTGAATTTAGTCGAAGGGATTGAAACTTGAGTTAAGGTGAAATACCCATGGACGATGAAGTAAAAGTTAACGATTGAGTAGGCCCAATCTGCGTATCGAAAATGAGTAAGTCTAGACGCAACGCAAGAGTTACGTCCCGATGAGGATGATTATTCTGCGGGAATGTTGACATGGTGATTCATGTCCGCCGTAGATAATCAGACTTGCGTAAGATCGGGGCACGACATATTGCAAGGCTAGACGACCTTGTGATCGACTACGTGAATTGGGTAGGATGCATAGGTGGATTGTATCAAACATACTTGAAGAGATAGACTACAAAAATTGTTAGTGTGGACATACGATATTAACATATCGAGGATTTGATTAAGGACAACCTATCGTAGGATGACTTTCCTAAATGAGCTTGGACTTGGAACGGAGAATATGTTGATGCGAATAGGACGAACAATGCTTGATGTTTAGAAATTGGAGTGAAACGAACTTGGGTAGAAACTCCCGTACGAACGAACAAAATGGTTTGACCATAGAATTTGGGGCGAGCATCGTACAACGAAATTGCACGATGAGCCACGGACTTGACTCGTAACTATGACCTGGTGAGATGACCTAGCGGATAGACGGACGACCCTAAGCCGAGTGATTGAACCTATGTGGTTTACGGTATCGTCTGGACGGACGATAGACTTGGGGCAACAAGACTTAGAGTAGGACGAAAAACTGGGAGTGTGCATGAACGACAACGAGATTGGCCCCAAACGAAGTGAATGATAGGAATGGATGATGCACAATTAAAGTTGGGATAACGAATTGAATCATTGATAGGAAGACGTACTCAATGATAGTGCAATACTTGGTCTTAAATTAGACGGAAATTACTTAGACTTGGTCGACCCCGGTAAAAAGAAATCATACTGATTTCGTGGACAAGAACGCTTGAGAAGCGAATCGGGTCATCTCGATAATTGAGATAAACGATAGTGAGATTCACACGAGTTCAGTTTTAAATCAAAGTTAGATAAACGATAGTGAGATTCACACGAGTTCAGTTTTAAATCAAAGTTAGCAAAACGATCGGCAAATAAAAACTATCACGAGTAGCTTGTCCGACTTCGCTAATCGCTAAGCTTGGTTGAAATGTATATATTTGGGGGACGCCTTGAATACGTGCACGATACAAACAGCGATATGTTGAACCCGAATGCAGCTGCAAGTGGGTGTTGAGATGCGCAGGAACGAACGAGTGAGTTTGTCTCAGCCTACGACTCTCTTGTTTGATAAATTACAACGCACCTCGTGCGACCATTACAGTCCCATGGCACGACAAAATAGCAACCAAGTTGAAGAAACACGACAATTGAATAAGTACCATCAACTCTAAAATGAATGAAAAGTCATTCAATAAAAATCGACTAAACACATGCAACATAAAACTTGGAAGGATAACCGAGCATAGTTCGATGCCATCGAACGATAGAGCCGTTCGATAGAATTGTCTAAGAAACACGACGACACGAGTTAAGGAATGGTAGGATGACCTGCACTCAGGAAGTCTCGAGGACGAGACTTGTTTTGAGTTGTGTATTATGTAATGACCTGCTCTGCCCTAGCGGAACGCCGATTCGAACGGCAAGTGCAGCGACTCAAACGAGCCGTCGACTCGAAGAGTTGCATCGACCCGATGAAGAATCGATGCAAGGCTTACATTGGCCCGTCAAGAGAAAATCCAGACTTAGACTTTTAAAGGCACGTTCGGAGTATCGCTCGGCCGATGCGAACATCGCTAAGGTGGGTGGCTCCGATGAACCCGTTTTTGCTTAGCCTAGACACATAACAATACGGACACTATTGCTAGAATCGCTAGGCGATAACACCACGCATGCTAATAAATGACTCAACGCACCTAGCTAAGGGAATAATCCCATCTTGTATGCTTGTATAGAATATGGAAAAGAACATAGAAAATGTGAGAACTCTCGCACCATGCTCCACGCTCGTGCTAAGGCACAAGCTTACGTTCAAGTCCCTTATGCATTCAACAATGAAACAATGAATGGTTTACAACAATGAAACGGAAGACTATCGACATAGTCGTTCCGAGTAGAGTATAGCAATATTGAAAGACTTCGAGACCGATGGGTCGCCAAGGCGACCCCCGCACGGGAAGTTGCATAATGTATGAATGAAAGAATGAATTAATAAGTTAATGAATGAATCAACGAATGAGTGAATGAATCAATGAACGAACGGACAAGTGAAAGAAAGAATGAATAAAAGATAAGAAACAAACGAATGGTTAGCAACAGGTATGACGGGCACGTGCAACGGGACTCGCTACCCGTGCTGTACGGACGCCAACTTGGTCGATAACGCATTATGGCTAAGGATTAGCCTACGGCTCGGAGACAGCCGTTAAGTTAAAATGACAAATAATACGAAATGGTCGTGGACAATCCCATCGTATACGGGAGGTAGACAGAAAAAAGGATTTCTGCGGCACGATTAAAGGAAGGATCGTGGCCGGCCCGGACGAAAATCAAGGGGGCTTACGGTGCGGACCTGGGTGCGGGCTTGGCCACCCAGGGGACGTAAATGCAGGAGTATTTCAAGACACTATCAAGGTGTACCAAGCTGCACGCTCTGATAGCTGAGAATACCAAAGGAGAAGGTGTCCAAAATGGCTTGTGGTGCCAGCGATCGGTGCATATAGATTAAATAGGCTTTGCTGGTGGCAATCCATGTGCAAGTCCTTATATTGAAACAAAGTAGTCTAAGTTAACTAAATGAAGTGCCTTCTGAACAGGCTTGAAATGTAACATACCAAAGGATAAAGAGTACTTCATGAAAATGAGTTAGAAAACACACCTATGTCGCGCTAGGACCTGAGGCAGGGACACATCCTTGGCATTGAAAGTTTATATGAATTATTGACTAACATGGTTTACTTTAGACATGAAAGGCCGGACGGTAAGTATGGGTAAGTCATGCATGTATTTCCATGCAACACATCAAAATCGGTAACACGAGATAGGTCATGAAATATGCCATAAAACTGATCCTAAGGCAAGATTAGAAAGACAATGAATGATAGACGGTGCACAAAAGTAAAAAGAACGTGTTTGGTAATGATAGCATTGTTGGCGAGATAGCGTCCCTACCAGTGCATAACAATGTACTGATAACCCCACAGTTTGCTTGCAGGACGCAGGAGACGTCGTCGGGTACAGAGCTTCCCTCGAACGTGCTAAGGCGCGGAGCTATCTCTGGGGCCTTGGAGCGTTGCAAGGAGCTGAAGCACCATATACAGGACATAATGTATCGGAACATCGCTATGAATTATTCTATCTTGTAAGACACTTGTCACGCCTTTTATGTTTCAGAGAGAGAGGGCTTGAGAGACTTGTAAACTCGGCCTAGCGTCGCTTGTAAACTTCTTGAAAATCAATAAAGAGTTTGAATTCGCTTCAATTTGTATTTATTTACTTTCTGCTGCAAATAGGGACACTCTGTACGACACTGTGGCCTAGCTCAAATCGGCCGTTCCTGGACTTAGCCTTGCACGGGCGCAACCTAGGCCCGTGCGGCATCACGCCTTAGCGAGGACGATCGCTTCAGCGGGAGCTGGGCGTGATAGGTGTCGAGTGCTGAACCGACGAAATCGAATCCGTCCTTCGGAGAACTCCAATAGTCAAAGCCCTAGCTGCCGGGGCTGGTGCTGAAGACTGGGTCATCTGGCCGTGAGACCGCTTCCGACCTCCGGTCCTGTCCACGATCTTCTGGGCGGTATACACTCATGCCTCCTAGCTGCTCTCAATACCGCATCGAAAGTCTGATGCTCAAACTGCTCCACTGCCAGCAAAATCTCTAGGTGGAGTCCCTGCTGAAACCGCTGGACTCTATCGAACTCGGTTGCCACCAAGGTGGGAGCAAACCGACTAAGTCTGGAAAACTCGACCGCATATCCGTCGACCGTCCTGCCCATCTTCTTCATATTGGTAAACTTCGTCTGTAGATCATACCGAGCTACAACATCGAAATACTTGGTCTGGAACCTCTCACGGAATACTGTCCAAGTAATAGGTGCCCTTATTCCAAAGGCTTGCGCCGCCCACCAGCTGCGGGCCAAATCTAATAGCTGTAGACGCACCACGGCCACCTTTTCGTCTTCTGGGGTCTTTGTTGCTTCTAGGATAACCTCAGTGTCCTGAAGCCATGCATCAGCAGTAATAGCATCTTCGCTGCCGTCGAAGAAGGGAAGGGTCAAGCGCTTGAAGCTGTTGGCCGTACTGTTCCCTGGATGACCGCCTCTGTTCAGAGCATCTTGTACTGCCTGGTACAATTTATCACCTCGGCGATCTTGAGAAGCTAACAATGATCTGATGAGACCTAGCAAAGTGCCATCATCAGGCTCTGCAGGTTGGACGGGCTGAACTGGTGGCTCTGGATCCCCAGTAGGCATGACTCGGAAGGCTACTCCTGAATGCTGGACTTGATCTTCAGGTTGCCGCTGGTCCACGGGAGGTGCTCCGTCTTGCTGATCGGCAGGTCCAGGAACAATGCCGCTGAAGAAGACGACATAGGAAACAATAAGAAAGGACCAGGACAGATCAAAGATTGCAAGCATGTGATCAAGTCAAGATTTTAGGGATTTAGAAGATACGAGCAGAGATCAAGGGCGAGTGCTAATTGAGACATCTATTCAGTAAACCCTCATATATCTTGATTTACAAGACCTGCATGGGCTACCACTTAAATCATGTAACACTCTAGAACCAGAATACTGGAGAGCAGGGGCATACATAGCCAGCTACGTATAATGAAATAGAATCTACCTCACCATACGGTCACGGCTGTCTAGATATATGAGGGTTTAACTACAATCCATCAGCCTCTTATGGTCAATAACAAGCCTAGTGTCTCAATCACAAGCAAGTAAGTAAATGTTACAAGATATAAGATCACCAAATATACAATAGTAAGGCGTCCCAAATATTACATATTCAGTTGATCATGAAGCTAGTCGTTATAAAATGTGAGGACTAGCAAGAGTTTAGTCATACATGATCAACCCTAGGATCTGTCAATCATGTTACATCCTGTAGACAGACAGTAAATAAAGGTATAATACGAGCTAACACGTGCTCGCCGGCTAAACGCCTCAAAAGAATATTTTTACAATAGAGTGGAAGAGCCAAAATAAATCCACTCGTTGCCAGGGTTTCGTCTAGTTGTCACCATCAGGCTAGAAAGTCGGTGGATCCTCAAGACCTGCTCCGATATCTGGCCATACAAAACCAGCTGGGTCAGACCCCAGAAAGAGCAAGTGCCACAAAGGAGGCTTCACTTAGGAACTAAAAACCAGCAATTAACACAAGAATAATAATAACAGTAAGAACTAAAAATATGGAAAAATCAGGATGATATACGACGAGATAACCATGGAACTATTCAGATAACCAGGTTACAACCCGTAAACCAAACAAAGACCGGGGTTGTAACCCTTCATCTGAACGGAACTTAGTTTCCCACCATTTATCGGCAAGATAATATAAGAAATTTGGTCATATAACAATCTTGTACAGGATCAAGGCAAGATTAGACTGATTGTGCCTCATCCAATAATCACGGCCAAGCAATAAGTACGGCTTGATACTTTAACCAACTAGGGTTATCACAAGCCTTAGTTACTAGCAATATGCAGTGAGATGTTCCTCTAGCCACAAGCCCTGCAGCTAATCTTGGTTATCCAGGCGACTTGGATTCATTTAAGCAATGCCTCATTATTTTCCATATATCAGTGAATCTCGACTTGTGTCCTACCCGTCGGCAGGCTACAAGTCCAATAATAGTGGCCGGGATAACGGGATCGCCTGTTACTGGGGAAATCTCTGATGACTACTGAATTATTCTAGTTATTAGCCTTATCCATTTATAGTAGATACCCTGACCGTGGTTCTCAGGGGTCCCTGTCCTACACATGATGCAAGACAAGACGGGTTCATTTGTACAAGCACAATCGTCCATGGTGTCTAGGTCATTCATTCTTTTCATGTCATGTTAGCCGTCGCAACAGCATATCAAGGTATATCATGTCAGGTATATCATGTCAAGTATATCATGTCAAGTATATCATGTCAAGTTTACTGTCAGAAGTGCACCACGATGGGCCACTATCATGTCATGTCATTTGTCAAAAGTGCACCACAATGGGTCACCATCGTGTCAGGGAACACACTAAAATTTATATGGCACAAGCATACATTTAGTAATTTAATATTAGCAGGGGTAAGGGCTATGGAGGATTCATGCGGCTCAGGAAAATTTTATGCGGCCAGCATATAAATGTGCATACGGCTACATATAAAGGTGCAGGCAGCCAAGCACATAAATGTGCATGCGGCCAAAAATATTATGCTAAGGCCATGCGGCCAAAATATATTAAATATTCATACGGCCATGAATATGATTATTCTTGCGGCCAGGAATTGGTCCATACGGCCAGTACATGAAATATTCATGCGGCCATAAATATTAAAATAAGCATGCAAGCTGATGCTAAGGCCTATGCGGCCAGCTAAAAAAAACCCATGCGGCCAATGAATACAAAAGCATGCAGCAATCCATGCGGCCAGCTAATAAAATCCATGCGGCCAATACTGATCACATACGGCCAGAAATATTAAATTTTGGCCAAACAATAAGCATGCGGCTGCAATAACAAATGGCCAATGGCCAATAATTAACAAATGGCCAACTAATGCATATGCATGCAAAGCTAATAATTAATGCATATACATGCAAAGCTAATAATTAATGCATGCAAATGGCCAACTAATGCATATGCATGCAAGCACTTAAGCATTTGCTGATGCTTGCAAATGCTAATGCATGCGGCCAAAAATATTAGCATACAAGCTACTGCTTGCATAGGCCATTCCATAATGGCCAAATATATATAGTGGCTATACGGCCAAAAATTGCTTAGTGGCCATACGGCCACAATAACCAATGGCCATGCGGCTAACAAATATTTAATGCCATATGCGGCTGAGCAGTTCTAATGCCATATGCGGCTACAATTATTTTAATGGCCTAAGCAATACAAGCAGGCACAAATGCATATGTGGCTAAGGCTATGCATTGTATGCGGCCAACTAAGCAGTGATGCCATATACGGCTAACTAAAATAAGAATGCAAGCAATTACTTGCAAAGGCCATGTAACAGTGCATATGCGGCCAACTAAAATAAGCATGCAAGCAATTGCATGCAAGGCTATGCAAAAGTGCATATGTGGCCAACTAATGTTGCATGCGGCTAAGAAATATTGCTAATGCATTGGAGCTTATGTGGCCAACTCAATTAAATATTCGATTAAATAGCCATGCGGCTCAGAGCTTAGAAATGCTCATGCGACTAAAAGTGCAATTAATGGCTCCCACAGAGAACATGTCCATGGAAAATACCATGGCCTCCATGCTCCACCAAACAACAATAGGAACCCAAATCCAGACTCCCGTAGGTGAAATTTCGGTAAAATAGAATTTTCTACAACATAGAACCATCAACTAGCAAACATATACAGGTTTGATAGATCAAAACTCATGAACACCGAAAATACCACAAAGCTAGATTTACAAAAATTAACCACGGAAATGAAAAATACTAAGTACTAAAGTGGGTTAGAAATACATAAGGAAGGCAATTGAACAATAAAAAAATAGGGTTCCTCCATGAAGCAAGGTGCACTTGCCTACACCTCCCTCTCTCAGGTTGGTGGAGAAGTAATGGTAGGGAAAAAGAAAAGTTAATGAGGAGAGAGAAATGTTTGGTGGGATATAAATGAAGAGGGTGGTGGTAGGTGGGGTAGGTTCACAACAAAATCGAACCAAGCCAAACAAATCGAACCGAACCAAGATAAACCAATCAATGAAATGCCAAAATAAATCAAGCAGTGAGACATGCAATACGGGTCTAAATACGTACACGTATACCAAAATACATAATACGAACGACGGGCATTAGACTTTCTCTTCAGGAGATGCTTCTGCAGGAGCTTCTTCTTCAAGAGCATTTATGGTGTGTTATATTACTCGGTCTCTTCTTCTGGATAGCTGAATCTTTATAACCTTTAGGACTTACGCATTCTTAGTGTAGAACTTATTCATTTGCTGGCTTTGCTGTCTTTATTTGGTTCTTTACTTCTATTAGAAGATAGATTCATAGTTGATATAACTTTTTATACAATATAACCGAGTAATCATCTAATTATTTGTAATGAAGTACAAGAAATAATTTCTCCTAATTTATTCGAGATTAGGTAAAGTAGAAGTATGCCATTATACATTCTACTAGAACGATATTTTATAACGTTTTTCTGGGACGATGATTTATGAAGTTCTTTTATAATGATAATTCTCGACGTTTTTCTGAAATAAGGCATTTATCTTCTTCATATCTCCTCCTAACGACAAAAAATCTGTCTTATTCACATGACAGATAAAAAACTTATGTCTACAAGATATAATAATCTAAGGAGATTATAATTCATAAAACATAAATGCCAATATTATAGTTTCAATATATATATATATATATATATATATATATATATATAATATATATATATATATATATATAAATATATATAAGCCAAAATATATATATATATATATGAGCCAAAAATATGCAATTTGAAACTATGCTACTAGTCATTCAGATACAATCTTCAGGATTGATGGTTAAGAAATGAACTTATTCTTGAGATCAAGAGTATATGCTGCAATTTGGTAATAGATGATCACACGAATTAGTTTTCATAATTCTTATCATTACTTCTTTGGGTGTTCATTGTTTTGGGTGTCTTATCGATCATGTCATAATTTAAAACTTATAGGATTATTTGGCTTCTGGCTCACAATGGACCCGTATGATTTGAGCTTCTGGTATAATGTCGTCTAGATTTGACATTCCTAATGTGAGTAGCATGTATCCCTAGTGAATAGCTGGATAATCTCTCTTGGATTAACTTCTATTTCCCTAGGACGAACTTCTGGTTCTTTTCTCAAATTTATTATTAATTGTCCTCGCTCATGATTTCAATGTGATACCCATTTGTCCTTATGTCCCGAATTATGAGAGTATAAGACATTTTGTATAAGTAGGTGGGTTCCATTGGATAAAATTAAGTTTGCTCTGTCGAAGCCATAATAATATGAGCATGACCAGCTCATGGATACTACTTTCACACTACTATTTATATTAGAGAAAAAAGATCCTATCATAAGGATGGTGTTGGTAGTATCACTATTAGTCATGCATAATATGTCTCTATCTAGTTTTTTTTAAATAGATTCGAGTTTCTAGATATGATAATATCTTATTAATAGTTGCAAATAAAGATATTATTAATCAATAATAATAATTCTAAATATATAACTTCAGTCTATGATAGTTGGCAGGACAATAATGCATCCGTAGTATCCCTACTGATAGAACAACATCAGGCACACACTCTAAATTTTTTATAATTAATAAGATATTTGTAACTTTAAAATATATGTGATTATGAAATACCAACATTTAGGTTGTTATATATATTACCTATGAAATATCTACTTGGTTTTCCGAATATGCAGCGAAATATCTATCATGCATGTACCTATTTGGGTGGTATGAAACTCAAGCAAGCAAATGACTTATATTATACAAAGACAATAATAAAAATTTATAATTTTTCCAACATAATATAGCCTTTTTAACTTTTCGCAGATGAAAGGCAAAATAATAATAGCATTATTAAAAAAATGACTTCATATTTTTCTTTTACTCATGAATGATTGCACAATTGTAATCATGAAAAGAGCATAATTGAAGAACAAGCATCTACTAAAATTATGTAAACGACATGCGTATAATTCCACCATTACAATAAACGATTTAAATAATTTTCCAACTACTATGGAAAATGAAATCGCAAATTGAGTGAAAATAATACAACAACAACTTATGTCCACTAATGAATATGGCCTTCCACAAGTACAATAGTGAAAGAAAAAAAATCCAATGAACAATCATCTACTGGGATAAAATTGTCAAATTACATTGCTACGTCGATCATGATCATATATTTTGGCAAATATTTTTTGAATATTGTAGTTGCAAAGATGTATCACCTTACAAATAAAACCATAAATGAAGTAATTTTTATTACTTTACTAATAACACTTATCATTATTGTCACGCCACCTCCCGGAGGAGCAATCGTCCTCGCTTGGGCGTGATGCCGCACGAGCCAAGGTTGCGCTCATACAAGGGCAAGTCCAGAAACGGTCGATTGATGCTAGGCCACAGAGTCGCACAGAGTGTCCCTATTTGTAGAGAAAGTAAATGAACACAAGTTGAAACAAATTCAGGCTCTTTAGTGATATTCAAGAAGAAATACAAGCGGTGCTAGGCCGAGATTACAATTCGCTCAAGCTCTCTCTCCTGAAACATAAAAGGCGTACCAAGCGGCTTACAGTATGGAATAATACATGGTGATGTTTCGATATATTATGTCCTATATATGGTGCTTCAGCTCCTTGCAATGCTCCAAGGCTCCAGAGTTAGCTCCGTGCCTTAGCACGTTCAAGGGAAGACTACGTACCTGACGAGGTTCTCCCGTACCTTATAAGCAATCTGGGTGGCAATCAGTATATTGAATACACTGGTGGGGAGGCTAGCTCGCCCGCTTGCTATCACTACTAATCACATTTAATTTATTTTTGTGCACCATCTATCAGTTGACTGTCTTTCTATCTTTCCTTAGGATAGGTTTCGTAGCATATATTGTAAAATCTATCTCGTGTTACGGGCATCAAGTGTCGCATAAGAATAACATGTGCAGCTTACCATACCTACCATACAAACTTTCCTGTCCAAGGTAAGCCAAGTTAGCCAACATATATACATTATGACTTGACGGATTGCATAAGAAAATAAGAGCATCATGGGCGTATTTCTGACTTAGGTGAACGTAATACTCAAGTTTCCAAGATATATTATACTCATGTTCGTTCAGATGTTCATTCAGTTACTCAACTATTCAGCTTACTCAGCTTACTTGTTTCAACGCAAGGACTCGTACGCGGATTACCGCCAGCGAGCCCACATAATTTATATACGGTCGCTGGCACTACAAGCCATTTAGACTACACATATGGTATTTTTAGTGATGTTACCTACCAGGCGTGATAGTCGGTACATCCTGATAGGCTACACAATACCTGACATTATGTCGCTTGGGTGGACAGACCTGCACCCAAGTGCCCGTAAGCCATGATTCCTTCTAGGCCGTCATGATGTCTCTGATAGTCCTGTTGACACAAAGTCACAGTCAACCAAATATTGACTACATTGACTAAATAATATCTGTATAAATTTAATACGACACACGACGTCTGCATTCAGTTCAGGACAGACAACAGCTCAGTTTTCGACTCTCAGTGTATTTTCGAGTCTGTACTTTTACATTTTATTGAGTCTAGAAGTATGTACTCTGAGTTATGCTGAGCTCTTGGAACTTAGTCTATAAGCCTACCCAAAATCCCAAGCTCCACCAAAACAAAAATTGCCCACAAGTCCTACTTAGAACCACTCTGTGCTCTGGAGACAGAGTTCGGGCCGAACTCTGCCTCCACACAGAGTTCGAGCCGAACTCTGTCCCCTAGAAATTAGGAACCCTAATTTTAGGGTTAGCTGGTTGCTAGCTGTCCAATGGCCAAATTTTTGAATTTTCCTACCCGAATTCTGGCCGAATTCTGCCTCTAAAAACACTATAAATAGGGCATGAATTCTCTCTTTTTAAAATCACTCAATCTTCTCTTCTCTTCTCTCCTACAAGCTCAATAAGCCATACCCTTCCTATCTACTAGCCACAAGCCTCCTAAGTCTCGAGTGCTCAGCATCTCTCAGTTAGGATTCTTGTGCAAGAGTGAAGAAGTCGCTTGGACAATTCCAAGCAATCGCCACTGCGATTCTCTGTAAGAAGTTGACGTGCTCTTCTGAAGTAAAGGCACGGGTTGTAAGCTACTATTTCACAAATAGTAGATTTAATCCTGAGCTAGAGTTCTCAGGCCTGGACTAGTCCTCCACGAGGAAAACCAGGTTAAAATCACTGTGTTTGCGTATGCTCTTCTGCTCTTCATTTATTTTCCGCACTTTACTCTGATTATTTATTGTTGGTGAAAGAGTTATTTTTAATTGGCTATTTTTCTATATAAACTCTATTCACCCCCTCTAGAGTTGCCAAACTGTTCTTCAATTGGTATCAGAGCTCTGTTCTCTTTATAAGGACTAACATCCTAAGAGCTGATCCATGGCAACCACACAATCCTTGATCTCCAATCATGGTGAAGGTCAGTCCACTCATAGGCCTCCCCTATTTGATGGGACTAACTACACATATTGGAAAACAAGGATGAGTTTTTATCTGAAGTCTCTAGACTTTGACCTGTGGACTGTCGTAACTGACGGTTACAAAAAGCCTGCCAGAATAGTCGTCGATGGTGACCTCATTGAGAAACCACACGACAAATATTCTGTCGAGGAGAAGAAACAGGCAAGTCTAGATGCTAGGGCTATTAATGCTTTATTCTGTGCTATAGACAGGAACGAGTTTAACAGGGTCTCTACATGCACCACTGCTCATGAAGTATGGAGACTTCTAGAAGTGACGCATGAAGGAACCACTCAAGTCAAGGAATCGAAGATAAGCCGTCTCACTCAAGAATATGAAGCCTTCAAGATGAAGCCAAATGAGACGATCACTCAAATGTTTACAAGATTCCTCGACATCATCAACCCGTTATCCTCGCTTGGTAAGCAGTATTCAAACCATGAGAAGATCCGCAAGCTACTCAGAGGGTTACCAAAGATTTGGAACCCTAAGGTGACAGCCATCATAGAAGGGAACGATCTCACAACTATATCTATGGAGACCTTGATGGGCAAGCTCATGACTCACGAGCTTGACCTCAAGGACTTCGAAGAGCCTGCCCCGAAGACCAGGGAGATCGCACTCAAAGTTCATCGACGAAAGGTTGATCACGATGAGACCGAAGACGACAACTCAGATGATGAAGACGAAGCTCTCATGGTTCGTAACTTCAAGAAATTCCTTCGCTTCAATCAAAGAAAGAAGGAGCCACAAGAAGACGATGAAGAAGAGCCAACCTGCTATGGCTGCAAAAAGACTGGACACACCCGAAGAGACTGTCCATTCTTAAAGAAGAGCAACCGCTATGAGAAGCCCTACAAGAAGAACTCATCAAAAAGGTATGCCAACACAAGCATTTGGCATGAAAGCGAAGCAAGTAACTCCGAAGAAGAAAAGAACTCTCCTCAAGACAAAGCAAATGTGTGCTTAATGGCAACCTCTACCAAGGTATCAAACGAAACTTTAGATGACTTCTCTTTTGATGAACTTGGCGATGCCTTCACTGATTTACTTGATGATCACAAAAAGGTCATCGGTAAATACAAGCATGCCAAGGACAAAATCAAAAGTCTAGAAGATGAGATACAAAGAATTTCTTTACTTCTTGATAATGTTAGAAACACATCACCCACTAATGACACTGATGAAGTATCCAAGCTTAAATTAAGCTTACATGATGTTGAAGCACGTATTGAGCAACAAACTCAAGAAATCACTACTCTCAACACGTTGCTTGCTGAAGAAAAGAGTAGACACAAGATTTCCATGACTAAGATTTATGGCTTAAATATTAAGATTGATGAACTGCAAGCTATGTCTAAAAGATTAGAAACCAAATTGGGTAAACAGGTTGTTCAACCACAAACCCAATCACATGGGCACAACACCACTCATGCTAGTCAACCACGTCATTCTCATGCAGCACATAACCATGCATTTATATACACAAACTTTCACAAACCACGTGCACGTAAGAATACTTCTCATACTCATCATACTGCACAAAGACACAATCAATATCACTCTCATCATACTATGACACATCAACATACCATGCCACGTAGACAAAATCATCATAGGCAAAATCATCATGTTATGCCACAACATTACACTATGCCATATAGACAATTTCAGCATGCCACTCCTCACAGTCAATATTATCATGCTATGCCACACAGATATCATCATCATGCCACTCACTCTATGCATAGTCATCATTACCATGCTAACTCTCCATATCATCCTCATCCTGTTGCTTATAGATATCATTCTCATGCTCCCAGTATAAATAAAAATGCTATCTGTACTTACTGGGGAACACATGGACACATCTCACCACAGTGTAGAGTTAGAAGACTGGTAGACAAAAAAATATATGCTTGGTTTCCAAAAACTAACTTTTCAGGACCCTCAAGAAAATGGGTACCAAAGGTCACATCTACTCGTGATGTAGGTGGACCTTCCCTCCTCAACTGAGAGTAAGTGGATTCTCGATAGTGGATGCTCACGACATATGACGGGAGACGCAAATCTTTTTGCATCACTATCGATGAAAAGAGAAGGATACGTATCCTTCGGTAACAATCTCAAAGGGCACATAATAGGTAACGGTATCATTGGTCATCCTCCTTCTCCTGTTATAAAGGATGTCTGCCTAGTGACCGAGTTAAAGCATAACCTGCTCAGCATTAGCCATCTTGCTGATCATGGATATGATATTAACTTTGGACAAAACCATTGCTATATCTACGATAGGTCAACAGGAGACATTGCTTTTGAAGGGAAAAGAGAGGACAACATCTATATTTTCTATCTCTCTATAAATACTAACCATGCAGGTAGATGTTTATATGCCCACAAAGACGAACGACTGCTTTGGCACCAGCGTCTTGGTCATGCCAACATGGATGCTATATCCAGGCTTTCTACCAAGAAGCTAGTAAGAGGATTGCCTGACATCACATTCAAAAAGGACACGGTATGTGCCGAATGTGAACTAAACAAGGCAACTAAATCCTCATTTCATTCCATCAACTCTGTAAGTACTACTAGACCCTTGCAATTACTTCATATGGATTTATTTGGTCCTAGTAGAATAGCTAGCCTTGGTGGCAAACTTTATGCATTTGTTGTTGTTGATGATTTTTCGAGATTTACTTGGGTTTTCTTTCTCGCTAATAAGAGCGATGCTATTTCTGTTTTCAAAGTTTTTGTAAATAAAGTTCAAAACGAAAAAGGCTACATGATTACTCGAATCCGAAGTGATCATGGAGGTGAATTCATAAATTCAGATTTTGAAAGTTTTTGTAATGCAAATGGTTTTGATCATAAATTTTCTTGTCCTAGAACTCCTCAACAAAATGGTGTTGTGGAGCGGAAGAATAGGACTCTTGGCGATATGGCTAGAGTCATGTTGAATAAATTTTCTCTTCCGAAATATTTTTGGGCAGAGGCTGTAAGTACAGCATGCCACATTTTGAATAGGGTGCTTATTCGTCCCATTACGAAGAAAACACCCTATGAGCTTTGGTTTGGGAGAACCCCCAATGTTTCGTTTTTTAAAGTTTTTGGTTGTAGATGTTTTATCCTTAACACCAAAGACAACTTAGGCAAATTTGATGCCAAAGCTGACGATGGTATCTTTCTTGGTTATGCTGCCAAGAGTAAGGGATATAGAGTTTTCAACAAACGCTCACTTATTATGGAGGAGTCAACTAATGTGACTTTTGATGAAGATAACAGTGCAGTAAGCGCTCTTGATGATGATGTTGAGCCATCAATTTCTACTCCAATGAATACTTCAACTGAAACTAATTCTCTGGAGGGTTTGCCTAAGAAATTCTCTTTCAAACCTTCTCATCCAGAAAATTTAGTTATAGGAGAAGTTTCACGTGGAGTAACTACTAGATCATCACTAAGAGACTCCGTTGCTAGCACTGCCTTCATTTCACAAGTAGAGCCTAAAAACATTTCTGAAGCTTTTAATGATGAATTTTGGATTTCTGCTATGCAAGAAGAACTCAACCAATTTGAGAGGAGCCAAGTATGGGAACTAGTTCCTAGACCGGCTAATCACTCAATAATTGGTACCAAATGGGTGTTTAGAAACAAAGTAAATGAAGATGGTTCAGTCACTCGTAACAAAGCCCGTCTAGTAGCTCAAGGATACAATCAAGAGGAAGGTATCGACTACGATGAGACATATGCTCCTGTTGCTAGACTAGAATCCATTCGGATGCTTTGTGCTTTTGCCAATCATCAGAACTTTAAATTATTTCAAATGGATGTTAAAAGTGCTTTCTTGAATGGCTTTATTAAGGAGGAAGTTTATGTCAAACAACCCCCTGGCTTTGAAAATCACAAATTTCCCGACCACGTGTTCAAGCTGAAGAAAGCGCTTTATGGCCTTAAACAAGCCCCCAGAGCTTGGTATGAAAGGCTAAGCAGTTTCTTACTTAAGAAAGGTTTTTCAAAAGGGAAAATTGACACTACACTGTTTATCAAATCTTTCAAAGACACCATTCTATTAATTCAGATTTATGTTGATGATATTATTTTTGGGTCTACTGATGAAACTCTTTGTCAAGAATTTGCCAAGTGTATGCAGACGAAATTTGAGATGAGCTTGATGGGAGAGCTCAACTATTTTCTTGGTCTGCAAGTAAAACAACTGGCTAATAGAACTTTCATCTGCCAATCAAAGTACACCAAGGACATGCTGAAGAAGTTCGATCTTGACAACATCAAACCAATCAGCACGCCAATGGCTACTTCAACCAAACTCGAACCAGATAAGAGTGGCAAGCCTGTTGATCAACGTAAGTATCGAGGTATGATAGGCAGCTTACTTTATTTAACTGTTAGTCATCCCGATATCATGTTCAGTGTTTGCCTATATGTTAGATATCAAGCTAATCCTAAGGAATCACACATGACCGCGGTTAAGCGTATCTTTAGATACCTTAAGGGTACGGTTACAGTGGGCCTATGGTATCCCAAGTCAACATCATTTGATCTTATTGGTTACTCCGATGCTGACTTCGCTGGATGCAAGGTCGACCGTAAAAGTACGAGCGGCACGTGTCATTTATTAGGAAAAGCTTTAGTCTCCTGGTTTAGCAAGAAGCAGAACTCTGTTGCACTATCCACAACAGAAGCTAAATACATAGCAGCTGGGCGTTGTTGTGCACAAATTCTGTGGATGAAGCAAACCCTTGAAGACTATAAGTTATCTTTCATGCATATTCCTATATTCTGTGACAATACTAGTGCAATCAATTTGACTAAGAACCCTGTCTGCCACTCACGCACTAAACACATTGAAATCAGACACCACTTTTTGCGTGATCATCAGCAAAATGGCACGATTAACTTAGAATTTATTGACACTGATCATCAGCTGGCAGATTTCTTTACTAAGCCACTATCCGAAGAGCGCTTCAATTTTCTTTGTCGTGAACTTAGAATTTTAGATGAAGCAGTTATAAATTGAAACTCACCTGCGTAAATATCGAGTATATTGTGATTCTTTTACGAAGAATTTGGTATGGGTACAAGCCGAAAGGGTCCTTCTGACAACAAGGCGTAAAAGCCTAAGCGACACGGTGCACTAGTCCTCAGGACTACCGCTAGCTGGGATCCGGCCCCTGCAGCTAACCCATGGCAAATTTGGACTATTGAACCACAGTATATGTCCTTATTTATTATATGGCTCGTTTTCGATTTAATATTGCCTAATTGATATTTTCTAAAGTTCATTCTGTTTTCTGAGTACCTCTCTATCTATTTTTTAAATTCAACACTCTTTGTTGTCCTTAACTATCTTTTGTTTAACTCTTAAATATTTTCTTCATGTTCTTTGCCTGTTTTCAGTTCTGGACCATTGATCCAGAACTCGGGCCGAACTCTGCCCTTATCAGAGTTCGGGCCGAGTTCGGTTCTTAGGTTCCAGGGTCGGGATCTGGCTCTGCCGTTGGATCAATTCTAATCCAATAGTCAATATTTCACCCGACCAAAGACAAAGCCCTACTTTATGTCGGGATTCCATCTCTCTCCTTCACTACTACCACCTTTCTTACCTATACAAACTCTTTCCTTGAAACCCTAACCCTAGTTTTTGATCTAGAGTGCTCCATTGCTTCTCAAAATCAAGAAAAAGGGGTTTCTCTCCATTCTCTTCCATTGTTTATTACTTGTTTGAGGTACCATTCCTATTTTCTATCTTCTAGTTAAAATCTTTTAATGGCTCCTTGCTTGTTCAATCGTGGGAAGAGAATTCGAGTTGAGAGTATTTCCTCTTCGGATTTTCCTCCATCAATTGAACAAATCATTGAACAACTTCAACCACCTCATCCTTTGTTCAATCCCCCTCGTCCTCAAAATCCTTCCACCTATGACAACAGACTTTTTGTCTCACTAGATGCATCAAACAACTGGTTTAGTGACTTTCGGAATCGTCAGGTATTCACAGGACATCCTATTAATTTTTCCATATTCTCTCAATATGATTCTTTATTCCATGACCTCTATCTTGATGAACTAGTTACTACAACTTCTGCTATCTATCGTCATGTCGTTCAAATGTTCTACTGCAACTTAACCTTTGATGACCTTCATATTTGTTCACGAGTTGCAGGTATCAATATATCTTTTGATGACTTTGACTTAGCCGAATATCTTGATCTTCAAGAGCCCAATTCTTGGGAAAAGCTAGTTGACGCTCGCTCGTTCCGTTTTTCCAACGGAATTTCCCTTGAGAGCTTCAAGGACGATTTGTGTACTCCATACACACGTCCTCGCAAGCTCACGGCTAAATATCTCAACCCATATTTTTATGACCTTCATTGGATTATTTCTAACACCATTCTACCCAAAATAGGTTCCCATGATGACATCACTTATCTTGAAATATCTGCTCTTTATCATCTTTATTTTGGAATTCCTTTCAATCTTCCACGTACCATGATGGACTGGATGATTCGCTGTAGGAGGAAACCACGAGCTTTGGTTTATCCTCTGTATCTTCCTTTGATCTTTCGTGCTTTTCATATACCACTTGATGCTTGTCCATTCATGCCTGCACCTGCCTTTCTATCCAAGGCACGACGCCTTCAGCCTGTCGCTGCTTCTGAGTTATCTGAGCATTCTGCTGATGAGGAGCCTGACGCCCCTCCACTCGGTCAGGATGCACCTCCTCCTCCTGCCAACCTGGATTCTCTTCAGACTATGCTTCACGATCGTTTTGCCGTTGAGGATGATCGCTGGACGCAGCAGGATTACCGTACCACCTTGCAGATCAGTGCCCTTGGGAACTCTCTGCATGATATGCGGTATTTGCTTGCTCGTCATCCTGATCTGCATGTGCCTATTGAGCGGGATCCAGATCGCGCGGGTCATCGTATAGACGATCCGTGGGTCATGAGGTATATGGATCCGGATGATGCTTTTGTGGACCTTCAGATGTTCCAGGACCTTTTCGTTCGCTCATTCCCTGGTCCTTCAGATGTTCCAGGACCTTCTCGTGCTCCATGATGGAGATTGGCTTGATATACTGCTGCCACTGCTGATGGTCTTAGTTGCCTTTTGATTTTAGTTATTTCAGTTTGTTATGGATTTATGTACTGGATTTCTGTCTTCACACCCTGATGATAACATTTTATGCTATTTTTCGTAGTTTTACTTTATGTCAGTGACTTGTTTTATTAGTATTATACTGTTTCTTCTCTGCTTGGTGTGGTTGGATTACTTTTCATTGTCTATACTGCTATTTCCATGCTTTTCTTTATATTGCTAACTGCCAAAAGGGGGAGAAATATGTATATTTCAAATGTATATCTGTCTGTGCTTGTGTTTGCTTTTGGGAAAATATTTTTATCAGGCCACAGGTTCTATGCATTATTTACGGGGGAGAGCTATTGATTCTAGCTCGGCACCGTTCACTGATTACGGGGAAGCTATCTTATTCTAGCTCGGCATTGTTTATGGGGGAGCTGTGTTTTAAACAACTGTGTCCAGGTATGAATATTGAAATATACATTTATTATTTTGTCAATTATCAATATGGGGGAGATTATTGACACAAAGTCACAGTCAACCAAATATTGACTACATTGACGAAATAATATCTGTATAAATTCAATACGACACACGACGTCTGCATTCAGTTCAGGACAGACAACAGCTCAGTTTCCGACTCTCAGTGTATTTTCGAGTCTGTACTTTTACATTTTATTGAGTCAAGAAGTATGTACTCTGAGTTATGCTGAGCTCTTGGAACTTAGTCTATAAGCCTACCCAAAATCCCAAGCTCCACCAAAACAAAAATTGCCCACAAGTCCCACTTAGAACCACTCTGTGCTCTGGAGACAGAGTTCGGGCCGAACTTAGCCTCCACACAGAGTTCGGGCCGAACTCTGTCCCCTAGAAATCAGGAACCCTAATTTTAGGGTTAGCTGGTTGCTAGCTGTCCAACGGCCAAATTTTTGAATTTTCCTACCCGAATTCTGGCCGAATTCTGCCTCTAAAAACACTATAAATAGGGCATGAATTCTCTCTTTTTAAAATCACTCAATCTTCTCTTCTCTTCTCTCCTACAAGCTCAATAAGCCATACCCTTCCTATCTACTAGCCACAAGCCTCCTAAGTCTCGAGTGCTCAGCATCTCTCAGTTAGGATTCTTGTGCAAGAGTGAAGAAGTCGCTTGGACAATTCCAAGCAATCGCCACTGCGATTCTCTGTAAGAAGTTGACGTGCTCTTCTGAAGTAAAGGCACGGGTTGTAAGCTACTATTTCACAAATAGTAGATTTAATCCTGAGCTAGAGTTCTCAGGCCTGGACTAGTCCTCCACGAGGGAAACCAGGTTAAAATCGCTGTGTTTGCGTATGCTCTTCTGCTCTTCATTTATTTTTCGTACTTTACTCTGATTATTTATTGTTGGTGAAAGAGTTATTTTTAATTGGCTATTTTTCTATATAAACTCTATTCACCCCCCTCTAGAGTTGCCAAACTGTTCTTCAAGTCCGAGGAATCCTTTATTTCGTTCCCTCGTGTATGAATTCTCCGCGACCATTTCGTATTCTCTTTTCATTTTTAACTTAACGGCCTATCTCTGAGCCATAATCGATTATCGAATCGGTTGGCGGTGACATCCGTGCAGTACAGGTAGCGAGCCCCGTTGTACGTCCCCGACATACCTGTCGCTAATCATTCTTTCCTTATTTTTTTTTTCTTTCTTTCATGCCTTTTTTTTTCTTTCTTTCTTTCTGTCACTTATTCATTCATTCATTCATTCATTCATTCATGCATTCATTCGTTCCTTTGTTCATTCATTCATTATTATTATGTAGCTCCCGGTACGGGACTGCTTTGGCGACCCAACGATCCCGAAGCCTTTCCATGTTTCCATTACTTGGTTCATAATGACTATTTTGATTAGTCTTCCTACCCCAATTCAGTAAACTATTTATGTTGTTGTGCCTCAAGTTGTGGTATGATCAGACTAACAAGCATTTCAGACATAATTGAGCGCGTAAGGAAATCTACTCGAAATGTATGTTGTGCGTTGGCACGAGCATAGAGTGCGGTGCGAGGGTTCAAGTAAAATTCCAAGTTCCTTTCCATATTTTACAAAGCATACAAGATAGGATTATTCCCTTAGCTAGGTGCGTTAAGTTATTTTTATGAGCATGCTGGGGGTTATCGCCTAGCGATCTAGTAATATCGTCTGTATTATTATGTGTCCAGGCTAAACAAATACAGGTTCATCGGAGCCACCCACCTTAGCGATGATCGCATCAGCCGAGCGAGACTCCGAGTGAGCCTTTGAAAGTCTAAGTCTGGATCTTTTTGAAGGGACAAGTCCTTTGCCTTTGCCTTAGTCCGTTGTAAGGCGATGTTTTGGTTTTGCGGACATCACTACAAATAAGACAAAATGTCGACCTCTTAAAATTTAGCGTAAAAGCGTAGCCTGCACATAAAAACAACTAAAATTAATATTTCTTCGAATCAGACTTATGTCTTGCACCGCTTCGATTTATAGTTTCGAATCGACTCAAAGATATCTTTCGGGCCAAAGTAACTCTTGCATCGATACTTCATCGGGTCAACTCTTCGAGTCAATGATTCATCGTAATGCACCGTGCGGGGGCGGGCCATTATATAATACACCACTCAGAATAAGTTTTGTCCTTAAGACTTCCTAAGTGCAAATCATCCTACCGATCCTTAATCCGTGTCGTGTGCATGTATGCTTTGCCATTTTTATTGAATGACTCTACGAAATCAAATTAACGATACTCACTCAGTTGTCAGCTTTCTATGACTAGGTCGCTATTGTGCCCTGAAACGGAACTTATAATGGTCACACGAGGTATACTATAATTTACTATACACGTGGATCTTAGGCTGAGGCTAACCCGCTCATCCATGTGCATCTCAACATATCCACTTGCAGCTGCATTCGAGTTTATCATATTGATGAGTTTGGATCATACACATATTCAAGGTGTCCCCCGAATATATACATTTCAACCAAACTTAGCGATAGCGAAGTCAGACAAGCTACTCATGATAGTTTCGAATTGCCAGTCGTTTTACTAACTCGATTAAAACTGAGCTCCAGTTCATTTTGCTATCATCTATCGCGATCTTCGATATGACATGATTCATATTCAAGCATTCTCGTCTGATGAATCAATACGATACTACTAGCGGGGTCGACCAAATTGAAGTAGTTCCAGTACGATTCATGACCAAGCATTGCACTACCATCAAGTACGCCTTCCAAGTGATGATTCAATTCATTATCCCAACTTTGCTTGTGTATTACAATTTTTGTCATTACTTTGTTCAGGTCTGATATCAATGTCGCTAACGCACACTCCTAGTTCTACGTCCTAACTCTAAGTCTTGTTGTTCCAGATCTATCGTCCACCCGAACAATAATCTAAATTTAGTCACACAGGTTCAATCACTCAGCATAGGCTTGTCTGCCTATCCGCTAGGTCAGCTCACAAGGTCATAGTTACAACTCAAGTTCGCGGTTCATCATGCAAACTCGTTGCATGACACTCACCCCAATCCTATGGTTAAACCATTGTTCGTTCGTATGGAATACTCTACCCATGATCGTTTGAATAGGATTTCTAACATCGAGTAGAGATTATTCTATTCACATCAGAATAATTATCATACGGGGCCGAATCTATTCAGCAAAGTCATCCTACGGTAGGTTCTGCTCAACCAAGTCTTCAACATATCAATATCACACATCCAAACTAGCAGTTTGTATAGTCTATCTCTTCAAACATGTTTGATACAATCCACATATCCATCCTATCCAATTCACGTATTCGATCACGAGATCGTTTAGCATAACAATATATCACGCCCCAAATCTTCTGTAAGTTCGATTATCCACGCTGGACATAAAATCACCATGCCAATGCTCCCGCAGGATAATCGTCCTAATTGGGGCATAACTCTTGCTTTGAGTCTAGACGAGTTTATTCTCGATACGCACATTGGGTCTACTCAATCCTCAAACTTACTTTATCGTCAATAACAAGTCCAACAATCTTCGAATCCACCTTCGCATCAAACCATAAGTCAAAATCATCCAATTGCCATGCCATGGTCTCCCGCAGGTTCGATCATCCCCGCTGGACATGAATCTTCGTGCAAGCATTCCCGTGGAATGATCGCCCTAATCTGACGTGACACATGTGCGATGCTGGAGTTGCCATTACACAAGACAAGAATGTCAACGTTGTGGTTATCTTCAAAGCAATCAAGATGCTTTCAAGCAATCAAGGCGCTTTCATTTTCATCCATCAAAATCCCAAGTATATATTCCATCTAAACTATAACATTTTACACGATCATCATTCCTCGAATCAGAGTACCCCCGAGTTATTATATATCGATCTTTGATACGACTCAATACCATTGATGATGTACATAACCTGACGATCTTTCTTTGAAACGAAATCCGAGTCGTGCAATATAATTCCTCAATTCGCATCGTTTTATGCTAACTCAAGTCATCGACCAACATCTATCCCAAATCCTTAGATTCATTCTCGTATCTTTAAACCAACATTTTCATGCATGTTATCTTCCAATCGTTCTATCTTCGACCTCATCTATGAGTATTTCACCTCAACTCAAGTTTCAATCCATTCGACTATATCCAAAATCGCACATACGATCCACTGAGTTTTCTCGTCCAAGACATCCATTGGTTTCATTGTTCTGAATCCCTATTCAATGTTTTGTAATTTGTACTATACATTCACAAATCGTCTGAATGATATCTCGTTCGAGACCCTCAAAATCACGACCAACTAAGCGTTACTCGTTTTAAGGCTTTGCGCAATAACATCGCCTGCTGATATACTCGTTGCTACCCATAAATCCTTAATTTTGCTTGAACAATTTCCCAGATGGTCCATACACCACTCAGGAAATCAAGTCATCCCATCTAGTCTTTAATCACGTTCATATTATTCACTCATACACTTCCCTAATTCGTTCCTCAAAACTCCAGCGTGATCCCTTGGGTTGCCTCAATAATCTAGGTCTTGTATACCTCTACCGATAATCCATCATGTAAATTATATTTCTGATTCCTACTCCTCGACGTAATTAGCCATTCGAACTATTCTTCAAAACCCAACACCATTCTCTATGTTCGCCTTAGCGTTGATCCGATAGCGTCTCTATCGATATACACTCTAAGTGTAATTTATTCTCGTCCGAGCGATATTTAATCTTGCTCGCAAACTCGCTCATACTAAAAGGTCTAAGTGCACGATACACGACACAACTTAGCCAAAAAGGTGTGTATATAGCCGTCTCGTTCGAACTATACTCTGGTCTCGCACATTTATTCGCTAGTGTTAGTGTAAGGCTATTCAGGCATGCACACCACTTGCTAAATTTAGCAATGGGTTCCTTTCAACTCAAGTCCGACCAAGTTTGGTACAAAGGCCATCACATATCGATCCCGTTCAACTGAACACTTGCGTGAGCTTTTGAAAATATTAGACTTATTGTATGGCACATTCCAAAGGACAATAAGAGTGAGCATACACCTCTTTTCCTTACGAATGAGCTTTCAAAACTGAGAGAATCGACATAAATTCCAGGGACATAAAGCCGTGCTCTGATACCAATTTGTCACGTCCCGCTCCCGGAGGAGTGATCGTCCTTACTTGGGCGCGATGCCACATGAGCCTAGGTTCCGCTCGTGCAAGGCCAAGTCAAGAAACGGCCAATTGCAGCGGAAAGTAAATGAACACAAGTTGAAACAAATTCAAGCTCTTTATTGATATTCAAAAAGTATTACAAGCGGCGCTAGGCCAAGATTACAATTCTCTCAAGCTCTCTCTCCTGAAACATAAAAGGCGTGCCAAGCGGCTTACAATATAGAATGACACATGGCGATATTCCGATACATTATGTCCTATATATGGTGCTTCAGCTCCTTACAATGCTCCAAGGCTCCAGAGTTAGTTTTATGCCTTAGCACGTTCGAAGAAAGACTCCACACATGACAAGGTTCTTCTGTACCCTGCAAGCAATCTGGGTGGTTATCAGTACATTAAATGCACTGGTGGAGAGGCTACCTCGCCCGCTCTCTATCATTACCAAACACGTTTAATTTATTTTCGTGTACCATCTATCAGTTGATTGTCTTTCTATCTTGACTTAGGATCAGTTTCATTGCATATATTGCAAAACCTATCTCGTGTTACGGGCATCAAGTGTCGCATAAGAATAACATGTGCAACTTACCATATGAACTTCCGTATCTAAGGTAAGCCAAGTTAGCCAACATATTATACATTATGACTTGACGGATTGCATAAGAAAATAAGAGCATCATGGGCATGTTTCTGACTTAGGTGAACATGATACTCAAGTTCGTTCAGATGTTCATTCAGTTACTCAGTTGTTCAGCTTACTCAGATTACTTGTTTCAATACAAAGACTCGCACGCGGATTGCCATCAATGAGCCTACTTAATCTATAAGCGCTGGTCATTGGCACCACAAACCATTTGGACTATACTTATGGTATTCATAGTTATGTTACCTACTAGGAGTGATGGCCGGTACAACTACGTCGCTTAGGTGGCGAGACCCGCACCTAAGTGCCCGTAAGCCATGATTCTCCCTATGTCGGAACAATGTATCTGATCGTCCGAGGAATCCTTTATTCCGTTTCCTCATGCACGAGTTGTCCACGACCATTTCGTATTCTCTTTTCATTTTTAACTTAATGGGCTATCTCTGAGCCATAATCGATTATCGACTAGGTTGGCGGCGGCATTCGTGCAGCACGGGTAGCGATCCCTATTGCACGTCCCCGACATACTTGTCGCCAATCATTCTTTTCTTTTTTCCTTTCATTTTTTTTCTTTCTTTCTTTCTTTCATGCCTTTCTTTCTTTCTTTCACTTATTCATTCATTCATTCATGCATTCATTCGTTCCTTTGTTCATTAATTCATTATAATTATACAGCTCCTGGTACGGGACTGCCTTGGCGACCCAATGGTCCCGAAGCCTTTCCATGCTTCCATTACTTGGTTCGCAATCACTATTTTAATAGTCTTCCTACCCCAATTCAGTAAACTATTCATGTTGTTGTGCCTCAAGTTGTGGTACGAGTAGACTGTCAAGGATTTCAGACATAATTGAGCGCGTAAGTAAATCTACTCGAAATATATGTTGTGCCTTGGCACGAGCGTGGCGTACGGTACGAGGGGTCAAGTAAAATTCTAAGTTCCTTTCCATATTCTACACAAGCATACAAGATGGGATTATTCCCTTAGCTAGGTGCGTTAAGTTCTCTTTACTATCATGCAGGAGGTTATCGCCTGGCGATCTGGCAATATCGTCCGTATTATTATGTGTCCAGGCTAATCAAAGACAAGTTCATCGGAGCCACCCACTTTAGCGATGATCGCATCGGCTGAGCGAAACTCGGAGCATGCCTTTAAAAGTTTAGTCTGGATCCTTTTGAAGGGACAAGTCCATTACCTTTGCCTTAGTCCGTTGCAAGGCGTTGTTTTGGTTTTGCGGAAACCGTCGCAAATAAGACAAAATGTCGACCTCTTATAATTCAGCGTAAAAGCGTAGCCTGTACATAATGTTGGTATTTTTGCTTGTTGTTGTTAGTGTTTTGCTTTAGAAACTAGAAAGATAGTTCCATATTGGAAAAACCAAATGGATGATATCTCTATATAAAGATTTTCTTGTGTTGAGAGATCACATGAAGTGTTGAGATGCACGTGTGTGCCATGTGGGGGCATTTTTCTAGTGGAAAGAAGGCTAAACCAACAAAGAAGCATTCATGCTTTTTGTCATGCTTATAGGATAATTCCCTTATAGAGCTAAGCCCCGAAGGGGCTTAGGGACTCGGACTCGGAGTCGGCTCGGGCTCGGGCTCAAGGGCGTAAAGTGGTGTTTTGTTGGCACACTTTGCACTTATTCCTGGGCGTGCAGATGATGCAACACTGGGCGCGTAGGTACTGCGGGGCTGCGGCGCTCGGTGCTGGGCGTACAGGTGCCTCGAGCTGCTGCAGGCTTGGCAGCTACGCGCCCAGGTTGATGGGCTGAGTGGCTATAGGGCGCAGGTTGCGTATGATGTGGCTGATTGGAAGATTTGAGCGATTATAGAAAGATTGAGTTAATTGAACAGATCCGTTTATTGTAGAATTTGAATTTAATTCATTCAAATCTTTTCATTATTCCTCCTATCTTTTTGCAATCAGTTACGGCCAGGAATAAATTAGGATTTTGACCCTCTCTATAAATACTCTCTTCGTGCCTTCATTAAGGACTTACGCTAAAATAAAGAGACGAAGAGAGAAGTGCTGCCGCCGCCATTGAAGTTCTAAGGAGTTCTTCGTGTTCGTAAAGGAGGTGACAGCGAGCGTTCCAGAAGTTCTTTCGAACTTGCTGGTTCCTGGGAGCATATCGCAATCGGGCGAATCTTGCTTTGAACAACAACGATCTTTATCACCCTAGGAAAGTCATTGCATCAACTCCGGTTGAGGGCGATTATTCATATCATTGCATCAACTCCGATTGAGAGCAATCATTCATCTCATTACATCAACTTCGGTTGAGAACGAGTATTCATTTCCTTCTTAGGAGAACGATTTTTTTTGTCTCTCTAGAAATAAGAGATCGAGATTTCCATTTTTTATCAAAGATCTGTTTCGGGAATAACAATCTCAAAGCAATATTTGAATATGATGGAGAACAACCGTGCATAACTTCTCGATACAAGTTTTAAACTTGAAAAGTTTGACAGGGAGCACTTTAACGTCTGGAAGAGAAATGTCAGCCTCAATCTTTAACTCGTGAGCATAGACTATGTGTTGACAGATCCTGAGCCTTTGATTCCAAAGAGTGAAAATGCTCGAAGGGTTGTTGAAGCCACGACTTTGCAGTTGAAGTTGAGGCGGGATAACAACCTCTACAAGTTGTTGATCCAGAACTCTATAAAGGACACTCTAGCGGAGTCATACAGCAAGACGGTCAATACAAAGGACGTCTGGGAGTCTATAGAATCTCTACAAGGCAGATGAGAACAGAAACAAGATCCACGTGACCAAAAATGTCTGGAAGATGCAGTTTGAGGATGACAAAACCATGTTGTCTCAAGTCAAGAAGTTCCTCAAGTTACGTCAAAAGTTGGCGGATGACGGTATACCCTTGGTCGATTCTTTTGTTGTCGGGGGTATTGTCGCCAAGCTCCCACCTGGGTGGAGCAACTTCATCGCGGACATGCACCGCAAAAAGATGGAAGTAGATCTGGAATACCTCTTGTACTGGATAAATATTGAAGATGAGTTGAGGGCTCAACTCAAAGTAGACGCCTTATCCAAGCAGATTGCTAAGGCGAACATGGTGCAAGAAGAAAATTCCAAAGGGAAGCAGAAGGCTCCCTACCAGAAGAAGAAAGATGTTCACCATCTAAAGGTGAAGTCAGCTCAGTTCAAGCCCAAGTCCAAAGATCATGGGACTTGTTTCAACTGTGGCAAGAAAGGCCACTAGAAGAGGGACTGCAAAAAAAACCAAAACAAAAGGAGCAAGGTGAGGCTAACTTTGTTGCTATGATTGCGCAGGTTGACTCAGCTGGGCTTGACACGGACTGGTGGATAGACACTAGGGCCTCGTGTCATGTTTGCTCTAAGAAGGAGTGGTTCACCACGTACCAACCTATTTCTGAGAAGGTTATGGTGGAGAACCAGACACAAGCTGAAGTAGTAGGGATCGGGACGGTGGTATTGCAACTGACTTCGAAGAAGTCGCTAACGTTTCATAACATGAAGCACGTACCTGCTATAGCCAAGAACCTGATCTCTGGAAGCCTGCTCTGCAATGCAGTCTTGAGGATGGACATTAACGCTGGTCAAGTCGTTTTGTCTTATAAAGGAACATACTTCGAAAAAGTTTTCTGTACCGAAGGGATGATTAAACTTCAACTTGTAACTCCTATGAAGATAGGAAATGCAGTCTCTTCTTCTGGTTATTCTCTTGAGTTGTGGCATAAGAGACTAGTACATGTTCATCGTAAAAGAATAAACAAGATGTCTAGTCTAGGGCTTATCATCAAATATGGGGGTAAGGAGTTTGAGAAGTGTGAGGTCTGTGCGCAGACGAAGATCACCGGAAAATCGTTCAAACGGGTGAACCGAAGTACAAATCTTCTGGAGATGGTGCACTCAGATATCTGTGACTTCAAACAGTTCTCCACAAAGGTCGGGATAAAGTATTTCATTACTTTCATCGACGACTTCTCAAAGTACATGTTCGTTTATCTGCTTAAGTCTAAAGATGAAGCATTTGAGAAGTTTAAGGACTTCAAGGCTGAAGCCAAGCGTCAAACCGGACAACAACTCAAGAGACTCAGAAGTGATCGAGGTAGCAAGATAGGTGTCATGAATTCGTATCATTCTGCAGAGAACATGGAATTATCAACGAGACAACTGCTCTGTACTTCCTTTAATTAAATGGTGTTGCAAAAAAGAAGAACAAAACGTTAACAGAGATGATGAACTCAATATTGTTAATTACGGGTCTTCCAAATTGCTTGTGGGGTAAAGCAGTACTTACGGCTACATTCATATTGAACAGAGTGCTACATGCAACTTCGAAAGTCACTCCTCATGAACTCTGGTTCAAGGTCAGACCCAACTTGAATGTCATTCGAGCGTGGGGGTGTCTGGCGTATATGAAGCTTTCGAATTTAAAGATTTAGAAGCGGGGAACAAGGACTGCAGAGACTATATTCCTGGGTTATACTGATAAGCGTGGTGCTCGAAGGTTCATTGATATTGAGTCAAATCATATCATTGAATCTCGCGATATAGAATTCTTTGAAGATAAATTTACAAGGCACAAGAACATTGTTCTCGTGGACATTCCAGAGAACAATGTGAGTGTGCAGGAGGCTTAAGATCCATACGAAGAGGTAGTCCAAGAAGATATTATTGCGACAGAAACAACTATTGAACCAGAACTCGCAGAACCTGTATCTAAGCAAGTGAGGAGACAGAAGGACTTTGGAGAGGATTTTGTCACCTATCATGTAGAAGTAGACCCGCTTACCTATGATGAGACGATGAAGACCATAGATGCTATCGTCTGGAAGAAGGCTATTAATGATGAGTACGACTCGATAACCTCCAACAACACGTGGGTGTTGGTCGATCTGCTTGAAGGAACAAAACCAATCAGATGTAAATGGATCTTCAAGAAGAAGATGAAGGCCGATGGAATTGTTGACAAGTTCAAGGCAATGTTAGTTGCCATGGGTTTTTTTAGAACTAGGGGATCGTTTATTTCGACACATATGCTCCAATAGCACGGATGACGACCATCAGGATGTTGATTGCTCTGAGCACAATTCATAAGCTGGTAATTCATCAGATGGATGTTAAGACCGCTTTCACGAATGGTGAATTGACCGAAGAGATTTACATGCAATAACCAGAAGGATTTATCGTCAAGAGCCTCGAAGACAAAGTCTGTAAGTTGGTAAAATCTCTGTATGGTCTTAAGAAAGCTCCCAAGATATGGCATGAGAAGTTTGATAAAGTCATAAGATCAAACGGCTACAGGGTCAGCGAGACGAACAAGTGTGTGTACACAAATTTAACTGACGGGAGAGGAGTTGTCATTTGTCTCTACGTGGACGACATGCTAATTTTAGGTACAGACCTAGCAAGTGTCACTGAAACAAAGAAGTTCCTCTCATCTAAGTTCAGCATGAAGGACTTAGGGGAAGCTGATGTTATCCTGGGGATAAAGATCATCCAGACAGAAACCGAAGTGGCATTGTCACAATCTCACTACATTAAGAAGAAGCTCACATGCTATGGGTATCAGGATCTTCCAGGGATCGATATACCGTATAGGTGTGCCAAGAAGCTGAAGCCAAATCCTAGGAAAAATATCAGACAGTTGGAGTATTCTAGCATTATCGGGAGTTTGATGTATTAGACTACTGCCACAAGGCCTGATATAGCTTTCGTCGTGGGGATGTTGAGTCGGTTCACGAGCAATCCAGGGATGGAGCACTGGAAAGCTATAAAAAGAGTTACGAGATACCTCAAAAGACTCAGAAGTAAGTATTGCACTACTGTGGAGATCCAAAAGTAGTGGAAGGCTTCAGTGATGCAAGCAGGTACTCAGAAGTAGAGAGTAAAAAGTCCACAGAAGGATATATTTTCTACATGGGTGGAGCTGGTATATCGTAGAAGTCAAAGAAGCAGACTATGTTGTCACACTCTTCTATAGAATCTGAGTTCTATGCACCGGCGGCTACAGCGGATGCAGGAGAATGGCTTCGGAAGCTCATCTATGATCTTCCAATAGTTGGTACGCAGATACTGTCACGCCCCAGAACCAGAATACTGGAGAGCGAGGGACAAACACAACCAGCTACGTACATTGAAGTGCAACCCACCTTATAATACGGTCACGGTTGTCTAGATGAATGAGGGTTTATCTACAAACCATCAGTCTCTTTTGGTCAAGAACAAGCCTAGTGTCTCAATCTCAAGCAATCAAGTAAATATTACAAGATATTAGATCATCAGACATACAAGGTAAGGCGTCCCAAACATTACATATTCAGATAATCATGAAGCTAGTCATACAAAATGCGAAGACTAGCAAGAGTTTAGTCATACATGATCAACCCTAGGATTTGTCAATCGTGTTACAGCCCTTAGGTAGACAATGTAAGTTTCAACATGAGCTAACACTTGCTCGGTGGCTAAATGCCTCAAAAGAATAATTTACAATAGAGCGGGGAACAAAAGAAGAAAATCCACTCATTGCCAGGGTTACGCGTGGTGTTTACTATCTAGCTGGAAGACATGTAGATCCTCGGAGCTACTCCGAAATCTAGCCATACAAAACCAGCTGGGTGAGACCCCAGAAAGAGCAAGTGCCACAAGGGAGGCTTCACTTAAAAACTAAAACCAGTATATTAGCACATAAAGATATAAATGATAACGAAAGACATGAATTAGAGAAAAAAGGGTGATAAACGATAAGATAACTAAAGGACTATTTCGGTAACCAAGTTACAACCCGTAAACCAAACATGGACTGGGATTGTGACCTTCACCTGAACAGAGCTTAGTCTCCAATCATTTAACGACAAGTGTAAGGCATAATAGTAATGTACCGAAGTAATCATAGACTGGCACTTTCTATACAAGACTAGACTGGACTCCATCCATCAATCACGGCCAAGCAATGTGTATGACTTAACACTTTAACTAACTAGGGTTATCACAAGCCCAGTTACTACAAGATGCAATGAGATGTTCCAGCAGTCACAAGCCCTACATCTCTCCAGGTTATCGAGGCGAGGTTGCTTAAAGTTACCAAGAGTTAGAGAATCATTAGGTGACTTAGAGTGCAACACATGACAGTATGCTATGGTACTTATAATTTCAAGAAGTGCCCCACATGACAGTGGGTTGGAAATGTGTCCTACTCGTCGGCAGGCTACAAGTCCACTCAGGTGTAGTCGGGATAATAGGATCGCTTGTAACTGGGAAAATCTCTCTATATGAACTACTTGATCAATCTAGTCATTAACCTAGTTATATTCATTATGAATTCCTGACCGTGGTAACCAAGAAACCATGTCCTAGACATGATGCAAGACGAGACAGGTAGCTTGTACAATCACAATAAGAAAAATCAACCACGGTGTCAAGACAAGTGTTACTTAGCAAGTCAGGATAGCTATCGCAACAGCCTTTCAAGAATATCATGTCATGTCGGGTTACTTGTTACTTGTCAAGAGTGCGCCTGGACGGGCCACTATCAAGATTATACATGTCTTATCAAGTTACTTATTATGTTAAGAGTGCGCATCGACGGGCCACCCAAGGGGTTATCATGTCATGTTCATGTCGTAAATAATACTGTCAAGTCATGTTGTGATCAACAAGTTATCGAGTCGGGCCATCACAAGATAGGTAAAGTACAAGTTACATACAATATCACAGGCATATACATCAAGAACTATAAGAACATGCATGGGGGTAAGGGGCAAGGGGTATCATGGTAACAAGTAGCGTTGGTCAAGTGGTGCCAGAGAAATGACAGGTGGCACCAAGGGGGGATATGTGGCATCTAAGTTAGGTTACGCCAGGCTGGGGTGCGCCAGGTCAGGTTACGCTTGACTGGGGTACGCCAGGTCAAGTTACGCCTGACAGGGGTACGCTAGGTCAGGTTGCGCCTGACTAGGTTGCGCTAGGTCCGGTTGTGCCTGACTTGGGTACGCCAGGTCAGGTTGCGCCTGACTGGGTTATGCCAGGTCAGGTTGCGCCTGACTGAGGTGTGCCAGGTCAGGTTGTGCCTGACTGGGTTGTGCCAGGTCAGGTTGCGCCAGACTGGGGTGCGCCTGGTCAGGTTACGCCTGAATGGGTTACCCCAGGTCAGGTTGTGCCTGACTGGGGTGTGCCGGGTCAGGTTGCGCCTGACTTGGTTACGCTAGGTCAGGTTGTGCCAGGGCCAAAGGGAGTCTGGGCTAGGTTCTGCCTGACTGGGTTACGCCAGGTCAGGTTGCGCCTGGTCAGGTTGTGCCTGACTGGGTTACGCAAGGTCAGGTTGTGCCAGGTCTAGTTGCACCTGACTGGGGTGTTCTAGGTCAGGTTGTGCCAGGTCACGTTGCGCCTGACTGGGTTACGCCAGGTCGGGTTGCGTCAGGGCCAAAGGGCGCCTGGGCTAGGTTGCGCCTGAGTGGGTTATGCCAGGTCAGGTTGCGCCAGACACTGTTCTTCTTCTCCAAATAGCAAATAAGAACCCATGGAACCCGAAAACTTCAAGATACCATAACTTGCTCAAAATAAGTCCGAATTGAGACTTCCAAGAGTCTAAACTGCATAGAACGAGATTTTCTAAAGCCTGGGATGACTGGTTTTTAGGAAATACCAAGTTTTAATAGATCAAAACCAAGAAAAATAAGAAAAGATCAAAACTTAGATCTATAAAAATCTATCCATCAAAATTGAAAATGCCAAGTTCTAAAGAAGCTTAGAATCAAGTAGAGAAAAGAAAGGAAAAATAAAATGGAAGATCCATCATAAAGCAAAATTGCACTTGCCTAGGGTTTCTTTGGTGGGTGGGAGGAGTAATGGAGAAGAAAAAGGAGTAAATAAAAGAGTCATAGAGGTGAGAGAGAGGAGTTGGTTTATAACGAGGGTTCAACATGATGAACCATCTTGACCCAAACCAAACCAAAATAAACCAAGCCAAGTTAAACCAAGACCAACCCATACAAGACAAGTAAAAATACGGGTTGAGAATCCGTACACGTATACTGAAAATACGTATACCAGAAAACGGGAGTGACAACTCTACCCACCTTAAAAGAATTCCGTCCCTAAAATTTAATCAAGAGACTAGAGATGTCGGGGCAAGCTATACTAACCACGAGCAATCTACGACTAGCAGTAAATTCAACAATCATTTATACAAGCAAGGAATTAAAAGCATAAGGCATAAGAAAGACATTAAACCTTATGAGTCAAACATGTGTGGATATCATGATCGGATATCATACTCACGCTCCCACGTTGATTCACCCAAAGGGTGATGACCCCTAGCAACACGGACTAAACTAATAGTCTTGTTCTTGAACATCTTCTCTCTTCATTCCAATATAGATACGGGTCTGTTCTCATACGAAAGGTTGGTTCCAACAACCAATTTCGAATGGTCTAGGATATGGCTCAGATTCGGGATATACCGTCACAATTAGGATACATGGAATATGTTATGTACCTCACGTAACAACGGCAAAAGAGCAAGACGATAGGACATATCACCTACTCGTTCGAGAATATCAAACGGTCCTACATACCTGGGACTAAGCTTTTCCCGTATGACAAATTGAATGACGCCACAGGTATGCAAGATCCTAAGAAATACATGGTCGTCGATAGAAAAACTCAAGTAGACATCGATAAGAATCGGCCCAATAACGGTGGCGATCTTGTACAACTCGAAGATGATCTCTAACTTGTTTGACCACCTCGATAGTCCGAGTAACCATTTCTGGACCAAGCATCTGCCTCTCGCCTACATCGTTCCAAGCTAAAGGTGATCTGCACTTTCTGCCATACAGTACCTCAAATGGTGCCATCTGAATACTGGCCTGGAAACTGTTATTGTAGGAGAACTCCACTAGGTGCATGTGATCTTTCTACGAACCACCAAAGTCAAGCACACAAGATCGTAACATATCCTCAAGAGTTTGAATCGTGTACTCTGAATGACCATCTGTCTGCGGATGATAAGCTGAACTAAACTTGAGATGAGTTCCCAAACTCTACTGAAGACTCCGCTAAAAGTGTGATGTAAACCTTGAATCTATATCGAACACGATACTGACTGGCACTCCATGCAATCTGACTATCTGTCTGAGATACATTTCTGGAAGCCGATCCGTTGACTGGCCAATTCTGAAAGGGAGAAAATAAGCTATCTTCGTGAGTCGGTCAACTATAACCAAGATAGCATCTCTCCCATATAGAATTTAGGTAACCCAGTTACAAAATCTATGGTAATGTGCTTCCATTTCCATTCTGGAATCGGTAAAGGTTGAAGAACCAGCTGGTCTCTAATGTTCAACTTTAACTTGTTGGCAAACTAAACAATTTGAGACAAATCGGGCTATCTCCCTCTTCATGCCATTCCACCAAAAATGCTGACGGATATTACGATACATCTTCGTACCGCCAGGATGAATTGAATATTGTGAACGGTGATCCTCTGCCATGATCTCTCGCATGATATCGCCATTAGGTACACAAAGACGCCTTCCATGTCGAAGTATACCGTCCTCATGAATACATAACTCTGTTCTCCGTCTTGCTACATATTCTGCCCTAAGCCACTGAAGCTTAGAATCCGTTAACTGAGCTAAATTAATCCTCTCAACTATACTGGACAGAACTTGCATACTAGCCATCAGTCCCACACTGGTAGGAAGAACTACCTCGATACCCATCTTCTGCAGATCTACTAATAACTCTGGCTATGCGGTTAGGAAATATGCTCCTGCTCTTCTGCTCAATGCATCTACAACTATGATGGCCTTCCCAGGGTAATACTGCAGGTTGATGTCGTAATCCACAAGTAGTTCTAGTCATCTCCTCTAACTCATGTTAAGATCATTCTGGCTAAAAACATACTTAAGACTCTTGTGGTTGATGAAAATCTCCATGTTTGCCAAAAAATATCAAGAACAAGAATTACAAATGTTGAACTTGATTGTAAACTCGCTTGTACAAGAAAAAGCCTAGAAAGAAATTCTAGGAAATAATCTAAGTACAATTGTTTAGTTTTTGATTCTGGAGGGTGGTGATGGAGGCTCGGAAAAGTGTAGCAACTCTGCCTTACTCCTTGGACTATCTGACACGGTCCTTACTCTTGAAGAAATTTCCCTTCATAGGTTGCTAGCCTTTTGCATGGGTGTGGTACATTGCTATTTATAGTGATAGATATCTTGAGCCGCATAGATGGCCACGTGACCATATTGCAACAACAGCACCCAAAGACCCGCTCTTTGGCCGCCAGCTGGTGACTTGTTGAAATTTTTTTACAACAAATTTGGATGGTTGAGACTTGGTCAGCCTGCCACGTGTTCTATCGCAGGATAGGACCAATATGCTTGAGTCATTTTGAGCCGCATAGTTATTTTAGTGTTCGGCCATACTGGGCCGCATAAGACTTATGCGGCTTAGATTACAGTCTTCCTTAGTCCGTATGTAGCTTGGGAACTTTTGAGCCGTATAGATTCTATATTTTGGGCAGCATAAAGCTCATGCGGATCAGGTTGTAGTCACCTTTGGCTGCATGAAGCACATAGATTGAGCCGTATAAGGTTCATGCGGCTCGGGTCGCAGTCCTTCTTGCCACATGACTATGTCCAAGCACGTAGACCCTGTGTCTAGTGACATGACATTTTGTCTGATCACGTCTTATTTTCTTTTTGTCCAAGTGTCAGAGCTGTCAATTTTGTCAGTTTTGACAGAGTTTGTCAGCTTTATTAGAAGGGCTGATCTGCTTGGCCGCATAAGTAACTCTTCCTTCTGCGACTTAAATTAGTCTGGTCGTTTTTAATATATACAATCCGAGATAGTGAAAATGGGCTATAGGGGCATGCCGAGTCTGTCATACGGCTCTTCTTTATGCAGAATAATTTGGCCCAAAGTACTCATGCGGTCAGTTGTGATCCGTATGAATCCTATATTTTTTATGCTTCTACAAGACCCCCTTTAAAGTTTTTAAATTGCAAATTTGGAATACTTTGAATAAGAAGCATGGAGATATGTCAAGCCGCAGGGAGTCTACGAGTCAGGAGAGACCTTGAGCCGCAGGGAGATCCCATACAGACTGCCAGCTGTCACTGCTGCATTTAATGTCTTGATTTGGTTTTGGATTTGGGTTCTCTTTTCGAATAAAGCTGATGGTTACTAAGGATAAAATCCCCAAACGTTATCATTATCTTTAATGGACTCGAGAATCGAAGCGGCGCTCTTTTGAAAACCCTATCAATATGGGTAATTCGGATTAAGATTTTTCTCTTTCACCTTCTTCTCCTTCGTCTTCATTCTCATTGTCATCCTTTCTGTCCAAGTTAGCCATGGCTCTAAAAGTTTCCAAGTCGACTGGTGCTGCGGCCAAAGGGAAGTGACTCGCCTCTCCGTCGAGAGCTGCGAACTCTCCTTCCATTCATTCCGACGTACAACCCCCTATCAAGGGTAAGGACGGTGGGAAAACGACGACTTAATTTTGAATGTCCATATCGCATATTTTATGCGTAGGCCTGTCATGTATTTCCTCTGTGCTTATGCATGATAGATACATGCCCTGTCTTAGTGGACCGCATGTATTCTGTATAATAGAGCCGCATGGGCTGAGCCGCATAAGCGTTACTGACCCGCGTGGGTGCCTCGTGATTGAGCCGTATGAGGGCTACATAATTGACCCTGACCAAGCCGTATAAGTATTTCATAACTGAACCGCATAAGTGATTCCTTAATCGAGCCGCATGAGTACTGCATAACTGAACCGCATAAGTGCCTCAAGACTGATCCGCATAAGTACCTCATGACTGAGCCGCATAAGCACTGTATAACTTGGACCGCATAAATGCCTCTTGATTGAGCCGCATGAGCACTGTATAACAGAACTGTGTAAGTACCTCATGATTGAGCCGCATTAGCACTGCATAACAGAACTGTACGACTGAGCCGCATGCGTCTCATGTTCTTAAGCCGTATGTGCATCCCTCATAACTTGGTCGCATAGGTTCTGTTTGGCTAGGCCGTATAGCTAAAGAATGAACTTTGTTTTCTTCTGACTGTTAACCCCTTTTCCCCTTTTCATATTTTGTAGGGGTCTGGCTAACAAATTTCTCCAGGATCGGTATCAGCAATTTTGGGCATGGTAAAGATGCAACACTTGACACACACACACATAGAGAACTTAGAACTCTTCATGCTTTGGAAGGGTTTTCCTCAGATGGTAGGAAGACCTTTTATACATCGGAGAGTCGGACTGTGGTTGGGCGTCATCGTGAAAGTTCTATTTTTACGGCTCTCCAAGTAGTCAAAAGCAACACTAGGGATGTTATTTTGAAGGTATGTTCTTCTAGAGGAACGGGCCTACGATGTCCGCAATACGGAGGAGAGAAAGTCAACGTCTATAGATGTTTTTAGCATGCTATATTAGCCTTCCTCCGTGCAGCTTCTCAAAGATTCAACAGCCTTGTTTGCTTCTCAGCAGTAAAACATGACTTCTTTCAAAGTCCACGAAACTGCTTTTTGATGAAGACGAAGTGCTGCCAAACTGACCAAACTATGTATTGCTGGATTTTCCTTTCTTTTCTTTTTGCTGCTGATGTAGTCCTATGAATGTAACTTATTTTGAATAAACATTTTACATTCACTCCATTCTTTGCTTGTGGTATTTGTGGTACTTGTATTAGAGGGCCTAATACAGCATTTGTGTTTGATAAAGGATATCCCACTGGGGGACTTTTTATGGACCTATTGCCCTTTTGTGCATCTAGAGATGCGAGCAATATATTTGAATGATATTTTGTGGACCTATTATTCTTTTTGTGCACCGATGGTGCGAGTAATAGATTAGGATAAATTCTGTGGACCTATTACCCTTTTATGCACTGGTGGTGCGGGTAATAAATTTGAAACGAAACCTAACAGAGGTAATATGTACATGATAGGTTTTATGGTCTTAACACCATATCTTTTATCCCGGGTTGGATACAGGTGTTAAGTCAAGAGACCATCGATATCAGAGGTAATATGGACGTGACACACGATAATCGTGAAATTTTTGGTGGACCTATTACTCTTCTGTGCACTGGTGGTGTGAGTAATAGATTTTGAGATAAAACCCAACAGAGGTAATATGGACGTGATAGCTTTTGTGGTCTTAACACCATGTCTTTTATCCCGGGTTGGTTACAGGTGTTAAGTCAAGAGACTATCAGTATCAGAGGTAATATGGACGTGATACACGATAATTAGGAATAATCTTTGGTGGACATATTACTCTTCTGCGTACTGGTGGTGCGAGTAATAGATTTTGAGACAAAACCCAACAGAGGTGATATGGACGTGATAGGTTTTATGGTCTTAACACCATGTCTTTTATCCCGAGTCGGGTTCAGGAGTTAAGTCGAGAGACTATCGGTATCAGAGGTGATATGGACGTGACACACGATAATCAGAAATAATTTTTGATGGACCTATTAAACTTTTACGCGCTGGTGGTACGAGTAATAGATTTTGAGACACAATCCAACAGAGATAATATGGACGTGATAGGTTCTATGGTCTTAACACCATGGTTTTATCCCGAACAGGGTACAGGTGTTAAGTTAGGAGATTGTCTATATCAGAGGTAATATGGACGTGATATATGACAATCAACACCAGGGAGTTTACACAGAGACAACACGAAGAACCTAGCGGACTCTGGTGGGGTGAAGCATCAGAGTAGAAGTTCAGAGGTATCAATATACATGACTTGTCGCTCGGAGAGATGCAATGTGAATCCCCTCAGAGGTAGTGGAGTGTAAGGTCAGAGGTACCTGGTGTACATAACTCGACATCTAGGCATTATGAGGAAATATGAAAATGTTTTTAAACATAGTACTTTTTCAAGAACTTGTCGTTTATGGGTTTCATATGCAAGTCTCCATTCTGTTTTGCGAGCCGGTATGCGCCATTGGAGAATGCGGTCTCGATGATGAATGGACCATCCTATTTAGGCTTGAACTTGTCGGGGGCCTTGTGAGTCATGACCATCGGTCTGCGAACGGCCAAGATGAGATCGTCGACTTGGAATGTTATCTGTTTGACTTTCTTGTTGAAAGCCCGAGAGAAGCGCGCTTGGTAGAGCTTGATGCTTTGTTGAGCTTATGAAGTACGATCTCGGGGTTTAGCCCTGGCATGTCTTCATAGCTCCAAGCGAAGATGTCAATATATTCTCTGACGAGTTGTAACAGTGACTCCCGCTCATGTCCATCAGGCTTTTACTGATGAAGATTGGCTTCGTAGAGGATTCATCACTGAGGTCAACTTGCATGACCTTATCTTCACTGGGAGGGTCTCATAGTCCAAAATGCTTCTCCTATTGTGCATCCAGTTGTTAGACCCATGGCTCCAATTCAAGAGGTTTGAGTAGATCTTCGTCTTCCTCTTCAATGTATTGACAGATAATGTCTGCTTGAATATATCTCCAATGCTGCCATCGGAGTCGTAAGTGGGTGACTCGGACGAATGAGAGTGACACTCGCTTTCTTCATCGGAACTCTCAGGCGTTGTTGCTGGTGTAACGTAACCGAGTCCGTGTCTGGATTTGCCATAATAATCCCTAGGTTTCCCGGTCGGGACTATCATATACAAAGGCGATCGCCGGCCGTTGCCTTTACTCAGGCTCAGGGTGGTCTTCATGTCATACCCCTGCTTTTGCATGAAGTACTTGGCTTGGGGACTATAAAGGTAGAGCGACAATCTTCCAGCGTCGGGTTCGAGATTGAACTCTTGTGGCATGAAAGGTTGAGGACCTTCTTTTCTGTCGAAGATGATCGTGTGATCCCCATCTTTTCTGCCTGGGACTAGGAAGTAGGCGCCTTTAATGGGTGTAAGTCAGTTTGCAGTATAGACAGTTGTCACCTCTGTGTGCAGGTTAATGTCCAGACCGTGCCCTACAGCATACATCAGATTAAGCTTATTACACTCAGGATAGTTCAACGACAGCCTCTTATTGATGAAATAAGGAATTTTGTCCACGGGGATTACATCATCAGGAGAGGGACTATCCACCTTTGTAATAAGATACTTCGCGAGTTCTGCCTCCTCTTTAGCTACCCCCTGCGTGACCGGAGGTTGGGACGTTGTCTTGGGCAACTTAACCACCAAGGTTTCTGCTTGTGGCATTGGCTTGCCTGAGGGTCTCGGATCAACACTAGATTGTCGGCCCGTCTTGGGGAGACGAATAACCATCGGCTCGATAGAGGACTTTATATTTTCTGATTGCCTTTGAGTATATTTTGGCAATCGGATCACCATCGGCACCACAGAGGGCCTCACATCTTCCGCTCGCCACAGAGGGCACCTCTTTATACAAAGTCACGACAAGGGGTACGACTTTTCCCGGTTTACAGGCCTGGAGATGGATTTTCAAAGGTTCCTCTGACCCTGTTATGCTTCCCGTTCGTCAGTTGTGTGCTTCTTGTATTATTCATATGGACAAGTATCCGAAGAGTAATAAGACTCGACCCCTTTGAAGGGATCGATGTCGGCGAATTCCGTCTTCACGAAGCCGTGCTTACTGACATTCTTGAAGCACTGGTGGAGTGTCGATGGCACGATCATATAGTCATGTAACCACGGACGCCCCAAGAGGATATTGTAGGACGTATCTGCGTCTATGTTGTAGTTGGTAACCTCCATCTTCAGGTCGCCAATCTAACATTTCAAGCAGATCTTTCCAGGGGATAGCTCTTTCCCGAGTTGAAACTACTAATGGCAGTATTGGTCGCCGCTAGCCGGTACATAGGGATGCCCAGGAGTTGGAGCAAGCTTTTTGGGATGATGGTTATCGACGAGCCAGGATCGATATGCATCTGATCCACCTTGATGTCGCCTATGTATCCAGTGTAGTACAAGGGGCGATCATGATAGTTGGACTTGATCAACATGTCATGTGGGTAAATACGACATTGGGCATCGCATCTGTATAATTGTTGCCCTGGAGATCGGCTGACGAGTCTTCCCCTGTAGGTTTGACCTGGGCTAAGTAGGCGTCGGCATTCTGGAGTGCTTCTCTCAATGCAACACAAAATCCTTGGAGAGCCTAAGGAGCTCGTATAACGATAACTTTGCCGGCATATTAGCCAGTTGTGCTAATATGTCAAAGTTGTAAGGTCTCTCTAGTCCCTGAGGTGCATCCTTACGGAGTGACCTGTCAAAGCGGGTTTCCTTCGGCTTGGACCTGTCCGACGATGGAGGCTGAGACGGCCCCGGAACATCAGTAGCCGACAGCGTTACCGGCTGAGGGTCTTCGATTGAATTACCCAGAGTGGGCTAGACCTGTGCCCCAGACCGGGTAACAACGGCCGTCGCCTCCTCAGCTTTTGCTAAAATTGTATGGCAGGATCTGGCCTTCTTTCCCTTCTTTTTACTGGTTGAAGATGACACTGCCAGTGTAACATCGGGCACTAAATCTGGGTGCGCCCATATGACCTCTCCTCGTGACGTGGTGAGAGGTACCAAGCCAGTCGTCTGGTCCCGGACGGATGGAAGATTAGTAACCTCCATTATTGTGCGGAGGATAGGTATTACCCCGTCTTGAGTATTTTTTGGGGGAAAGTCATCGAACTGAACTGATACCATTTTTGCAGCCACAGTAACCTCTTCGAAATCTAGCGACAGAGTTTTGGAGTCGATAAGACTCTGGATGTACCGCTTTAATTGAAAGCAGTCATGAGTGGAATGATGGACATAGCGATAAAAGTGGCAATATTTTGGGTCTTCCATCTCTGCCGCTCGAGGCTCACGCCTTGGTGGAGGGAGTTGGATCCTATCCCCATGCTAGAGCATATCGAAGATAGGCTTGACATGACTATCTTCGAATGAGTAATTCACCTTGGGCTACTGAGCCTTTGCCTACTTTTGTTCAGGCTTCTTGGTCGTACCAGCGACCATGGCCTGTTTGTCTTTATTATCCCGGTTATTGGAGGTTCTGCCACTGTTGTTGTTATTGGAGGTGGTACCAAGATGTTTGCCTTTGTCCTCACCATTCGGGATGTGTAATCCCAGCTGGCGAGCCTTCTTTAACTTCGCCTCTGCATTGGTGGCGCTTATTGTGAAGGTCGTCCAATCCCTAAACTGATATTCACCCATCCAGAGGCTGATTGCGGGGAGCAACTTCTTCTGGAAGATTTCAATCAAGGAGCTTTCAGGATTGCCTTGGGGCAATCTCATTGCAGTTTGGCAGAATCGATCGATATAGTTCCTTGTTAGCTCCCTCTCCCACTGTACGATATCCATGAGAGACGACATTGTCACATCATGCTCCACTTCGTAGAATCTCTCTAGCAACATGTGCTTAAAGCCGTCAAAAGAATGGATACAGTTGTCCGGAAGGTTGCGGTACCAGTCGAACGCGATCCCCTCCAATGCTCCGATGAATAATCGTGTGAGGATGGCGTCGCTATACGTCAAGTGGTCGGTTGTGACCTCAAAATAAGTCTTATACTAACTAGCAGAGATCTTCCCGTCGTACGAATCAATATGAAACGATTTTTACCGTGGCGGAAAAGGAACATCTCTCCACGCGACGGGATACGACTGCCGAATTTTGAGGTCCTGGGAGGAGTCTCGGGCATTGCACATTGCAAGAAGCTCCTGGACTTCCCTCCTTGCCTCCCTGGCTTCGTCTGTAGCTGAAGGAACATATGCTCCTAAAGGATTGTCATCCAAAGAAGGAGCGGTCGTGTTGTAGTCCGTGTTGACTGCGGGTCCCAAGCTTGTTTGTCCAGGCGTCCTTGCCGGTTGAGTCGGCAAGGCAGCTTTGATTTTGTCTACTGACTTGACCAAGGATAGGAGCATGGCTTCAAGTATTTTTTGACGTTGCCGATTAGTAGGTCCTTCATGATCATCGCCAGCCATAAAGACTGTCCGTACGTGGGTAGACGTGGAAGGACCGTAGAAGAGGTGCTCTCCGTATCGTACCCTCGTACAGAGAAATCGTCGGGGAACGTTGGAATGTTCTCTTCCTCGGACTTGGAAGGGGTGCTACCCCCTGTGCAGGAAGCCACATCGTCTTGGCGAAGGCGGTCACCCTCAGGGACGTCCAAGTCTGTTGCATAATTTCAGTGGATCGCTACCCCCTATGTATGCTCTTAGAACACCGGGTTGTCGCATATATTGAGGGGACTGCTACCCCCAGCTTCATCTACCCCCAGGGAGGTCGAGGGTGCACCCCCGGGTGTTGGAAGCTTCTTTCTGGATCGAGTGCGTAGGTAGACACCCCCTGTGGCTGTCTGTAGCAATCCTCCAGATGAGAGTTTCCTTGCAGTACTGGCTGAGATTGTCGAGCTGGAAGAACGTGTCTTCTTTCCTCCCTTGCCGGGAGGAACCTTCCGAGTTGAATTACAGGAAGAAAATGGAAATTCCTCGTCTCCCAGAATTTGTACTTGTTTCTTCAGTTGTTGTCGGACAGGTACTGGCCGGTACAGTCATTGGAAAATAGACTGTCGATCTTCAGGTACTGTCGACTTGTCGCAACAGCAGTTGATGATGACCTGGGTGCAATGGTGTCCCGAAAAGGGCTCATCACATGCCAAGGTTGCTTTTCTCTCCTTGCGTTTGTGAGTAATCACCTCTCGTAAGTCGATAGCAGACTGATCTACCTTTGCATCTAATTTGTGGACTCGAGTATCCCGAACACACGGGTGCGTAGGTATCATGTTTGCTCCCTGATCCAAGGTTAGTAAAAGCACTTGCTCTCGATCGTTGGAGGGAGACTTTTGAGACCCACCATGTCCGTTAGCCCTGAAGGACTAGACGCGGGTGGTTCTGTACAACTTTCCATCAAGAGCCCGTATAACAGTTAACGATGTCCGTTGACGATCAGCAGCTTGGACAGTTGACTGGGCTTGTTGGGCCCGCACTGTCCTAGACTTCTTTGATTTAGCACCTGAAGTTCCATAGTAAGAAGAGTACAGATTGAAATATTCCACATTCTTAATGGGCCGCATGGAGTCGGGCCCGCATGAGAGATGGTCGAACACAGAGCTTCTGATAGGGCTGTATGAGATATCTTGTCTATGGCCAGGATTGGCTACCGCATGGGCCATCTTCCTGCGGCCAGAGTTGATTGCCGTATGGGCCATCTTCCTTCGGCCAGAGTTACCTGCCGCATGGTCATCTGCTTATGGCCAGAGTTGGCTACCGCATGGGCCATCTGCCTGCGGCCATAGTTGGCTGTCGCATAGACAGACTGCCTATTTCTCTTATGCGGCCTCTTCTTCGTCCGCATGGATTTCCCTTGTGCCCCCAAAAGCTCAACATATCGTAGTATTTTCCTATGCTGGATTTAGGGAGAGTGGGGTCCTCTGTGGTCGGAAGTAAAGGCACAGAAGAGCTTTGATCACCGTCTTGGGTCACAGAAGGAGCTTCTTTGAGAACCTTGCGAAGGGCAACTATTTTGTGTTTTGACGTCCTGCAGGTTGTCTTCTAGTGGGTTCGCTTCTGCGATGGGCTGGCGCTCCCATCAGAGAGTATTTCTTCGAATGCTTGTTGGTCAAAATGAACCACAAGCATTTGCTGCGTAGAGTCGAGTTTGGACGCATCGAATTGCATCACCAACTTCTCAACAGAGGAGAAGAAAGTCCCTAGCAGAGTCGCCATCATGTTTGCCAAAAAATATCAAGAATAAGAATTACAGATGAATTGAACTTGATTGCAAACTCGCTTCTACCAGAGAAATCCTAGATGGAAATCCTAGGAAACAATCTAAGTACAATTGTTTAGTTTTTTATTCTGGGGTGACGATGGAGGCTCGGGAAAGTGTAGCAACTCTGTCTTACTTCTTGGACTATCTGACACGGTCCTTACTCTTAAAGAAATTGCCCTTCGTAGGTTGCCAGCCTTTTGCATGGGTGTGGTACCCTGCTATTTATAGTGATAGATATCTTGAGCCGGATAGATGGCCACGTGACAACGTGGCTACAACAGCACACAAAGACCCGCTCTTTGGCTGCCAGCTGGTGACTTGTTGAGATTTGTTTGTAGCAAATCTGGGTGGTTGAGACTTGGTCAGTCTGCCACGTGTTCTATCGCGGGATAGGACCAATCTGCTTTAGTCATTTTGAGCCGTATAGGTCTTTTAGTGTTCGGCCATACTGGGCCGCATAAGACTCATGCGGCTTAGGTCGCAGTCTCCCTTAGTCCGTATGTAGCTTGGAGACTTTTGAGCCGCATAGATTCTATATTCTGGGCCGCATAAAGCTCATGTGGCTCAGGTTGCAGCCACCCTTGGCCGCATGATGCGCATAGATTGAGCCGCATAAGGTTCATGCGGCTCGGGTCGCAGTCCTTCTAGCCTCATGACTATGTCCAGGCACGTGGACCCTGTGTCTGGTGACATGACATTTTGTCTGATCACGTCTTATCTTCTTTTTGTCAGAGCTGTCAATTTTGTCAGTTTTGACAGAGTTTATCAGCTTTATCAGAAGGGCTGATCAGCTTGGCCGCATAAGTAACTCTTTCTTCTGCGGCTTAAACCAGTCTGGTTGCTTTTAATATATATAATCCGAGATAGTGAAGATGGGCCGCAGGGGCATGCCGAGTCTGTCATGCGGCTCTTCTTTATACGGACCAATTTGGCCCAAAGTACTCATGCGGTCAGTTGTGATCCGCATGAACCCTTATATTTCCATGCTTCTACACTCCACCCGATCTCCATACAAATAATGCCTCCACAACTTAAGTGCGAAAACCACCGCTGCTAATTCTAAGTCATGAGTTGGATAATTTCTTTCATGATCACGAAGCTGACGTGACGCATAAGCTACTATCTTACCATGCTACATCAAGACGCATCCCAATCCTCTGTCGGAAGTATCATAATAAATCGAAAATCCTCCAGTCCCATCTGGAAGCATGAGAATGGGGGCCGTCATCAATCCTCGCTTCAACTTCTCAAATAAACTCTGACACTCTGTTGTCCAAGCAAACTGCACATCCTTGCGGGTCAACTGCTTCAATGGTGCTGAAGTCCGAGTAAAGTCTGATACAAACCGCTGGTAATATCCGACCAATCCTAGGAAGCTCTGAACTTCTGCGATGGTTCTGGGTACTGGCCATGTTTCTATAGCAAAGTCTGATACAAACCGCCAGTAATAGACGACCAATCCTAGGAAGCTCCGAACTTCTGCGACGGTTCTGGATAGTGGCCATGTCTCTATAGCCACTATCTTCTAGGGGTCCACTTCCACTCCATCTCTGGTGATGATATGACCTAAGTACAAAATGCGATCCAGCCAAAATTCACACTTACTGAACTTCGCGTACAACTGGTGCTCTCTGAGAATCCGAAGGACTATTCGGAGATGCTGCACATTCTCTGCTTCATTCTTGCTATAGACCAAGATATCGTCTATAAAAACTATCACAAACTGATCCAAATAGGGCATAAATATGCGATGCATGAGATCCATGAATACCGCTGGCGCATTGGTCGCTCCAAATAGCATAACGAGGAACTCGTAATGTCCATACCTCGATCTGAATGCTGTCTTCGGGATGTCTTGATCTCTGACTCTGATCTGATGGTACCCTGACCGAAAGTCAATCTTCGAGAATATTGTCGCTCCACTGAGTTGATCAAATAAATTATCTATCCTAAGCAAGGGATATTTGTTCTTGATTGTTATGAAATTTAAGGTACGATTATCAACACATAATCTTGACATACCATCCTTCTTCACAAGAAGCATCAGGTCTCCCCAAGACGATCCACTAGCACGAATGAATCCCTTGGTCCTAAGTTCTTCAATCATCCTGTACAGGATCTCCAATTCTGATGGTGTCATTCTGTAGACTCTCTCTGGTACTTGTGCCGGCCCTGGAATTAAATCAATGGTGAACTCTGTCTCTCTCCCTCTGGGGGCATACCTGGAAGCTCTTCGAAAAACACATCAGGGAACTTTGCTACTACTCTGGGAAACTGAACTACTACTGCCATCCGTATGACTGGTGGAGAAGGTTCTACTTTGCCTCTCGAAAATAAAAATTCCTCATCGTCGGAAATACCAAAAATAATTATGCCAGCATGGCAGTCTATTCTTGCATATTGATCCTTCAACCAATCCATTCCTAGGACCACATCATAATCGGCCATCAAAAATTCTATCAATCTAGCAGGAAACTCTCTACCGCTAACTATGACTCGACACGAGATATGGACTCTATCTACTCCCACAAGACCGTTACCAGTAAGAATATTAAGCCTTACTGATAATGACTTGGGCTCCAGTCCTAACCGTGTCGTGAATCGTGCAGACATAAATGAGTGCGATGCACCCGAATCATGAACTCGCTCTATGAGGATAGGATCCAATCATATGGTCCGGTGCCCAACAAGCCAAGCACAATCCCTTTGCTCTGCGATAATCTGATACTACATGTCCTGGCTTCCCACAATGAGTGTAACCCATTGTGGAAGACTGCTTCTGCGTCTGTTGTCGAGGGTACGTCGGTGTCGAGTGCTGAACCGAGAAAACTGTGGTCGCCCTCCTAGGAGCTCCAATAGTCAAAGCCCTAGCTGTCGGGACTGTTGTTGATGACTAGGACAATTGACTATGAGGCATCTTTCGGCCCCCTACTCGGTCTACTATCCTCTGGGAGGTGTACTCCTGCCTCCTAGCTGCTCGCAAAATAGCATCAAAGATTTGATGCTCAAACTGCTCCACTGCTAGAATGATCTCTAGGTGGAGCCCCTGCTGGAACTGTTGGGCTCGGTCTAATTCGGTTGCCACCAAGGTGGGAGTAAACCGACTAAGCTTTGAAAACTTGGTCGCATATCCATCGACCGTCCTTCCCATCTACTTGAGATTGTTGAATCTGGTCTGCAGATCATACCGAGCTACTGCATCAAAATACTTCGTCTGGAACTTGTCGCTGAATACTACCCATAAGACAGACGTCACTAAACCAAGCATCAGCTGCGGGCTAAGTCCAATAACTGTAGGCGCACTACGGCCACCTTCTCATCCTCTAGAATTCTAGCAGCCTCCAGGATAACCTCTATATCCTGAAGCCAAGCATCAGCCACAAATTGCATCTTTACTGCCATCAAAGAAAGGAGGGTTCAGGCGCTTGAAACTCTTAGCCGCATTGTTCTCTTGATAACCAACTCTACCCATAGCATCTTGTGCTGTCTGGTGCAAGGCATCGCCCCAACGATCTTGTGATGCAAGTAATTCCTAGATGAGTCCAATCAGGGCTCCATGGTCAGGCTCTGCAGGCTGGTCTGGCTGAACCGGTGGCTCTTGACCCCAGGAAGGCATGACTCTAGAGGCTACCCCTGAGTGCTGGGCTTGGTCCCTATGTTGTTGCTGGTTCACTGGAGGTGCTCCGTCGGGCTTATCGGCAGGACCAGGAACAATACCACTTAAGAAATGACATAAGAAACAAAAAGGAAGGACTAAGATAGATCGGGGATATAAGCATGTGATCAGGTCAAGATTCAGGAAGATTAGAAGGCATGAGTAGAGATCAATGACGAGCGCTGATTGAGACAACTATTCGGTAAAACCTTACACACCTTGATTTACAAGCCCTGCATGGGCCACCACTTAAATCGTATCACGCCCCAGAACCATAATACTGGTGAGCGGGGGACAGACACAGCCAGCTACGTATATTGAAGTGCAACCCACCTCGTAATACAATCACGAATGTCTAGATGCATGAGGGTTTATCTATAAGCCATCAGTCTCTTATGGTCAAGAACAAGCCTAGTGTCTCAATCTCAAGCAATCAAGTAAATGTTACAAGATATTAGATCATCAGACATACAAGGTAAGGCATCCCAAGCATTACATATTCAGATGATCATGAAGCTAGTCATATAAAATGCGAAGACTAGCAAGAGTTTAAGTCATACATGATCAACCTTAGGATTTGTCAATCATGTTACAGCCCTTAGGCAGACAATCTAAGTTTCAACACGAGCTAACACTTGCTCGGCGGCTAAACGCCTCAAAAGAATAATTTACAAAAGAGCGGAGAACAAAAGAAGAAAACCCACTCGTTGTCAGGGTTACGCCGGATGTTCACCATCTGGCTGCAAGATAGGTAGTCCTCGGGAGATACTCCGAAATATGGCCATACAAAACCAGCTGGGTCAGACCCCAGAAAGAGCAAGTGCCACAAGGGAGGCTTCACTTAAGAACTGAAACCAGCAAATTAGCACATAAAGACAAAAATGATAACAAAAGCCATGAGTTAGAGAAAACATAGTGATAAACGATAAGATAACTAAAGAAGTATTCCGGTAACCAAGTTACAATCCGTAAACCAAACAAGGATCAAGGTTGTGACCCTTCACCTAAACAGAGCTTAGTCTCCAATCATTTAACGACAAGAGTAAAGCATAACAGTAATGTACCGATGTAATCATAGACTGGCACTATCTAGACAAGACTAGACTGGACTCCATACATCAATCTTGGCCAAGCAATGTGTACTATTTGATACTTTAACTAACTAGGGTTATCACAAGTCTAGTTACTACAAGATACAATGAGATGTTCCAGCAGTCACGAGCTCTGCAGCTATCCAGGTTATCCAGGTGAGTTTGCTTAGAGTTACCAAGAGTTAGAGAATCATTAGATGACTTGGAGTACAACACATGGCAGTATGCTATAGTACTTATGATTTCAAGGAGTGCCCCACATGACAGTGGGCTGGAAATGTGTCATACTCGTCGGCAGGCTACAAGTCCACTCAGGTGTGGCCGGATTAACGGGATCGACTGTAACTGGGAAAATCTCTCTATATGAACTACTTGATCCATCTAGTCATTAACCTAGTCATATTCATTATGAATCCCTGACCGTGGTAACCAAGAATCCATGTCCTAGACATGATGCAAGATGAGACATGTAGCTTGTACAATCACAATCAGAAAAATCAACTACGATGTCAAGACAAGTGTTACTTAGCAAGTCAGGATAGCTGTCACAACAGCCTTTCAAGATTGTCATGTCATGTTGGGTTACTTGTTACTTGTCAAGAGTGCGCCTCAACGGGCCACCCAAGGGGTCATCATACTGTGTTCATGTCGTGATCAATACTGGCAAGTCATGTTGTGCTCAACAAGTTATCGAGTCGGGTCGTCACAAGATAGGTAAAGTATAAGTTACATGTAAGATCACAGGCATATACATCAAGAACTAGGAGAACATGCTTGGGGGCAAGGGATATCATGGCAACAAGTGGCGCTGGTCAAGTGGCACCAGAGAAATGACAAGTGGCACCAAGGGGGGACAAGTGGCGCCTAAGTTGGGTTGTGCCATGCTGGGGTGCGCCAGGTCAGGTTGTGCCTGACTGGGGTGCGCCAGGTCAGGTCGCGCCTGACTAGGTTGTGCCAGGTCAGGTTGTACCATGTCAGGTTGCGCCTGACTGGGGTACTCCAGGTTAGATTGCGCCTAACTCAGTTGCGCCAGGTCAGGTTGTGCCTGACTGTGGTGCGCCAGGTCAGGTTGCGCCTGACTGGGTTGTGCCAGGTTAGGTTGCGCTAGGGCCAAAGGGAGACTGGGCTAGGTTGCGCCTAACTGGGTTACGCCAGGTCAGGTTGAGCCTGACTGGGTTATGCTAGGTCATGTTGCTCCAGCTCAGGTTGTGCCTGACTGGGGTACGCCAGGTCAGGTTGCGCAAGGTCAGGTTGCGCCTGACTGGGGTGCGCCCAGTCAGGTTGCACCTGACTAGGTCGTACCAGGTCAGGTTACGCCAGGGTTAAAGGGCGCCTGGAATAGGTTGCGCCGGATTGGGTTGTGCCAGGTCAGGTTGCTCCAGACACTGTTCTTCTTCTCCATACAGCAAAGAAGAACCCATGGAATCCGAAAACTTCAAAATACCATAAATTGCTCAAAACAAGTCCGAATTTATGACTTCCAAGGGTCTAAACTACATAGAACGAGATTTCCTAAAGCCTGAGATTTTCTAAAGCCATAGGAAATACCAAGCTTTAATAGATCAAAACTAAGAAAAATAAGAAAAGATCAAAACTTAGATCTACAAAAATCCATCCATCAAAACCGAAAATGCCAAGTTCTAAAGAGGCTTAGAATCAAGTGGAGTAGAGAATAGAAAAATAAAATAGAAGATCCATCATGAAGCAAGATTGCACTTGCCTAGGGTTTCTTTGGTGGGTGGGAGGAGTACTGGAGAAGAAGGAGTAAATGAAAGAGTTATAGAGGAGAGAGAGAGAGGAGTTGGTTTATAAAGAGGGTTCAACATGATAAACCATCTTGACCCAAACCAAACCAAAATAAACTAAGCCAAGCTAAACCAAGACCAACCCATGCTAGACAAGTCAAAATACGGGTCGAAAATTTGTACACATATACTAAAAATATGTATAACGGGAAACGGGAGTGACAGATACCGAAGATACTGATATACTGCGACAACCAGGAGACTGCAGCTGTGGCATCAAATGACCTCTTCAATAAAAAGAAGAGGACTATACGCCTAAGGCACAGGGCGATAAATGATCTTATTAAAAGAGGAGTCATTACCGTAGTTGATGTTCGGTGTCAGAAGAATCTGGCAGATCCGTTCACCAAAGGTCTCAAGCGCCAGCTGGTTGAAGACACAGCAAGTAAGATGGGCTTGAAGACACTTTGATATTATGTTTTTACAATTTTGCGATAATTTTTATGCTATTAGTTCAAAGAGAAATCTACTAGGCATCTAACTTTTAGTTCAAGAAAAGACCATTGACTGGAAGAATATCATGAGCAATGGGCAATCCCTTTGGGATATTGTGGGGTTATGAACCCAGAACCACTGTTGTCTACTGATTGTTCTATACAAAGAACAAAGTCCTGTGGGAGGATGGCTTGTAAGCCTTAATGAGTTCTCGACATCTGGGATGTCTGGCGTGTTTTACAGGAAGCACGGGTAGCACAGCACTACAAAGGAGCGCAGTACTCCATGCTAAGTGGGGTGATACCACATGAAGTACCATGTGAGTATAGGACCGTTGAGCACCTCTAGAGGGGGGTGAATAGAGTGTGTGCGTGTGCAGCGAAAAATAATCACCAATTTAAATTTTGAACTATGGCAGAAAATAAGAGACAGTAAATGTAAAGCAAGAGATAGAGAGATCAAACTCAGTGACATAGCGATGTATACTGGTATCCCTCTGAGAGGACTAATACAGTCTCGAGTACTCTTGCTCGATGTTAATCCACTAAGGCACAAGCTAATTCAGAGCTTGCAGTCTCTTACAACACCGTGCTTGGGGACAAGTGCACGACCAACTTTACAACACCGTGCTTGGTGACGAGTGCACGACCGGCTCGACAACAAAGATAATTGCGGTACTTTGAACAACATTTTTACAACTCTGGAATACCAAAAGACTCTAGATCGAAGTAGATATTACTGGCTTTTGTCTAAGAGTAGTATAGGTGTGATTTGAAAGCTTTTGATCAGTTGAAAACACTTATCGAATAGAGAAGAGAAGATGAAAAATGAATGAGTGATTTGAAATGAAAAACTCTCTTATATTTATAGGTGTTTTCTGGGACCGAACTCGGACAGAGTTCTGGCAGAGTTTTGGTGCAAATATTTCGCATATGTATGTTATATTCAGATTTGGTGGCAACGGACATTTGAATTCAAACTGGCCAAACTCGGGCAGAGTTCGGGTCGAACTCGGTTTGAGTTCTGTCTAGGAGAATTTTGAAATATTTGTCAAATTCTGTTGCAAAAATGATTTTGAACTTTTGGTAAAGTGGAATGGAAATATGTAGGCTTTTTAGAAATGTGGACTAGAATTAGCCTAAGCCAGTATTTCCTAGTCGATCTTACAATTTAAATCCTAGACTCAATAAAGATAAAATACATAATAAATTGTAAAAAAAACTCGGACTGGATCCCATTGAAAGTAATCTTCAGATTGATGATTTATATGCTGGATGATGCAGTACGACGCTCGTTGATATTTATTTCACATGTTCTGAAATGATTAGCAGCAGTTCGTATATTTTGTGCATTGACTTAAGTTTATGACGATTATTAAAATCGGGTGTGACCATGGAATGGGCCAACAATCCCTCCATTTTGATAATTGACAAACTTGAGTCTATACCAAAATATATCAATAAATATAACAAATAAAATGTACCTGAACAAAACATGGTTGATTTTGTAACGGATTGGATTGTATGCTTTTGGATTTGTGGTATATACTCTGTCTTCCCTTATGTCAATATAAAAATGGTTTTGGCTCCCCCGTAAAGTGTGAAGCCAACAAGTTATAACAAACATACAAAGTGAAGCTAGAGATAAACAAATAACTAGAAGTGCATAAAAAAAACTAGTACTGAATAAACTAGAATATCATGCATAACAAAGTCTCTCTGAAAAGAAAAAGTTACAATCATAAAGATGTCTAACTAAAAAGTTTAGACATAACAAAATTCAAACTACATCATAGCATAGATCATCAACTAACATCCTATCCACTATCCATCAGCTGAGTCCGTATCACATAGTGGGGTCTTCACCGCCAGGAGCATCCGGAGGAAAGTAAGCTACAGTAGGATCAAAGTAAGGGAACGATGCCATATCTCCGAACCTGGGTCCTGTGAAGCCTGGGTGAGGAAGGATAGTCACCGGATGTGATGGGACCTGTGAGAGACTCCAGTGGAGATCAGCAATCCCATTCCGTAACACCTGAGCCTGGCAGATGTAGTGGAACTCCGAGTCGAGATAGCTTTGATGATGTTGCGCAGAGAGAGCAACAAAGTCATCAAATCTCTGATAAAATCTTGGGTCAAAACCCGAAGCAGGGGCTGGAGCATGAGCTGGAGCAGCATCAGGAGGAGGAGCCTCAGCATCAGCATTTAGAGCAGGCTGAGCTCCAGGTGGCAGGGGTGGAGTAGGGTATAGACGAGATCTGGTGAGCGCTATGGGAATGAAGGAGTAGGCACAGGTTTGAAGATCAATATCAAACCTGCGAAAGATGGAGGCCAGGTGCATAGGATAGACCAGGTTGCATCCTACATTTCTACAGTTCAGTATCCAGGACATCATGGTCATGGAAATAGAGAAAGGAATGATAAAATGTATGTGATACATAGCAGACAGCTCTAAGAAAGTGATCTCATCAGACGATCGTTTCTTTGGAAGGAGAGCAGAGAAAATGAAACGATAGAGTTCATAGAAGTTTTGATTTAGATGTCTTGAAAAGACTCTTCTAGGAACGGGGTGTGGATGGCAAATCAATTCCTTGAAAGAGGTGAGAGTGACATCCTCTGGAAATTGGATATAATAGATGTCCACAAGAGCTTCACCCACATTAAGAACATGAAAATATTCACTGATGTCAGTGGCACTGAACTCCAATTTTTGCCCAGCAACACAAGAATAGAAGTTGCCGTTTGGTTTTACCTGCAAGTTGCAGTAAAACATACGGACAACATTGTCGAAAATGTTCTCGGCTACTTCAAAGAAATCACGATAGGCAAGATGGTCAAAAGTGGGAGCATACTCAGAAAAAATAGTAAAATTAACAAAAGCTCCAACACAAATTCTACGACCCAAGAAAGAATTAAACCATAGGTCAAAAAATTCCTTATCTGGAAATAAACCGGAATCAAAGTCATCTGAACCTGATAGTCTAGTTGGACTAAAAAGACTCATAGGGACATAATCAGAAGATGAGGATCCAGCTTGAGAGGGATCAACATGTATTCTCTGACGTTTGGGAGCCATAAATAAGAAGAAAAAGAAATTTGAAGTACCTTGGAAGAGGAGGAAGAAGATGAAGTTGATTAGCCCTGGAACTCCTTGAAAACTTGCAAAGAAGTAGTAGGAAGGAGTATTGGAAGGAGTAGAGGATTTTTCACGAAGTTGTGGTGTGAAAAATATGAAGAGATGAAGGGTTTATAAAGGGCTAGGGCCGACTGTTCGGTTCTGGAAGTTGAACAGCGCCAACCGAACTCGGCCTGAATTCGGCCAGAACTCGGTCTGAGTTCGGCTACTTGTATTTCTGAGATAATAAATGCAATTTTGGTAGTTTAAACTGTAATTTATGACTTTTGACTTCTATATTTAATAACGTTTATTATTTTTGGATTAGCTGTAGGGGTACTATCCCAGCTAACGGAGGTTCACCGTAGAACTCTTAAATACCGCTTTGCTTCGACCGTAGTCATGGTAACAGACAGATCCTTTGTAGGCTTGTACCAAAAAAAATTCCATTAAATAAATTACGAAGTTTAGAGTCATAAGATTAAATTTAAATACCATACTACACTATGAATCTGAAAATTCAACTATACCGAGCTCTCGCCTCATTATGTTAAAATGGTCTTCTGCCAGTGGTTTTGTAAAAATGTCTGCTAGTTGATGATCTGTGTCAATAAACTCTAAACAGATATCCCCGTGTTGTTGATAATCACATAAAAAGTGATGATGTATCTCAATGTATTTTGTGCGTGAGTGATATACAGGGTTCTTAGTCAGAATAATGGTGCTAGTGTTATCACAATAAATAGGAATCTTAGTGTAGTGCAGATTGTAGTCTTCTAAGGTTTGCTTCATCCACAAAATTTAAGCACAGCAACGTCTTGCGACGATATACTCAACCTCAGTAATTGACAATGCTATAAAACTTTGCTTCTTGCTAAACCAAGAGACTAAGGCCTTTCCTAGGAAATGACACGTACCGCTGGTACTTTTACGGTCTACTTTGTATCCTGCAAAATCCGCATTCGGGTAGCCTATCAGGTCAAAGGATTTGGTTTTAGGATACCACAAGCCGACTATAGAAGTTCCTTTAAGGTATCGGAAGATACGCTTAACGGCACTTAGGTGTGATTCCTTGGGACTTGCCTGATAACGTGCACAGATGCAAATACTGAACATAATATCAGGGCGACTAGCAGTTAAATATAATAAACTACCAATCATACCTTGATACTTACGCTGGTCGACAGGTTTGCCACTTTCTTTAGAATCAAGCTTTGTGGATGTAGCCATTGGAGTTCCGATTGGCTTTACACTATCAAAGTCGTACTTCTTCAGTATGTCCTTCGTATACTTGGCTTGGTTGATGAATGTTCCCTTTGAGTGTTGTTTGATTTGAAGTCCTAGGAAGAAGTTTAGCTCTCCCATCATACTCATCTCAAATTTACTCTGCATACACTTAGCAAAATCTTGACAGAACTTTTCATTAGTAGAACCGAATATAATGTCATCTACATATATTTGCACAAGAAGAATGTCATTATTTAAAGATTTGATAAACAAAGCTGTATCAACTCTTCCTTTTGAAAAACCATTATCAAGTAAGAAGGCACTTAGGCGTTCATACCAAGCATGAGGTGCCTGTTTGAGTCCATAGAGTGCTTTCTTAAGCTTTAAGACGTGATCAGGTTTTTGAAAATCCTTAAAACTAGGGGGTTGTTTCACAAAAACTTCCTCTTTTAAAAATTTGTTCAAAAATGCACTTTTTACGTCCATTTGAAATAATTTAAAATCAATAAAACATGCAAATACACAAAATATGCGGATGGCTTCTAGTCTAGCAACAGGAGCATATGTCTCATCATAATCAATACCTTCTTCTTGATTATAACCTTGTGCCACTAGACGTGCTTTGTTGCGTAGAACTTGTCATCTTCACTAAGTTTATTTCGGAATACCCATTTGGTACCAATTATCGATTGACCAATAGGTTTAGGAAAGAGTTCCCAAACTTGGTTTCTCTCAAATTAATTTAGTTTCTCTTGCATGGCATCAATCCAAAATTCATCAGAAAAAGCATCATCTATATTCTTAGGTTCTATTTGAGAAATAAAAGCTACATTTGCTGCTATTTCAGAATTCCTAAGAGAGGAGCGTGTACTTACACCTTTTGATACATCACCTATGATGAGTGTCTCTGGATCATCTGGTAAGAATTTTAATGAATCAAATTTTTGAGTCAGATCTTCCACAGGATTCTTCTCAGTTTTTACTTGTACACCTTCATCATCACTGTCGCTAGATCTGTGACTATTGAGCTTATCAAAAGTAACGCTAATTAATTCTTCAACAATCATAGATCTTTTATTAAAAATTCTATATCCTTTACTCTTTGTAGCATATCCGAGAAATATCCCTTCATCTGCTTTAGAGTCGAATTTTCCCAAGTTATCCTTGGTGTTTAGGATAAAACAACGACATCCAAAAACTCCAAGTAGGAAATGTTTGGAATCCTTCCAAACCAAAGTTCATATGGTATTTTCTTTGAGATACGTCGAATTAATACCGTATTTAAAACATGACAAGCTGTGCTAACAGCTTCTGCCCAAAAATACTTAGAAAGATTATGCTGATTTAGCATGACTCTAGACATTTCGCTTAGAGTACGGTTCTTCCGCTCTACAACACCATTCTGTTGGGAATTCTAGGGAAAAAACATTTGTGGTAATACCCACTATCATCACAAAACTTTTTGAAGTCAAAATTTACGAATTTGCCACCATGATCACTTCGGATACGAGTAATCATGAAGCCTTTTTCGTTTTGTACCTTTTTACAAAATATCTGAAATTCAAAAATAATATAACGTTTGTTTGATAAAAAGTAAACCCAAGTAAAGCGAGAGAAATCATCAACAATAACAAAAGCGTAGAGCTTACCGCCAAGATTAGCAACTCTACTAGGACCAAATAAATCCATATGAATCAACTGCAAAGGTCTAGAAGTACTTACAGCGTTGATGGATTTAAATGTAGACCTATGTGCTTTGTTCTTTTCACAGTCAGCACATACCATATCTCTCTTGAATGGAATCTCGGGGAGTCCTTTTACCAACTTCTTAGTGCTAAGTCGCGAGATAGTGTCCAAATTTGCATCCTCTAGTCTCATGTGCCATAGCCAGCTTTCATCAAGATTAGCTACTAGGCATCTTCCTGCATTATTAGTACTCTGCTAAAAGAAAACATAAATGTTGTCTTCTCTAATCCCTTTATATACGGGATCACCAGATGACATATCATATATGGTACATTTATCTTTTACAAAATTGATACCATAACCATTATCAGCCAAATGATTTATGCTTAGTAGGTTATGTTTCAATTCTGTGACTAGACAAACATCCTTTATTACTGGATAACGAGAAATACCGACAGTGCCATTACCAATAATATCACCTCTCAAATTATTTCCGAAGGAGACGTATCCTTCTTTCTTCATCGATAGCGTAGCGAACAAAGATGTATCACCAGTCATGTGCCACGAACATCCGCTATCGAAGATCCACTTGCTTTTAGCATGAGAGGGTTGAGGGTCCACCTACAAAACAAGAAGATGAATCCTTTGGTACCCATTTACTGAAGGGTCCATATTGACTAGTTTTATGTCTCCAGAATAAAGTGTGATTGTCAACAAGTTTTCTTGCCAAGCAATACTGTGATATGTGTCCATATGTGCCATAATAATTGCAAATTAGTTTAGAACCAGTAATGATTGAAACTGTGTTGACATGCTTGTTTGGTTTCTTGGAAAACCTATAAGTGAAAGCATGATGATAGTCATGTTTCTTCCGTGCTTTCTGATTTTTAGTCCTCTTAGGTGTATGATTAGCATTAGGACTAAACTTAGGCTGTATCACAGGTATTGCCTGTTTGCCTAACTTGATTTCTAACTTTTTAGAAATCGCAAGAGACTCTTCATATCTAGCAGTCATATCTGAGAGTCTTTGTTCTGTGACTAAGTGCTTTTTCTTCTCTATGTCATATAACTCTTGTATTTTGACATAGTCTCTTTCTTTCTTGTCAACCTTGAGGATAGCCTCATGATAGTCTACTTTGAGTCTGGCTATCTCTTCCGTGTTACCGGTAGTAGACGTCAATTTAATATCTTCAATAAGACTAGACAGTCTAGCTATCTCAGTTGTGTATGCCTTAATCTCTTTTCGAGATTGCTTATACTGGTCAAGCATAGTTCTGTGTTTTTCAAGTAATTTGCTAAAGGCATTTTTTAATTCATCGAAAGTAAAGTCATCATATAGAGGGTTTGAAGATACCTTATCAAATGCCATAAGATAGACGTTGGCATTTCCGCAGGGTCTGTCTTCTTTCTCTGTATCACCAGCATCACTTTCATGCCAGATGCTTATGTTAGCATACTTTCGACCGGTTGTTGTTTTTCTGCTTGATCTTGATCTGTCATACGGACTATTTTTCTTCGACGTTGGGCAATCCTTCTTTATATGCCCTGACTTCTTGCATCCAAAGCATATGGTTTCATCTTCGTTGCTTTCTTGGATATCTCTCTTCCTTCTATTTGATTTCTCAAACTTTCGAAATTTCCTAAATTCTTCACTAGTAGGGCTTGTTCATCACCACTTGATGATTCTTCATCAGAATCATTGCATGTAGATTTTCTGTCTTGAGCTTTAAAGGTAATAGACTTTTCTTTTGGGGTTGCTTCTTTAAACTCTTACAAATCATGCTCATGGGTCATGAGCTTGCCCATCAGTGTTTCCAAAGTCATGGTGGTGAGATCGTTTCCTTCAATGCTTGTTGTTGCCTTCGGGTTCCAGTTCTTGGTTAGAGCCCGCAGTACTTTTCTTATCTTCTCATGATTGCTGTAATCTTTACCAAGAGATTGTAAAGGATTAGTAATATCAAGGAAACGTGTGAACATCTGTGTAATTGACTCATCGGGTTTCATCTTAAAAGATTTATATTCCTGTGTTAGTCTACTGATTTTGGATTTCTTCACTTGGGAAGTACCTTCATGAGTTATCTCAAGAAGTTTCCAAATCTCGTGAGACGTTTTACAGGTTGAAACTCTGTTGAACTCCGCTTTGTTAATTGCACAGAATAGTGCGTTGATGGCACGAGCATCTAGACTAGTCTTAGCTTTTTCAGCTTCTGTATATTTATCATAAGGCTTGTCTACAAGCTGGCTGTCAACCACTGTAGGTGCCGGTTTCTTATAACCGCCAATCACTATAGACAAAAGATCAAAGTCAAGAGACTTTAAGAAGAAAGTCATCCGTGTTTTCCAGTAGGTATAGTTTGTACCATCAAATAGTAGGGGTCTATTTATGGATTGCCCTTCACCGTTGAATATTGACTTCACGGCTGCCATATATACTCTCTGAGGTTTGTTATATTAGGATATAACATGCTCTGATACCAATTGTAGGACCGTTGAGTACCTCTAGAGGGGGATAAATAGAGTGTGTGTGTGTAGCGAAAAATAATCACCAATTTAAATTTTAAACTATGGCAGGAAATAAGAGACAATAAATGTAAAGCAAAAGATAGAGAGATCAAACTCAGTGACACAGCGATGTATACTAGTATCCCTCTGAGAGGACTAATCCAGTCTCGAGTACTCTTGTTCGTTGTTAATCTACTAAGGCACAAGCTAATTGAGAGCTTGCAGTCTCTTACAACACCGTGCTTAGGGATAAGTGCACGACCAACTTCACAACACCGGGCTTGGTGACAAGCGCATGACCGGCTCCACAACAAAGATAATTACGGTACGTTGAACAACCTCTTTACAACTCTTGAACACCAAAAGACTCTAGATCGAAGTAGATATTACTGGCTTTTGGCTAAGAGTAGTATAGGTGTGATTTGAAAGCTTTTGATCAGTTGAAAACACTTATCGAATAGAGAAGATGAAGATGAAAAATGAATGAGTGATTTGAAATAAAAAACTCTCTTCTATTTATAGGTGTTTTCTGGGACCGAACTCGGGCAGAGTTCTGGCAGAGTTCTGATGCAAATATTTTGCATATGTACGTTACATTCAGATTTGGAGGCAACGGACATTTGAATTCAAACTGACCGGACTTGGGCTGAGTTCGGCCGAAATCGGTTTGAGTTATGTCTAGAAGAATTTCGAAATATTTGTCAAATTCTGTTGCAAAAATGATTTTGAACTTTTGGTAAAGTGGAATGGAAATAGGTAGGCTTTTTAGAAATATTGACTGGGATTAGCCTAAGCCAGTATTACCTAGTCGATCTTACAATTTAAATTCTAGACTCAATAAAGATAAAATACAAAATAAATTGTAAAAAAACTCGGACTGTGTCACGACCCGCACCCTAGAGTAAGGGCACGAGACGTGGGTACATCCAGCCTACGCCACAGTGTCGGCGGTAGAACGCTGTCCTAGGTCTCAACATCTAACAATATAATGCTAAGCATTTTATACTCCCCGAATGGGAGTGACATAGCAGAATGTAAACTCAATCACAACTAAGGAAGAAGAAGAACGATATGATATATAACTCAAATGAAATACAGATGATCAGAAAAGTCTAAGTGTCTAAGATAACATCTCAGCAACCATACAGAAATACAAGTCTCAACTACTGAATATGAAAGAATATATACAATCCAGATCTCAAAGACAGATATAAAGCCTAACTAAACTAGTCCCAAGACAACATAAGTAAGATAAAGCCTAACTAAACTAGTCTAGGCGGTAGGGGTAATGTCATCAGCTAGAGCTGGGTCCTCCTGAGAGTCCAGCTCACAAGTGTCGTCTACGACTGTCCCATAGAAGGTATCCACACAGGCCTCCTCTTCGTCCTCTGTAATATTTTCAACAGGTCCAGTCAGGACGGAGCGAGCACAATACATCTCAACAGTTCATAGCAGGTTAGAAAATATAATCATGCAGTAAAGTAAGATACAGAAAACTGAAAGATAGTACAGAATGTAAACAGAGAGAGAACTGTAATAGAAATATCTACTATAAGTAGAGAACTAACAGTGGCTAGTGAGTCAGAGTACAATATAGACATGTGAATGGCATAGGATGATTCTGATGCTACACTACGGAATGATTCTGATACTACACTACTTGGATATTATCCACATGTCTACTTCTACTCCCCCATACCCCCAATCAATACACAAAGATCCAGCCAGGTTATGTTATGATTCATGTAACGGCCCCCGAAGGGTGGTACATGATAGTCCCATAAATGGGGATTCTAGGAAGCCCATAAATAGAGGATTCAAGGAAGACTCTGTGATCATGAGAGTACATGTCACAAGTAATTCAATGAACCATGAAGCATAGTGATACACAATGTAAGTGAAACGCACAGAACATATAGTATCCGATGCTCCCTGAGAGGATAATATCTCAAGAAAGGATCCATATAGTACTAATCCGTGTGACCAACGTGACAGTATCAAGTAAAGTAATTTAAAGCAGGAGAATAATTCTAATAGGATATGAAATGATCACAGAATGTACTCGCCTGTATCCTGAGTATCTGAAGAATATCTACTGTCCGAGGAGTGGTGTCTGTCTCCTATAGAACAGTACAAGTCACAACAAGTCTATAATGATAATAAGATGCAATTCAATGCATTCTAAATGAATCTAGGTCAATCTTGACCAAAGTCAACTCTTGGTCAACTCTGGTCAACTCTAGAAGTCAAACTAGGTCAACTAGGGCTAACCAAGTCTAAACTAGTCAAATTAGCCTATGCTAGTCTACCAAGTCCATACAACCTATACAAACTGTCCAAGTCATTACACATTACCTATAGGCACACATTACTTAGCATATATATATCTACATATATATAAGCATACATTTACATACCAAATAGGCCCATACATTTGGCATCAAAAGTACATATACATAGACACATATACTACAATACACTAGCTTAACATATACACATGCATTTTATTGGGTTGATGGGTTTGTGTGTGTGTTAGGATCTGTAAAGAGGGGAAAACTAACATCTACATGAGTGCAATACTATCTATACATAAGTTAAGGGGTGATGTGTGTGCCAACATAGTGAACTAGTTGGTGAATGCTAATTAGAGTGTCACAAGTTTAGATAGGGTGTGTATGTACATATAGAGATATGAGAGGGTAGACCAATTCTGGATAGTTGGTGTGTGTGTGTACTGTGAGTAGTGTTATCATAGAGTGTAATATGTTAATGTTCATGCATGTATGTGTCTCATATGGTACTTATGACGTGAAAAATAATGGTGTAACAGGAATCTATATATGTGTGTGTTTGTGTGAGGGTGCATATAGGCTAATAGTGTGAGTGTGTGGGTAATATGTGTATAATAGAGCAACAGTAATTAGGTTAGTTCTCAGTTTAGGTAATGTGTGTGTTAATGTGTCGAGAGAAGAGTGGAATTAGTGAAATGTATGTGGGTGAATGTATAGGCTGAAAACAGTGTGCTAAACATGTGAAAACAGGATTCAAATCTCAGGTTTACAAATGCAAGTGTCTCTGTTATTTGGAATTAAAACAGTGCTAATTAGGAACATTTCCAGGTTTCAGGATTTGTGTTCTCAGGATTTGAACTAACAATAAAACTTGGTATTCATTCATTGGCATCTAATATCAAGAAATTGAAACTAACTCAGGAAATAATCTTAGTGTTCATACAGTGTACATGTGTTCAGACAAATGTGGGTTGACAGAGTTTTAGGGAAAAAGCCTGTTCTCAGGTTTCCAACCCTTGACAGTGAACCACAATACATGAAAATTCAGTAAAAAGAAAAGGAAATCAATTCAGAATGTCATTCCAGGACTATATCAGTCCACAAGCACAGCCCCAAACCACATTCGAATGCCATAATCTCAAGTGTAAATCCTATTCTAACATGAAAGCCCAACCTAGCAGTATCTATTCCATGTGCACATGAATTAAACATAGTATTTTAACATCAAATCTCAGTTTAGAATAGGGATTTAAAATCAGGAATTAACTTCCTGAACATGCATCAGTCAACAGTCTACTCTTAGCAGTCCAAACCTCATTCGAACCCAAAAACCCTACACTAGTCAATACCCAATCATAGCAGTAATCTAATATACCTGTGTGTGTGATTTAATCATGGCAATCAATCATTAAAATCGGTTTAAACAGGGATTAAAATTCAGAAATTGAGAAACAGTAACTACGTATCAGTGAGAATTGGAAAACCCATATCGAATACTAAAAACATATAAATATGTTAAATTAAAGGTTGGTAATTAACATGGCATGTATACTCGTGTCCGGAGAGTATTCTCGTGTCCAAGACATGGACACAAACGTGTCCAAACAGAACGTGCACACACACAGACACAATGCACAGGGCACAGCGTCGTACAGTGAGTACGAGGCCTCGTGCTCGCGACACGACGCGACACTGGCCTCGTGCTCGTGCCCCTAGGTTCGCCCTACATAGGACTACACTCGTGTCACCCAGCACTGCGTCTCCGTGTCCCTATGTCGTGTCAAAACATGCGTATCAGTATGTGTTTTCTCGCGCGTGCAGCACATGCAAGGATCGGTGCGATCGAGTTTTCTCTCGATCCACTCGATCATTTTGCCTCAAATTTTGTATGGGTGATGGCAGACAGTGCCCACACGTGTCCACAAAAAATCAGCTCATGAGAGTCCGTGTCGTGTCCTGTGTCGACCCCGAGCAGCAGGGCAGCGCACCGGGGCCTCGTGCGTGCGTGTGTGTCTAAATTTGGACATGAAACGTGTCCAGAAATGTGCTCAGTAGCACACGAATTTAAAGAACACACATAGGGCTACAAATCCATGAAATTAGTTTTCGAAATTATAATGTTTTAATCCATTCAAGCAATTCATCAAACACTTAGCAATACACATAGACACGTGTCCGATACGGACACCAAACGGACACGAAATCGACCCAAACTTCAGGGACAGCTAGGGGACTCCTAGATCTAGCCCTAAATGCAAAGAAAATAAAATATTAATACAATTTATGGAGTTTTACCTATAGGTCTAAAAAGCATGAAAGAGCTCCAAATGGGGGATTCCTCCTTGCTAGCCAAATGCTCCCAAATTATCGCAAAGCTGGGATTAAAACCCACAATCAGAAAATAAGAGAGTATTAGGTTCTAATGCAAGAAACTAGAGTTAAAAAGGATTTAAAATGAGAAATCTATGGATTGGGGAAGAATGGACAAACCTTTCTTTTCCTATGTGTTGAAATAAAATAAAAGAGGCAAGAACTAATGAATAAGTGTTTATATAGGGTGGGGATCCCTATGTGGCTGGTCACTTAGGGTTTGGTTAGGGTTAGGGCTTCTAGTTATGGGCCATGGGCCAAGTCATAAGTCATTAAGTCCTAAAATCACAAGTCATTTCATTAAACCATAAACCATGAAATAATTTCACTTAAACTAATCCTCTTATTCCAAAATTAGTTTCTAATGACTAAAAGTAGATTAACCTAAGTTAGACTAGGGTCACCATGACTAGGGTTAGCTTCTAGGCTAGTCTACAAGTCTCTATAAGTCAAAGCCCAAACTAGGAATCACCAATTCAATAAATCATCAAATAATTCAATTAAATCAAAATGACCAAATTACCCCTAAACTAAAAATGATAATTAAATCATCCTAATGACATGGTTAGGCTCTAGGTCATGCAGTCTCTAGGGTTTCACTGGCAGGACACCAAAATCACAAGTCATGATTTTAAATAGTTTTAAAATGATTAAAAATTACCAAAAATCATAATATGAAATAAATATCAATAAATAATAATTATAATTACAAAATTTCAAAATTACCCTCATCTGGAAAACTGGGTGTTACAATCCTACCCCCCTAGAAAAATTTCGTCCTCAAAATTAAAATGTTCATACTTCTTCTAGGTCAAACCCCCACAATCAAAGTCTCAGAACTTAAACAAATCATACGATTTAAAAGGACGACATACAGGGTCATGGCATACGGTGGTAGTGAAAGTCGCATCTAGGTATACAAGTCATGCTAAACCAAAACGGTCATAGGGTATCAAAACATACAAGCAATCAAGGGTGTTAAACTGAAAAAGATACAGAAATAACAAATCATCAAAACTGTAAGACAGTCTACCATCCTATATGAAAACTGGTACTTATAAAAAAAAAATAAGATAACTACCAATTATCTATAAAGGGGTACTATTCAAAGAAAAATCAAAATCAAAAGTTCAAGGGACAGTTGTCAATAGCATTAAAATCCAATCACAATAAATATTAAGAATATTTATTCTCAATACGATCTAAGTTGATCAATTCTGGGAAATCAAGATTTGGGCAATATGGGGGACAAGGTCATCGAAGTCTGAGCACGAGCATACAAGGATGGAGATTCAGGTCATATTTAAATTTGATTCATTTGAGTACGAACCCAAGACATTAATGTGATAAGAAAGGATGATCAAGGTTGATTGGTCGTGATTAAGGGAGCTAGGATTCAATGATATTGAAAACCTTTTAGGGAAAACAAGGAAAGATTTCATAAGAAGTCAAGTTAATCATCTCTCTCTAATACCATCAAGTTTATCATTTGCCATATTTTTATCTCACAAGTCCCAATATAAAATCAACCTTTATATGACTATCATCAAATTTTTATAACCTTCTGTCATCTAAACCTTTACCATGATCACCATAGACAAAATTTCAACTTCTAAAACATTTCCCACGAAGCATACCCCTCTTATTTAGGTATCAACACTTATTCATTTAATCAAATTTTCAAATTCCTTCACGTCGTCCTAATTTAGATCTGAAACCTCTAAATCCAGTTTATTAAATCCTTGAACTTGTTTAATTCAAGTCTCGTATTTATTCAACCCTAATACCACTATGTCATACAAAATTTATTCTTATTTATAAATCAACCTTCATATTTTCTTCAATGTTCACCTTCAAATAGTATCCTTTTGAATTCTACCATTTTTCCTCAATCATCTAAAATAATTTCTATAACTTAAAATCCTTGTGTTCTCTCTGTCTCTAGTCATCCTCTTACAATATCTAGTTCAATTTTGCATAATCATTGAATACAATTAAATTCTCCTTTCCATTTCTAAATTTCTACATAGCCTTAGAGTAAAAGTTCCCAAGAATCAATAACCAAGATTTTCTAAGTTCTTAAAACTAGGTTGACCTCTGATATCCTCATTAGTTTTTTTTTGAAATACATCCATGAATTACTCATAACCAAAAAATTTTGCGATTGTTTCTAAATTGATAACATTTATCTCTCGGTTCCATTCTAAACCTTTACCACATCTCCATCTCGAATTTTTCATATTTGGCATCCAACATTCTGATTCCTACAAAATCATCATATGATAACCAATTACGTCATTTTCGAACTAGATAATTTACGTTATTTCCTCAACATGTCTTAGGCAAAATGATATGAAGATTCAAGGATTTCAAGGTATAGCTGACAGAATTAGATACGAGATAGAGAATTGATGTAATCAGGACAGTTATATAAGGCAAGGAATGATGGTAACAAAATATTGGCAGGAAGAGAATGATAATAGAATCTGTTCTGCTTTTCTGTTTAAAGAGGGAACCATTTTGAAACCATAATTATAATATCAAATCCAAAATAAGGTCTTAGCAAAAATCATCGATTCATTGTATTATGAAGAAATTCATAGCAAGAAGTTACACAAGGTTTATAATAACAGTTAAAGCTACTCCTTAGTTAAATAATGAGAAGCAAAACAAAACAAAACAAACAATAATTCTTTTTTTTTTGAGAAGGACTGAAACAAAAGTAGAAAAAATATGTTCAAAAATATTTAAGGTATAATCTGATAATCATATGCGTCTATCCAAAATTATGGTGCTCCAAATCCTCGTCATACTAGTAAGCAAGGCTACGATAATCACAGTCCTTGACTAAGGCACATACCTCTAGGTTCATGGTATTTAAAATTTCTGCGTTGTCGCATGCGACGGCAAAAATCTTAAATACCCACACCCGAAAAATACGTCCAAAATCTGACTATATGTCCTCACTATGCCAGCTAACACGACTATCGAAGATTCTAGATCCCGCAACTGAGGTGACCTAGCCCATATGATTTTCTTAGAAGAAAAACAAACATAACAAAAGAGTAACATGACAAAATTAATCAATCAGCAAGGAACAGATGAAATCGGATTTCAAGGTAGTTATAAAAGACAATTGCGGGAATGGAATCGAGAAGAACGGAACTTGCAGCAAGATCTCCAATGGTCTGTGCATCCTCGACTGTCCTGACGATAGCTTGCCCCTGCTGGTTTTTCCTGGTCTGCTGCTGATGCTGCATGAACCGTTGCTGCTGAGAGAAATCAGAAATAACGGAGAAAGGTCTCTGTATAGACGAAGGTGTACCTCCAATGTAGCAGAAACGCCAACCTGAGTTGGCACAACAGGAGCTGCGATCTCGAGGCCCTAATGAACAGGACGAGAGGTGGCCAGCCTCTCGATAGTATTCCCCGGACCGGAGCGATGAGATCGTGTCTTCATAACCATCATGAAGACAGATCAAAACAAGAAGCAATTAATGAGAATGAAGCAAAAATTCAAAGGGGGACAGTTTATATTCAAGGAAAGTCAATAAGCAACAATTTAGATAAAGGAATCTGATTAAGAGTTTTCCTAGTGTGATTGAGTACCCTTAAAAATATCCTAATCCTACTGCAGGCTGTAGTGATACTCTAGTTCGAATACCACGACACAAACTCGACCTGCATGGGCCACCACTAAAAACGTGTCACGACCTGCACCCTAGAGTAAGGGCACGAGACGTGGGTACGTCCAGCCTACGCCGCAGTCTCGGCGGTAGAACGCCGTCCTAGGTCTCAACATCTAACAATATAATGCTAAGCAGTTTATACTCCCCGAATGGGGGTAACATAGCAGAATGTAAACTCAATCACAACTAAGGAAGAAGAAGCACGATATGATATAGAACTCAAATAAAATACAGATGATCAGAAAAGTCTAAGTGTCTAAGATAACATCTCAGCAACCATCCAGAAATACAAGTCTCAACTACTGAATATGAAAGAATATATACAATCCAGATCTCAAAGACAGAAATAAAGCCTAAGTAAACTAGTCCCAAGACAACATAAGTAAGATAAAGCCTAACTAAACTAGTCTAGACGGTAGGGGTAATAACATCAGCTAGAGTTGGGTCCTCCTGAGAGTCCAGCTCACAAGTATCGTCTAGGGCTGTCCCATAGAAGGTATCCACACAGTCCTCCTCCTCGTCCTTTGTAATATTTTTAACAGGTCCAGTCAGGACGGAGCGAGCACAATACATCTCAACAGTTCATAGCAGGTTAGAAAATATTATCATGCAGTAAAGTAAGATACAGAAAACTGAAAGATAGTACAGAATATAAACAGAGAGAGAACTGTAATAGAAATATCTACTATAAGTAGAGAACTAACAGTGGCTAGTGAGTCAGAGTACAATATAGACATATGAATGGCATGGGATGATTCTGATGCTACACTACGGAATGATTCTGATGCTACACTACTTGGATATTATCCACATGTCTACTTCTACTCTCCCGTACCCCCAATCAATACACAAAGATCCAGCCAGGTTATGTTATGATTCATGTAACGGCCCCCGAAGGGTGGTACACGATAGTCCCATAAATAGGGATTCTAGAAAAGCCCATAAATGGGGGATTCAAGGAAGACTCTGTGATCATGAGAGTACATGTCACAAGTAATTCAATGAACCATAAAGCATAGTGATACACAATGTAAGTGAAATGCACAGAACATGTAGTATCCGATGCTCCCTTAGAGGATAACATCTCAAGATAGGATCCATATAGTACTAATCCGTGTGACCAACGTGACAGTATCAAGTAAAGTAATTTAAAACAGAAGAATAATTCTAACAGGATATGAAATGATCAGAGAATGTACTCGCCTGTATCCGGAGTATCTGAAGAATATCTACTGTCCGAGGAGTGGTGTCTGTCTCCTATAGAACAGTACAAGTCACAACAAGTCTAAAATGATAATAAGATGCAATTCAATACATTCTAAATGAATCTAGGTCAATCTAGACCAAAGTCTACTCTTGGTCAACTCTGGTCAACTCTAGAAGTCAAACTAGGTCAACTAGGGCTAACCAAGTCTAAACTAGTCAAATTAGCCTATGCTAGTATACCAAGTCCATACAACCTATACAAACTGTCCAAGTCATTACACATTACTTATAGGCACACATTACTTAGCATATATATATCTACATATATATGTAGAAGCATGGAAAATATCAGAATAATGGTCCATACGGCTCCGGATACGAAGCCCATGCGGCTCATATGGGAGCTGTCTTATACAGTTCAAAGGAAGACTCTCCGTATCATGCGGCTCGAGAGTGTATGCGGTTCAGCAGGAATATGTGGCTCGATCGATGCCACGTGTCCTCCTGTGACCCTTCCCTACAGCTGGCCCTTTGAATAGTGGCCTCATTTAATGCTCTGACACGATTTGACGACTGTGGCGGCTCTGGCATAAAGTGTCATAATGACTCTGCCATAATGACAGACTCTTCGGGAAAAGAAGAAGATCTCTGACCCGATCCGTCAGAAATCCTAGATTGCCACGTGGCAAATCTCATGCGGCTTAAATAGAGAATAGCTTCATGCGGCTCACTGAGAAGTCACCCTATATGACTAGCAGAAATCAACCATATGCGGCCCACTGAGAGCTCAGCCCCTGCGGCTCAATACAACGCTAGCTCATGCGGCTCGCAAAGACTATGCATATGCGGCTCATTGAGAGTTCGTTTCCTGCGGTTCGACGAAGCACTGTCCTATGCGGCTCATGAAGATTATCTTCCTGCGGTTCAAGTCTTGCCTATCCCATGCGGCTCTGGCAGGACCTACAATTAAAACATGTGGCATCGAATCAATCAAGGATCTAACCGAATCCCAACAAATATATTTGACATCATCATCATAATTACTGAGATCAAGGCATATCATTTATCATCAAGCCAATGGGACACGTGGCGAGCAATCGAGCATTGGTATAATTAATCATGAAGATTTAAAGCAATCAACATTAATTGCTCACAAGATTCGGTGCTATCCTCATTAATGGCCGAGATTCATTGTAATCAGGAGCAAGGGTTCAGATAGATTGAAGGAGCGCCGACTTTCCAAAGAAATGATCATTAGCAAACCCTAATGATCATACCCTACTCTTATAAATAGCCAGCATCATTTCTTTAAGGACCGACAACAAAAAGAATAAAAATATACAGAGTCAGAGAGAGAATACACAGAGAGAGAGAGAGAAGCCAGGAGAGCAACAGAGGAGCAAAAAGAGCACTTCTTCGTCAACGCCAACCATCTTTTCACAAGGAGCCAAGGCTGCATACCGATCGTCCAAGGAGTAAGGCAGGGCTGCCGTCGCCTTCCCGAGCCTCTATCCTCACCCCCAGAATCTAAAATAAACAATTGTACTTAGATTACTGTACCTAGGTTTTCGTCCCTAGGCTTTCTTTGTACAAGCGAGTTTGTATTGTGAGTCTAAGTTCAGTCCTCCGATAATTGTTCTGTACTTTTACAATCAATGGCAAACACGATGGCGACTCTGCTGGGGACAAACTTCTCTACGGCTGAGGAGTTGGTGACGCAATCGGATGCAGCCAAACTTGGCTCCACGCAACAAAAGATGGTCGTCCACTTCGACCAACAAGCGTTTGAAGAGATGCTCTCCGAAGGAAGCGCTGGCCCGGTCCAGAAGCGCACCCGCACGACAAAGGCTCGCAGAGAGTGGAGGCCAAAATCATTTGCTCCTCCCCAAGCCCCCGACGGTGTACCCTCTGTTGCTCAAGACGGTGAGAAGGACTCTTCTGCGGCCCCACTTCAGACCGTAGACAACTCTGCTGTCTCCAAGTCCGGCAGATGAAAACACTATGATGCTGGACTTGCAGAGGCAAAGAGGAACTCTACGCGAACTGAGCCGCATAGGGGTGCTAGCCGAGTAAAAAATGCTCATGCGACCACATCCGCTAGCCGCAGGGACAAAGCCCATGCGACCACAGTCGCTGGCCGTATGAAGAAGAATCATGCGGTCACATCTGGCAGCCGCATAGTTTATGCAGCTACAGTCGCCAATCACATGGATGAAACATATAAGGCTACAGGAGGCAGCCGCTTGCAGAGAACCCATGCGGCCACTATTGCCAACCGCATGCGGCCAGCCTGCACGGTTGTGACTCCTAACCGCCCAAAGACAACTCATCCGACAGCAGAAGATGACCGCATGCAGACAGCCTACACGGTACCCAACTCTGGCAGCATAGCATCCGTTCCACGCTTCTCTCGATCGGTCTTCGACCGTCTCTTATACAGTCCTGACCCTGACGATTCTCTGTATGATAAGCCAGATTTTGTGGCATTCAACTTGGACTCCTCCTATTACGCACCCACAAGTGCTAGAAGGAGGAAGTCTTGGGCAGCGCAGGCTCATCGAGCCCAGTCAGCTATCCCAACCTCTGACTATCGGAGCGTCCGGTTGACTATCACACGGGCCTCGGATGGAAAGTTGTATACAACCACTCAAGTCCAGCCCCCCGCAGCAAACAGACAGAGTGGTTCCTCTGACCTGCGGGAGACGATCCTCCACAAACGCAAGGAAAGAGAAGGAGTATCGGTGTGCAAAGAGTTCGCGCTTGGACATCGCTGCACCCAAATCATCGTCAATTGCTGCTGCAACAACACGGCAATGACGGAAGCTCGGCCATCCGCCTTCCAAAGGCTACAGCACCCGAACTCAGAAGATGAGGCACCTCTTGTTGTCTCCTGCAATTCTGCTCAAAAAGTTCCCGCTGAAGAGAGGAGGAAGAAAACGAGCATCTCCAGTCCGAAGATATCAACCATTACAACTAAGAAACTGTCGTCTAAACGGTTGCCCTCCACTGGTGTATTCCAACACACCCGTTCAAAGATGAAATTTACCTCGATGGGAAATTCATCATCCACATCGCTGGGGGTTGAAGGAGCTGGAGGTAACACTCCTCCGAACATCCGCAACAATCCGATATTCCAAGGAACCAAGTCCGCACAAACAACTCTTCCATCAGGAGCAACGGACGCTGATGCCCCCGAGGACATCCGTAACTCTCAAGACAAGGCAAGCTCTGAAGCTGGGGATACCGTTCCCTCCGAGTCCAAGCCCGAAGAGAATATTCCCACCTATCCCGATGACTTCTCGGTGCATGGGTACGACTCAGAGGGCACATCCTCTACCGTTCCTTCCATCACTCCTCACGTAAGAACGGTGTTCATGACGGACAGCGATCAAGGTGGTTCCAGTGATCGCCAGCGCATCGACAGTCTCGAAGCCATATTACTTGCTTTGGTCAAGTCTGTAGACGAGATTAAAGCGGCCTTGCCCACTTTACAAGGAGGAGCGCCTGGTCAAACAAATACGGTCCCCGCGATCAATTTAGATTCGAACTCAGCGACACCAAACCCGGGCAATAATCCTCCCGAAATAACAGCCCCCGTCGCGACAGATGAGACCCGAAAAGTAAGAAGAGAGGTCCAAGAGCTCCGTGCCATATTTTATGCTCGAGAAAATGCTCAAGATCTCAGAATACGGCAACCATATCCTGCTGAGTGGAGGGATGTTCCATTCCCACCAAGATATAAGCCGTTCAACATCAACCCGTATGATGACAAAACCTTAGCAAGTCGATACATCACTTACTTTGAGGTCACCACCGACCATCTGCCCCCTGAAGATGCGATCCTCACACGGTTATTCATTGGAGCATTGGAAGGAGTCGCCTTTGATTAGTACCGCAATCTACCGGACAACAGCATCCATTCCTTCGCCGACTTCAAGCATATATTCTTGGAACGATTCTATGAAGTAGGACAAGACATCACTATGTCCACTCTCATAGACGTTGTCCAAGGGGAGAAGGAGCTAACAAGGAACTACATCGAGCGGTTCCGCCAGACCGCCATGAAGCTGCCTTCCGAAAATCCGGATTCTTCTTTGATCGAAATCTGCCAAAAGAGACTGCTTCCAACGATCAGTCTCTGGATGGGCGAGAGTCAATTCAAAGATTGGAAGGCGTTCATCATCAGCGCCACAAGCGCTGAAGAACGACTGAAGAAGGCCCGCCAACTGGGGTTGCACATCTCAGAAGGAGAAAACAAGGGCAAGCGTCTCAATAACGATAATGGGGGTAACCCCTCCAACAATCGGAACAGCAAGGGAAAATAGGCTATGGTGGCCGACACGGCCCAGAAGCCCGAGCCACAGCCAGCAGACAAGCAATGGCCTCAGATCACTTACTCTTTCGAAGACGGCCACGTCAAGCCTATCTTAGACATGCTCATACAAGGAGGTAGAATTCAGCTTCCTCCACCAAGACGGGAGCCTCGGCCGGCTGATTTGGAGAACCCGAAGTTCTGCCATTACCACCGTTATGTATACCACGCTACACATGACTGCTACCAATTAAAACGGTACATCCAAAGCCTCATCGATTCGAACGCTCTGGCCATCGACTTCGAAGAGGTAACCGTAGCAGCTAATATAGTGTCCGTACAGTTCGGTAACTTCCCTCCGACGAAGACTCAAGACGGGGTAATCCCCGTCCCTCTCGCGACAATGGAGATTACCAATCTTCCTCCGTCCCGAGAACAAGCTGCTGGTCTAGTACCTCTCACCACCTCACGAGGAGAGGTCATGTGGGTCCATCCAGACTTGGTGTCAGAAGTGACTCGGCCCACACCATCTCCTACCAACAAAAAGAGTGGAAAAATCAAGACCTGCCGCACAGTTTCAGCAGACAACGAGGAAGCTACGGCCGTCGTCACGCGGACCAGAGCGCAATCCCAACCTGTGGATGATAATCCAGTTGAAAATCATCAACCCACTGCAACTGATGCTCTGGGACCGGCTCAGCCTTCGACGACCGACAAGCCTAGGCCGAAGGAGACTCGCTTCGACAAATCTCTCCGAAAGGACGCAGCCCAAGGGCTAGAGAGGTCCTACAACTTTGACATCTTAGCACAATTGGCTAACACTCCGGCCAAATTGTCATTGTACGAACTCCTAAGGCTCTCCAAGGACGTTCGTATTGCACTGAGCGAAGCACTCCAAAATGTCGATGCCTATCTCGCTCAATCTAATCTCACTGGGGAGGACTCACCCGTGGATCTCCAAGATAGTGCCTGCACGGGAGCAATGCCCAACATCGTCTTCACTCCGCAGGATATGCTCATCAAAACCAACCTACCTGATCGCCCGCTATACTACACGGGATACATCGGCGACGTGAAGGTGGATCGGATGCACATTGATCCTGACTCTTCCATAAGCATCATCCCGAAAGGTCTGCTACATCATCTCCGCATCCCAATGCATCGCCTAACACCTACAAGCACCGCCATCAGCGGTTTCAATTCGGGCAGGAGCTACCCTATCGGAAAGATTCATCTGAAGTGTCAGATTGGCGATCTCTAATCCGAGGTCACCTGCTACATCATAGATGCAGACACTTCTTACAACATCCTCTTGGGGCGCCCATGGATACACGATTATATGATCGTGCCTTCCACGCTACACCAGTGCTTCAAATATGTCGACAAACACGGCTTCGTGAAGACAGAGTTTGCTGACATCGATCCCTTCAAAGGGGTCGAATCTTACTACTCGGACTCCTGTTTATACGAAAAGTCGAAGAGGCACCTGGATGAAGGAGACGCACAAGCTCATACTGAGACAGCCATGGGATCAGAAGGACCCCTGACGATCCACCTCAAAGCTCGTAAACCGGGCAAGTCTGTACCGCTCACCGCCACTCTGCGGAAGGACGCCATCAGCCTCTCGGCGCAAGAGGAGCAGATGATAATTCGGCTGCCGAGATCCGACCAAGTGCCGAGACCCACAACGAAGCCACTAACAATCAGGTTACCAAGAGTCAGTCAACCACAAACAGGGAAGCTCAACCCCTCGGACAGGCCATTGATAATATGCCTTCCCAAGAAAGGTTGTTGCCTCGATGCAAGGTCTGACACTTCCAGCGAACCAGCCACTTCTCGCTCCACATCGAATGCCAAACTGGGGGTCGCCAGTCTGCCAACTACTCCACGCTCTGCTCCATCAACTGGACCACTGACGATCAAGCTTCCTAGGTCGTCCTCTCAGTCTTCGTTCACACAGGGGGTAGTCGAAGAGGAACCAGAGCTAGCCAAGTATGTGGCCGCCCACACTAATGTCCCCTCCGCTGATGATGTAATCCCCTAGAAAAGATACCTTACTTCATCAATAAAGGGTTATCTTTGAACTACATCGAGCTCAATAAGCTATGTATGATGTATGCTATGGAATACGGCATAGGCGCTCACCTACACACACAGGTGACAAATATGTACACTGCAATCCAGTTTACTCCAGTAGAAGACGCCTACCGAATACACAAGGGAGGGGATCATCCAGTCATCTTCGACCGGACGAACAACCCTCATTCCCGTACCATAGAAGAAGACAACCTCGGGTCAGATGCCGGGAGACTGCCTTTGTATCTCTATAGCCCTCGATCCAAATATCTCATGCAGAAACAGGGGTATGATCTAGAGACTACGCCAGGATTGAACTATGACACTGGGCGACGATTACCTTTGAAGCCGCCAGCCCCGGCGGGCAAACCATGGAACTACTATAACAAAACTCGATACGGGTTAGGGTATGTAACGCCTACTACGACCCCGGAAAGTTCAGATGAAGAATGCGACTGACAGTCGCATTCAACCGGATCGCCAACTTCCGACTCAGATACCAGCATCGGAGATGTGTTCAGACAAGTCATGTCAGTCAACATGACGTTCGCCGACGCTTACGAGGAAGACGAAGACATCCCCAAAATCCTCGAGCTAGAGCCATGGGCCCAGCAATTAGACGCGCAATGGGAAAAACATTCGAACTGAGAGAACCTTCTACTGAAAATAAGGTCATACAAGTGGATCTCGGCAGCGAATCTTCTCCAAAACCGATCTTCATCAGTGAAAGCCTAACCAACGAAGAACGGGAGTCGCTGTTAGAACTTGTCAGGGAGTACATTAATGTGTTCGCCTGGAGCTATAAAGACATGCCAGGGTTAAATCCTGACATCGCTCTTCATAAACTCAATATTCGACCAGATGCGAAGCCAGTCAAACAACAACAGCGACACTTTCGCCCAAGCATCATGGACGCGATCGAAGCTGAAGTCAACAAACTAATAGCCAGCGGCTTCATTCGTGAGGAGCAACATCCCGATTGGGTCGCCAATATAGTACCTGTCCTCAAGAAAAATGGGAAAATTCGAATCTGCATCGACTTCCGTAATCTGAACGAGGCATGCCCCAAAGATGAATTCCCCCTTCCTATCACAGATATCATGATCGACAATACCTGCGGCTTTGAGCGCATGTCATTCATGGATGGCTTCTCGGGATACAACCAAATCAAGATGTCTCCCGACGACAAAAAGTATACATCATTCCGAACACCGATTGGCACGTACTGCTACACAGTCATGCCTTTCGGTTTAAAGAATGCTGGTGCCACATATCAAAGAGCTATGAGCATCATCTTCAGAGACCACTTACTCAAGATGGTGGAGTGCTATGTTGATGATATAGCCGTCAAGAGCTGTACCAAAGGAGACCATCTGCAGGATCTAAGGACGGTATTCGACCTAATACGGACGCACAATTTGAAGATGAACCCTACGAAGTCCTTCCTGGGCGTATCTAGCGGGAAGTTCTTACGCTTCATCATTACTGCAAAGGGTATCCATGTAGACCCCGAGAAGACAAAAGCAATCATGGAGATGGGTCCCCCGAGAAATCTCCGCGAACTCAGAGGCCTTCAGGGAAGGCTAGCTTACATCAGAAGGTTCATTTCCAACCTCTCCGGGCGATGCCGGCCATTTACGCACCTCATGAAGAAAGGAGTCTCATTCGTATGGGACGAAGAATACCAGCGTGCTTTCGATAGCATCAAAGAATATCTGTCAAATCCTCTGGTCTTGGTAGCTCCAGTCCCTGGAAAACCATTTTTGCTCTATGTACGAGCAATGGAACACTCCCTCGGTGCTCTGCTGGCACAGAATAACGATACAGGCCATGAACAGGCCATATATTACTTCAGCCGAATGATGATTGGACCAGAGCACCGATACACCGCTGTGGAGAAGGAATGCCTCGCTCTGGTGTTCGTCATTCAGAAAACGTGGTACTATGTCATCGGACAAACGATACATGTGATCTCACGAGTTAACCCTCTCAGGGTCCTCATGACTAAACCAGGGGCACTCAGCTCTCGCCTCGCTACATGGGCAATACTGCTGTCCCCTTATCATATGATCTTCGTTCCCCAAAAGACAGTCAAAGGTCAAGCCCTGGCAGATTTCTTGGCAGCCCACCCAGGCTCGGAGTCCTCCAGGATATACGAAGAGATCCCAGATGAGGTCGCCGACTCGCATACAACCTCCCACGAAAATATATGGTGAATGTTCTTCGACGACGCTTCGAGGACCGGACCTAAAGGCAATATAGTCGTCGGAGTCGGAGTAGTACTAATCTCTCCTTCCGGATTGGTGATTAACCGCGCTTATTCCCTCACTGAACCCTGTTCTAACAATGTGGCCGAGTACAATGCTCTGGTTATTGGCCTCCAACTTGCAAGAGAGCTGGGGGTAGAATACCTTGAAGCGTACGACGATTCCCAACTAATCGTCAATCAGATCCGGGGTTCGTACGAGGTACGCCATGAAGACATGATCCCTTATCATTAAATAGCGATCAATATCATCTCGACATTTGAGGGGTTCTTCATCGAGCACGTCCCCAGACTCGAAAATATTGAAGTCGATGCCCTAGCTGGTCTCGTCGCTTCCCTAGCAGTTCCGAATTATGATCGGCAATCAGTGGAAGTGATAGGCCATGAACTGGTCTGTCCCAAAAACAATATGCAATTCGTCGTAAGTTATTCCGCACAGACGATCGATGACGCCCCAGATTGGAGACAACCATTCGTCGACTTCATCGTCTACGACATCCTACCTGAGAACCCAAAGGAAAAAACTTCCATCAGAAGGCGTTTCCTCAGATTCTTCTACGATACAGAGACAAAAATGCTGTATCGCCGCTCCTACGACGGATTACTGCTTCGGTGTCTGTCAAACACGGAAGCCAAAGAAGCCGTACGAGAAGCCCATGACGATGTTTGCGGGGCCCACCAGCCCGGCCCGAAACTGCAAGACCGCCTTCGCCGAATGGGCTACTATTGGCCCACAATGGTGGCAGACGCGATAGATTATGCTAGAAAGTATAAAGCTTGCCAAGTCCACGCGGACTTCATCCACCAACCCTCCGAATTTTTACATCCAACAGTGGCATCCTGGCCATTCGAAGCATGGGGAATGGATATCATTGGTCCAATCACCCCACCTTCCTCTCGAGGACATCGCTTCATACTTACGATCACTGATTACTTCTCTAAATGGGAGGAAGCTGTCCCACTCGCAGAAGTCAAGACTTCAAACGTGATCAGCTTCCTTAAACACCACGTCATCTACCGCTTTGGACTGCCCCGAAGGATCATCCATGATAATGGTCCGCTGTTTACAAGCCACGCATTCTATCGGTTTTGCGATAAGCATCGTATTCAGAATATCGCCTCGACGCCGTACAACCCGACAGCAAATGGGTTAGCAGAGGCATTCAACAAAACAATCATCAAACTTCTCAAGAAGTTTGTCTCCTCCAACAAACGTGACTGGAACGACAAGCTCGGTGAGTGCTTATGGGCTTATCGCACCACGGTCCGAACAGCCACCGAAAATACACCATTCTCCATGGTATACGGAAGTGAGGCAGTCCTCTCCTTGGAGACACAGATCCCCTCACTACGTGTCGGCCTCACACACCAATTGACAACCTATGATAACTACCGACGTCGACTGCAAGAGTTAGAGGCCTTAGATGAAAAGTGCCTCCTAGCTCAGCAAAGGATCGAGCTATACCAAGCACGCATCTCAGGAGCTTTCAACAAGAAGGTCAAAATCAGAACATTCCAGGTAGACGATCTCGTCTTGGCAGTCCGGAGGCCAATGGTCATGACTCACAAGACCACTGGCAAATTCCAGCCAAAGTGGGAGGGCCCATTTATCATTGAGACGGTATTCTCCAACGGTGCTTACCGCCTTGCAAAGCAAAACGGAGACTTGCTCATGCTGCCCGTCAACGGCAAGTTCCTGAAGAAATATTATGTCTAAATGACATTCGCTACAAGGTCGTCGAGTCATGTACCCGCTGGTACCACTGAACTCACACCCTCAGTATTTCAGATTATCGAGTCATGTACCGGCTGGTACCACTGAACTCACACCCACAACATTTTAAGATTATCGAGTTATGTACCTGCTGGTGCCCCTGAACTCACCCCTACATCCCCTTTAGATTATCGAGTCATGTACCCGCTGGTGCCGCTGGACTCCCACTTTCTCAATATGTTAATTTACCGAGTTATGTACCCGCTGGTGCCTCTGAACTCATATTTCGGTCACTCTTTCAGATAGTAAGTCACGTATGATTATACCTCTGAACTTGCTTCCCTGGAAGAGATCCTCCCTCATGATCCAATACCCGCACTCCCAGTGCACAAAAAGGGTAATCGATCCACAAATTTCTGAAAACGGACATGTCCTCATTACCTCTGAATCGTTTTCACTTCCACCAAAAAACAAACCGCCCCTCACATAGAACCTCCACGTTCTCCTACCTCTGAGTCGTTTTATGTACTCCCTCTTCATTGAGCCCACTCCTGCCATGTCATCATTACCTCTGAGTGGGAAGGCTCCGTCGAAGAACCCTTCATGCTTGCCATGTCCACATTACCTCTGAGCAAGTATGTCGGTCTCCTTTCGACCTATTATCTGTACCCACAACCGGAGTACGACAAGGATAATAGGTCCACAAATGTCCGCTGTTGACCACGAATATCCTCCATGAAACCTCCCCTGCCATGTCCTCACTACCTCTGAGCAGGAAGGTTCCACGGTAAAACCCTCATGCTTGCCATGTCCTCATAACCTCTGAGCAAATATGTTGGTTTTCCTTTCACCCTATTATCTGTATCCCGAACCAGGGTACGCCAAGGATAATAGGTCTACAAATTTTCCTTTGCTAAGCTTCTTAGCATAAATCCACTACCCCACCATGCCCCGGGATCCCAGCTGCTCTACGGCATTCTTTTTTTTGTTAAGCACCGAAAACATCCATGACCACTTTGCCACGGCTGTTCCGGACATCCTGTCCAAACTTGTTATCCGTACCTAAAACCAAGGTACGCCTAGGATAACAGGTCCACAAATAAATCCCCCAGCAAGTCCAAATTCCACAGACGCCACAAGTACAAGAAAGAGATGATGAGTTGAAACAGGCTCATTTATTCAAAATTCAACGTACTACATCATTTGGGGATCACACCCCTTACAAAAAAAAGAAGAAGAAAAGAAAGCAAAAGAAAACAGACGGCTGATCACTGCTCTGGGGCACATAACGCCCTGAGACGGTCTGTCAGCAAAGCAACCGACCGCTCAAACCTCTGGGAGGCTCGACGCTCTGCCTCGTAGGTCAGCACCGCTTCATCCTCCAGATGAGCGTGAGCCTGCCAGTTATCTTCAAATTTCTTAAAAGCCCGCTCCAGGCTATCGAAAGATCGGGAAACCTTCTCGGCCTCCCGAACTATCGACTCCTGCTCTGCCTGAGCAGCCCCCAGCTCTGACTCTAAGAAGGCCAATTGCCTCTGGAGCCCAAGAATCCGCTCCTTCGTATCAGCAATTCCACGAGAAGCAGACTCTTCCCGAGCACGGCAAGCCTGACTCCTACGATCCAGCTGGTCATACGAAGCGGAGAACTTATCAAGGTCCCTCCGTACAACTGGCCCAGCAGTATCTCGGGCCAGCTTAATCCGATCCCGAGCAGCAATGAGGAAGCCACGCTCCCGTTCGATCGCAGCAGGCAAGCCCGCCTGTCGTATCGCCAGTAGCTGGGTCACAAGCTGATCAGCTTCCGTCAGCTTAGGCTCCAGCAGTGCAGCCAGGCCCACCCCGCCGGGAAGGGACTTCAGGGTTGCAATTTGACCCCGAGCGCACCGGAGAGATAGAGAAAATGGGGTCCCCCGCCCTATGGTAGCGTTTACGCCCCTATTCAAATGACGATAGAAGCTGTCTACCACGTCCTGCATCGCCTCGTTCAGAGTCTCCGTGGAGGCCGGTGTCAATGGGAGCGTGGCTGGCAGCACCGAAGAAGACACAACAGAATCCGCCGCTCCTGCTACGAGAGAAACCAGCTCCGTATGAAAGGACGCTTGAACAGCGGCCAACTCCTCTTCGACAGCCTACAAAACTTGAATACTCGGCAGGGTCGAGAGGTCGGCCTCCGGAGCCGTATAATCTGCAGAGGATGAGGCGGAGACCATCGCCAACCCCAATCCCATCGGCCCAGAGCTGGCAGGAGGCTCCTCGATGTGAGACGGCAAAGGAGAGGGAACGCTCCTTCCTCCCGTATCACGGCAGACCGAACCTTCCCCAAGAACATCCACGACGGGAAGTAAAGGGTCAGGACCTGCAGGGCCAAGGCAACCATGAATCGATTTGACCCGGAGGATATGTTGATAGAGCAAATAAGCCCCCTCACTAGTCAATATATGGCTTATCTTACAAGTTGAGGAGTGTGGAGACCGAGGTTCGCTTACAGCCACCGCAGCCTCTTCACCAACAGTTCCCGAGTCAGGTATAACAGACTCCTCCCCCCTTGCGTCCTCGGGAGGGGATGTACCGAGATCAACGGCACCTTGTTGAAGATCAGCGGTCTCGGAGACGGGTCCGAGGGAACCTTCGTCACCCCGGGCCGAGACCTCAGCAACCTCGGAGCTTCCAGCCGCCGCTGAGAGAGCCCCCGCAGAAAGGACCGCAGCACACATGTCACTAATCAAAGCAGCAAGGGCCGGATCAGCTTCAGGGGTGGTAGACGATTCAGAAGAGGTCGGCTCATCGGACGCCTACAAAGAAAAGTGATTAAGTCATATCCCCAAGAGAAAAGAAAACTACAACAAAGAGATGGCTATGACTTGGTCTTACCTCCAGAATAGCGTCTGTATCTTCACCCTTCTTGGTGATAAGTAATCCACGAGACCTAACAGCGGCTCTCTTCACGGAAAAGGTCGCTCTACTGTCAGAAGACTCGGGTCTGACCCGTTTACGCGAGGGACCAGACACGGCTGAAAGTTGTTTTTCTATCACTACGCCCTCTTGCGTAGTAAACAACAGATCCTTCGTCGGTTCGTCGGGTGTAGGAAGCGGTTGATCCGCTACTTCTTCACCCCCACCAGAGAGGGAACCTTCGCTGTCATCATCATCCTCATCTTCAGCCGACTCGGAAGGTTCTGATTCAGGGAGGGGGACCTGGAGCGCCAGTTGCTTTCTAACCTTAGCCCCTTTGGGCTTCTCCTCTAAATCGATACCCACGATAAAACTGGTACTCGGATCAAAGTTAACAGGAGGCTTGTTCGCCATAACGTGATATAAAGCAGCCACGTACAAAATTTCCTTCGGCGCCTTATCATCGAGAACTGAGAAGCTGGCCCGAGTATGATAAGCGTCGTAATAATTCCACGCTCGGACGCCGTCAAGAATGCTGCCTTCAAAACCCAAACAAGGGTTGGGACAATCAAGGAACAACTGGCTATAACCAAACTGGCGGGAAAACCTGCTAGGTAGGTAAGGTTCCAAGTATACATTATCTCGGTTGCGATAAACCAGATGCGCGGGGCGGATATTGCACAACCAAGCAAGCATATCCGGAGATAAAAAATGAGAAGGTCCAGTACCATCAAGGTGTACCTTCCTCACTTCCTCATCAGAAAAAGGAGGAACGGACACAAAGAGGTCACACCCATCCACTCTCGCCAGCACCCTCCGACAAGCTGGCATAGTGTTGTATTCCCAAGACCGGTGATGGCATTTGAAGAGGAAAGCATCTTCGGCTGTAGCATCTTCCGCTATCCCAGGTCCCAGCAAAGACTTGTAGTGCATCGCCAACCACCCCATCAGGTAGTGGAAAGGCAGTTCTACGCGCTCAAAATCAAAAGTCTTCTTGCGAGCAATAACCTTGGACGAGAATATTCGTAGACCATGGTGTATGCTGCAAACCATAGCAGGAAGGAGGGCCAATCTAACTCCGAATACTAGTTTAACGGCAGGGAGGATGAAATGACGACCAATCCTCTCGATAGAACCCGCTCCTCCCGAGACTACGCAGTTCCGTAGCCATATCATCAAAAATCCAGCCAGAAGCGCCTTCTCCGACATCTGTATGGTCCCGTAGTAAAAATAACTAAGAGAGTCAGCTTGACTCCCGAATATATCGCTCTTGGATCGCGACTTCTTGACACTTGACATCAGATCCCTTACCTCTGCATGCGTTCGAGGGGCTCGGGGAGTAACTTCGCTAGAAGGATCAACTCTAAAAAGATAATCAATCCAGGATGTGGTATGGGGAGCGGTCCCCTCGGAGCTATCTGTCGTTTTTATAGCCATCTGATGACAAGCACTATGGTGGCACAACAACTCCCGATACACCGCAACAGAACCCGGGAGTTGCCTGTCCAAGGCCTCGAACTCCTCATTCGATGGGGTATACACCTCGAAAGGCTCATTCCCCCATGGAAGTTTAGAGACAGTATACATCTCGTAAAGAGCAAGCCCCAGCTCCCCTACTGGTGCAAAGAATATCCCCGTTCGTCGGCTATACATCTCCAAGAGCGCTACGAACAGTGGTTTATTAATGGGAAGCCCGTGACAAGTGCCCCGAATGGCATGGTAAAGCCCCACCTCCCACAAGAATGTTCCATAGGTCTGCAAAACCCAAGTAGTCAACTGGGCCCACGTAGAGGTAGGGTTTATCTAGTTCGGCAGTGCCAGCCTACCAACAGGATAAGACTTCTTGCAAACGAGCCGATTCAGGAAAGTATCAGCTTGAGTAAGTATGAAGTTGGGACCGTATACATTCATGAAAGAGCCCGGGGCCAGACCCATCATGTATCGGAGGACGGAATCCTTACCCGCATACGCTGACCGCATGTTCGGATTATAATGGATGTTGCCCATCAACATCCCTGATTGAGTAGGAGTTAAGTTACACACCATCTTCCTGTCCTGCAACACCATATTGAACCATGACAAAGGATAATGACGTTCCATGAGAGGAATATGGATTGCCACCCCATCCAAAGAGAAATCCCAGTTCTCGGTAATCTCTAAAACTTGGGGATTCTTGATGATTAAAGCATCTCCAAAAAGGAACAAAGGCTTGAGGTATTTCCCATCCAGCTTCCCAGTATTCATCATGGAACGGAGGTAATGGAGGGTCTGATTCTCAATGGCCTTCAACCTCTCCGAAGGCTCATCAGTAGGGAATTGATTCAACACATGCTTAATTAAGTCGTCAAGACGCACGCCCAGGGCGAATTGATTTGAACCCACTATAAGCTCCCCAGCAGGATTTACGGGCAGACTCACTGGAGAAAGACAAAAGAAACGAGGTTAGAAGATAGTCAAAGAAAACAGAAGCATTGGAAAGATCATTTGAGTCTATGCGGCTCGGGTCGTCACAGTCACATGCGGCTCAGCATTAGATACGTCCATGCGGTTCTATGCACCGTAGCCGCATGTACCTCCGAGTTAGCTGAGTCCGTGCAACTCAAATTCAGACGAGCTTATAGACCCATGCGTTTTAAATTAAGTACGCCTACGAAACCAGACCCATGCGAGCTGACACGGATACAAGAAAGCGAGCCTATGCGGTTCGAAAGTGAGCGACGCTTATGCGACCCAAATCGAAAACGCATATGCGGCTCAGATCGAGTATAAACAAGCTCATGCGACCCCAATGGGGGAAGTGCTTATGCGGTCACATCGATAAGCCTCGTACATACGGCTTGTGCATAAAGTATGCAGCAGAGCCATGGCAACAGTTAGGGTTTTCAAACGACCCTTACCAACAATGGGCGGGTGGACGTCAGGGTGAAAAGCAGGCGCGTCAGTCGACGGAGGAGCCGCCACGTTTGCCGCCGCAGTCGATGAAGACGCGGCCTTCTTGCCCTTCGCAGCCGCAGAGGATGATGCGGCCTTCTTGCCCGCAGCAGCAGCAGCCTTCTTAGGAGCCATTGTCGATCGATGAAGGGAGAAGACGAAGAGCAAAGTCTGCAACAGGGGATTTGAGCAAAGAAAGAAGGTAAAGAAACCCAAGGGGACTAAAAGACTCTTATTTATAGGCGAAAGAGACCCATAAAACGAACAAACGTCTCGAATGACGCCTCGGATTACGCACCGCTTCAAAAAATAAAGGCAAAAATGCTTCGGTCAAGGCATAACCGACCCTTGGGATCCTCCCCCAAAAGACGGCGTTAAATCAAAACGAATCAAGAGCATTTAATGAAGATTTGCACACGTAGTCAGGACACGTGGCAAAGAGCCTATGCGGACAGATGAATCTATGCGGCTAGGACACTTATGCGGCATGAACGGGACCATGCTCCTTATTCAAAGTGTTTCAATTTTGCAAATTGAAAACTTTGAAGGGGGTCCTGTAGAAGCATGGAAAATATTAGAATAATGGTCCATACGGCTCCGGATACGAAGCCTATGCGGCTCATATGGGAGCTGTCTTATACAGTTCAAAGGAAGACTCTCCGTCTCATGCGGCTCGAGAGTGTATACGGTTCAGCAGGAATATGCGGCTCGATCGATGCCACGTGTCCCCCTGTGACCCTTCCCTACAGCTGGCCCTTTGAATAGTGGCCTCATTTAATGCTCTGACACGATTTGACGACTGTGGCGGCTCTGGCATAAAGTGTCATAATGACTCTGCCATAATGACAGACTCTTCGGGAAAAGAAGAAGATCTATGACCCGATCCGTCAGAAATCCTAGGTTGCCACGTGGCAAATCTCATGCGGCTTAAATAGAGAACAGCTTCATGTGGCTCACTGAGAAGTCACCCTATATGACTAGCAGAAATCAACCATATACGGCCCACTGAGAGCTCAGCCCCTGCGGCTCAATACAACGCTAGCTCATGCGGCTCGCAAAGACTATGCATATGCGGCTCATTGAGAGTTCGTTCCCTGCGGTTCGACGAAGCACTGTCCCATGCGGCTCATGAAGATTATCTCCCTGCGGTTCAAGTCTTGCCTATCCCATGCGGCTCTGGCAGGACCCACAATTAAAATACGTGGCATCGAATCAATCAAGGATCTAACCGAATCCCAACAAATATATTTGACATCATCATCATAATTACTGAGATCAAGGCATATCATTTATCATCAAGCCAATGGGACACGTGGCGAGCAATCGGGCATTGGTATAATCAATCATGAAGATTTAAAGCAATCAACATTAATTGCTCACAAGATTCGGTGCTATCCTCATTAATGGTCGAGATTCATTGTAATCAGGAGCAAGGGTTCAGATAGATTGAAGAAGCGCCGACATTCCAAACAAATGATCATTAGCAAACCCTAATGATCATACCCCACTCTTATAAATAGCCAGCATCATTTCTTTAAGGACCGGCAACAAAAAGAATAAAAATATACAGAGTCAGAGAGAGAATACACAGAGAGAGAGAGAAGCCAGGAGAGCAACAGAGGAGCAAAAAGAGCACTTCTTCGTCAACGCCAACCATCTTTTCACAAGGAGCCAAGGCTGCATACCGATCGTCCAAGGAGTAAGGCAGGGCTGCCGTCGCCTTCCCGAGCCTCTATCGTCACCTCCCAGAATCTAAAATAAACAATTGTACTTAGATTGCTGTACCTAGGTTTTCGTCCCTAGGCTTTCTTTGTACAAGCGAGTTTGTATTGTGAGTCTAAGTTCAGTCCTCCGATAATTGTTCTGTACTTTTACAATCAATGGCAAACAATATATAAACATACATTTACATACCTAATAGGCTCATATATTTGGCATCAAAAGTACATATACATAGACACATATACTACAATACACTAGCTTAACATATACACATGCATTTCATAGGGTTAAAGGGTTTGTGTGTGTGTGTTAGCATGTGTAAAGAGGGGAAAACTAACATCTACATGAGTGCAATACTATCTATACATAAGTTAAGGGGTGATGTGTGTGCCAACATAGTGAACTAGTGGGTGAATGCCAATTAGAGTGTCACAAGTTTAGATAGGGTGTGTGTGTACATATAGAGATATGAGGGGGCAGTCCAATTCTGGACAGTTGGTGTGTGTGTGTGTACAGTGAGCAGTGTTATCATCGAGTGTAATGTGTTAATGTTCATGCATGTGTGTGTCTCATATGGTACTTATGACATAAAAAATAATGGTGTGACAGGAATCTATATATGTGTGTGTTTGTGTGAGGGTGCATATAGGCTAATAGTGTGAGTGTGTGGATAATATGTGTATAATAGAGCAATAGTAATTAGGTTAGTTCTCAGTTTAGGTAATGTGTGTGTTAATGTGTCGAGAGAAGAGTGGAATGAGTGAAATGTATGTGGGTGAATGTATAGGCTAAAAACAGTGTGCTAAACATGTGAAAACAGGATTCAAATCTCAGGTTTACAAATACAAGTGTCTCTGTTATTTGGAATTAAAACAGTGCCAATTAGTAACATTTCCAGGTTTCAGGATTTGTGTCCTCAGGATTTGAACTAACAGTAAAACTTAGTATTCATTCATGGGCATCTAATATCAGGAAATCGAAACTAACTCAGGAAATCATCTCAGTGTTCATACAGCGTACATGTGTTCAGACAAATGTGTGTTGACAGAGTTTTAGGGAAAAAAAGCCTGTTCTCAGGTTTCCAACCCTTGACAGTGAACCACAATACATGAGAATTCAGTAAAAAGAAAAGGAAATCAATTTAGAATGTCATTCCAGGACTGTATCAGTCCACAAGCACAGCCCCAAACCACATTCGAATGCCATAATCTCAAGTGTAAATCCTATTCTAACATGAAAGCCCAACCTAGCAGTATCTATTCCATGTGCACATGAATTAAACATAGTATTTTAACATCAAATCTCAGTTTAGAATAGGGATTTAAAATCAAGAATTAACTTCCAGAACATGCATCAGTCAACAGTCTACTTTTAGCAGTCCAAACCCCATTCGAACCCAAAAATCCTACACTAGTCAATACCCAATCATAGCAGTAATCTAATACACCTGTGTGTGTGATTTAATCATGGCAATCAATCATTAAAAACGGTTTAAACAGGGATTAAAATTCAGAAATTGAGAAACAGTAACTACGTATCAGTGAGAATTGGGAAACCCATATCGAATACTAAAAACATGTAAATATGTTAAATTAAAGGTTGGTAATTAACATGGCATGCATACTCGTGTCCAGAGAGTGTTCGCGTGTCCAAGACACGGACAGAAATGTGTCCAAACAGAATATGCACACACACAGACACAATACACAGGGCACAGCGTCGTACAGTGAGTACGAGGCCTCGTGCTCGTGACACCACGCGACACTGGCCTCGTGCTCGTGTCCCTAGGTTTGCCTACATAGGACTACACTCGTGTCACCCTGTACTGCGTCTCCGTGTCCTCGTGTCTTGTCAAAACGTGTGTATCAGTGTGCATTTTCTCGCACGTGCAGCACAGGCAAGGATCGGTGCGATCGAGTTTTCTCTCGATCCACTCGATCATTTTGCCTCAAATTTTGTGTGGGTGATAGCAGACAGTGCCCACACGTGTCCACAAAAAAATTAGCTCATGAGAGTCCGTGTCGTGTCCTGTGTCGACCCCGAGCAGCAGGGCAGCGCACCGGGGACTGGTACGTACGTGTATGTCTAAATTTGGATACGAAACATATCCAGAAATGTGCTTAGTAGGATACGAATTTAAAGAACACACATAGGGCTACAAATCCATGAAATTAGTTTTTGAAATTTCAATGTTTTAATCCATTCAAGCAATTCATCAAACACTTAGCAATACACATAGACACGTGTCCGATACGGACACCAAACGGACACGAAATCGACCCAAACTTCAGGAACAGCTAGGGGACTCCTAGATCTAGCCCTAAATGCAAAGAAAACAAAATATTAATGCAATTTGTGGAGTTTTACCTATAGGTGCAAAAAGCATGAAAAAGCTCCAAATGGGGGGATTCCTTCTTGCTAGCCAAATGCTCCCAAATCGTCCCAAAGCTGGGATTAAACCCCATAATCAGAAAATAGGAGAGTATTAGGTTCTAATGCTAGAAACTAGAGTTAAAAAGGATTTTAAATGAGAAATCTATGGATTGGGGAAGAATGGACAAACCTTCCTTTTCCTATGTGTTGAAATGAAATAAAAGAGGCAAGAACTAATGAATAAGTGTTTATATAGGGTGGAGATTCCTATGTGGCTGGTCACTTAGGGTTTGGTTAGGGTTAGGGCTTCTAGTTATGGACCATGGGCCAAGTCACAAGTCATTAAGTCCTAAAATCATAAGTCATTTCATTAAACCACAAACCATGAAATAATTTCACTTAAACTAATCCTCTTATTCCAAAATTAGTTTTTAATGACTAAAAGTAGATTAACCTAAGTTATACTAGGGTCACCATGACTAGGGTTAGCTTCTAGGCTAGTCTACAAGTCTCTATAAGTCAAAGCCCAAACTAGGAATCACCAATTCAATAAATCATCAAATAATTCAATTAAGTCAAAATAACCAAATTATCCCTAGACTAAAAATGATAATTAAATCATCCTAATGATATGGTTAGGCTCTAGGTCATGCAGTCTCTAGGGTTTCACTGGCAGGACACCAAAATCACAAGTCATAATTTTAAATAGTTTTAAAATGGTTAAAAATCACCAAAAATTATAATATAAAATAAATATCGATAAATAATAATTATAATTACAAAATTTTAAAATTACCCTCATCTGGAAAACTTGGTGTTACAGACTGGATCCTATTGAAAGTAATCTTCAGATTGATGATTTATATGCTGGATGATACAGTACGACGCTCGTTGATATTTATTTCACATATCCTGAAATGATTAGCAGCAGTTCGTATATTTTGTGCATTGACTTAAGTTTATGTCGATTATTAAAATCGGGTGTGACCATGGAATAGGCCAACAGTGAGGGTAAAGTCTCGGCTTCAGGCCAAGTCACAGCGACGTAACACCGCACATAGGCAAGAGGCCTAATGTTATATAATGAAGAGTGGTAGGCAGTACTACAAAGAGGCTGGGCCTCATATTACAGTGGGTGACACCACATGAGGCATTGCCTCAGCTTCGCAAGCCATGTCACGGTGGCGCAAGGAAACGAAAGGCTCCATGTTCGGTAGTTTGTCACTACAAAGAGGCTGGGCCTCATGCTACAGGTGGTATGACTCCACATGAGACAGGGTCTCGGCTTCGGGCTATGTCACAGCGGTGTAGCACCGCAAGGAAGCAAAATGCTTTATGTCAAAGACTCTTTAAAAGAACTCACCTAAAGTGTATGGATAGAGATGTAGGCCGTCTTTTGAGGGAAATCTTGTAGACACCCAAAATACATACACCAAAACCTGGCTGGCATAAGGCCTTTAATGTGCAGCCAGAAGCGCAGTTGATATCATTATGTGAGTAAAAATAATTGCAGTTATGATGCAGAATTCATTGCTTAGTCCATTCTTGTATCATGCTGTCATTTAACCCATGCGGGAAGATTCAAGTCGTAGCGACATCTATCCTAATGCATGATGGACAATCATTGTGGGGAATGCTCAACCTATATATAGAGATATATGAGGGATTATTGGTGTTTTTGCTTGTTGTTGTTAGTGTTTTGCTTTAGAAAGTAGAAAGATAGTCCCACATTGGAAAAACCAAATGGATGGTATCTCTATATAAAGCTTTGCTTGTGTTGAGAAATCACATGAAGTGTGGAGAGGCACATGGGTGCCATGTGGAGGTATTTTTCTAGTGGAAAGAAGGCTAATCCAATAAAGAAGCATTAATGCTTTTTGTCATGCTCATGGGATAATTCTCTAATGGAGCTAAGCCCCGAAGGGGCTTAGCGACTCGGACTCGGGCTCGGGTTGGGCTCAAGGGTGTAAAGTGGCATTTTGTGGGTGCGCTTTGCATTTAGTACGTCAGAATCGGCGCAAGGCGCATTGTGCAAAGTTGATGCGCGAGTTGCAGCGTAGGTGCAGTGCAGGCACGCAGGGCTACGGGGCTGCGGCGCTGTACGTACAGGTGCCGCAGGTGCTGCAGGGCTGTGGCGCTGGGCGCGTAGATGCTGCGATGCTGGGTGCGTAGGTATTGCGGGGATGCGGTACTGGGCGCTGGGCACACAGGTGTCGTGGGATGCAGCGAGCTTCGTAGCTACGGGTACAGGTTGACGGGCTGAGTATCTATGGGACGCAGGTGGCATATGATGTGGCTGATTGGAAGATTTGAGCGGCTATGGAAAGATTGAGTTAATTGAACAGATCTGTTTATTGTGGGATTTGAATTTAATTCATTCAAATCTTTCCATTATTCGCTCCTATCTTTTCGTAATCAGTTATGATCAGAAATAAGATTAGGATTTTGTCCCTTCTCTATAAATACTCTCTTCGTGTCTTCATTAAGGACTTATGCCAAAATAAAGAGACGAAGAGAGAAGTGTTGCCGCCGCCATTGAAGTTCTAAGGAGTTCTTCGAGTTCATAAAGGAGGTGACAGCGAGCATTCCAGAAGTTCTTTCGAACTTGCTGGTTCTTGGAAGCAGATCGCAATCGGGAGAATCTTGCTTTGAGCAACAGTGATCTTTATCACCCCATCAAAGTCGTTGCATCAACTCCGGTTGAGAGCAATTATTCATATTGTTGCATCAACTCCGGTTGAGAGCCATCATTCATCTCGTTGCATCAACTTCGGTTGAGAACGAGTATTCATCTCTCTCTTAAGAGAACAAATTTTTCGTCTATCTGGAAATAAGAATCGAGATTTTTATTTTCCATCAAAAGATCTGTTTCGGGAATAACACATAAAACCAACTAAAATCAATATTCCTTCGAATTGGACTTTTGTCTTGCATCACTTCGATTTATAGATTCAAATCGACTCAAAGCTTTTTTTCAGGCCAAAGTAACTCTTGTATCGATTCGCATCGATACTTTATCGGGTCAACGCAACTCTTCGAGTCAATGATTCATCGTAATGCACCGTACGGTATGGGGCATTATATAATACATCACTCAAAATAAGTCTCATCCTCGAGACTTCCTGAGTGTAAGTCATCCTACCGATCCTTAATTCGTATAGTGTGCGTGGACGCTTTGCCATTTTTATTGAATGACTCTACGAAATCAAATTGACGATACTCACTCAGTCGTTGGCTTCCTATGACTAGGTCGCTATTGCACCCTGGCATGGAACTTATAACGCTCACACGAGGTATTTTATAATTTACCATACACGAGGGTCTTAGGCTGAGGCTAACTCACTCATCAATGCGCATATCAACATATCCACTTGCAGCTACATTCGAGTTTATCATATCGCTGAGTTTGGATCATGCACATATTTAAGGTGTTCCCCGAATATATACATTTTAACCGAGCTTAGCGATAGCGAAGTCGGACAAGCTACTCGTGATAGTTTCAAATTGCCGGTCGTTTTACTAACTTGATTAAAATCGAGCTCCAGTTCGTTTCGCTAACGTCTATCTCGATCATCGAGATGACACGATTCATTTTTCAAGCGTTCTCGCCTGATGAATCAATATGATACTTCTAGCGGGGTCGACCAAATTCATTTAGTTTCAGTACGATTCAAGATCAAGCATTACACCACCTTTAAGTATGCCTTCCATGCGACGATTCAATTCATTATCCCAACTTTACTTGTGTATTATCGATTTTTGTCATTCACTTCGTTCGGGTCTGATATCAATGCCGCTAACGCACACTCCCAGTTCTACGTCCTAACTCTAAGTCTTGTTGCCCCAGATCTATCGTCCACCCGAACTATACTCTAAAGTCGGTCACACAGGTTCAATCACTCAGCATAGGGTTGTCTGCCTATCCGCTAGGTCTGCTCACAAGGTCATAGTTACAACTCAAGTTCGCGGTTCATCGTATAAACTCGTTACATGACGCGTGTCCCAATCCTATGGTTATTATCGATAGAAACTAAACAACGGCATATGATGTAGCGACGAATATTTTTCGTCATTGTTCCGTCACTGTTACCGTTTAGCGATAAACATGCCAACATAGCAACCGAAACTTCCGTCGCTATTTTTATTTTTGTAGTGTCTTGTATCAAAAGTAAACTTATATATATATATATATATATATATATATATATATATATATATATATATATATATATATATATATACACATACGCTTCTTTAATCCATCCAAAATAAAGAAGTAAAAAAAATACGTACGCTGGATGTGCATATACAAAATATCGATTTTAGAATTTTTTTACTTCGGTTCACTTCTATTTACTTTGTGGAACCAAACAAATTTCAAATTAGACTCGGTACACTTGTGTTATGGTTGGATGTAGTCAACAAGATAAACCTTCTACCCATCTTCATTAATGTCATCACGAACTTTGAGACTTTCTTGCAAACAACAAAACTTTAGGAAAAATAGACGACCCCTTTTTTTTAGATACATATATATACTATCTTCCGCTTCTTTAATCCATCCAAAATAAAGAAGTAAAAGAAATACGTACGCTGGATGTGCGTATACAAAATATCGATTTTAGAATTTTTTTACTTCGGTTCACTTCTATTTACTTTGTGGAACCAAACAAATTTCAAATTAGACTCAGTACACTTGTGTTATGGTTGGATGTAGTCAACAAGATAAACCTTTTACCCATCTTCATTAATGTCATCACGAACTTTGAGACTTTCTTGCAAACAACAAAACTTTAGGAAAAATAGATGACCCCTTTTTTTTAGATTTTTCTAAGGGCACCATATTTTTTACTGGAACTAGTCCAAAAATGTTTTTAAAAAATTACAAATTTGTCATCCATTTTTTTTACTTGGGACTAGTCCAATTTTTTTCAACAAGTGGGACTGCCAACTTAGTGGCAGTCCTAGGACTGCCAGCAGGTTGGCAGTCCTAACATTATGTTAGGACTGCAAACTTAGTGACAGTCCTAAGACTACCAGCAAGTTGGCAGTCCTCGGAGAGGGAGGCGGAGGATGCGGAGGGAGACGAAGGAAGGAGGCGGAGGAGGAGAAAGGAAAGGAGGCAGAGGAAGGAGGAGGAAGGAGGCGGAGGAGGAGAAAGGAAGAAGGCGGAGGAAGGAGGGGGGAATCACTCACCAGGCGGAGGAAGGAGGCGGAGGAGGCAGAGGCGGTGACGGTGGCTGCTGGTAGTGGTGGTGGCGCCGCCGCTGGAGGAAGGAGGAAGGAGGAGGAGGAAATAGAAGAGGGAAAATCCTAATTTTTGGGCTAGTCCCAAACAAATTGTGGACAGCCTCTAGCAAAATTTTTACCTGTTTGGACTGTTCCCAAGTAAGAACTGTCCCCAAGTAAATAATGTGGTGTTCTTAGAAAAAATCTTTTTTTTTAAAGAGCATCATGTGTCGGCTGGCCTAACTTTTTGAATTTACTGTCTTTAGTTTCAACGGAGGGTACTTGGTCTTAAAAAGTTTGCAAGGACCAAGCCAAAAACTCATTTGGAAAGATGAAGCTTATCCAAAATTCCTGTTAGATTAGAGACTTTAGGACCAAATTGACATGCCTCTCATTCTTTATTAACAAACTACAATTTTTTTTGTGGGGTCAAGAGCATGGAAGGCTACTTTACATGGAAGAACGCCAAAGGTAAGAGTTTGGTTTGATTTCTGGTAACACACCTTTCAAGGAAGGAAAGGGAGAGGATTAGGAAAAAAAAAAGTGGTGTAGGTGTGTGTGCGTGTGTGTGGCGTTTGAATGCTTCAAAAGTCATAAAAGTAGGAAAACCACTCAAGAGGGAAGCCTTTTCACAAACACCTAGTGGGTGTTCCTCAGATTCATCAGCCTTTTAGCACATAATTAATAAATAATCCATGCATCTAAAAGTGTAGTGGGTCCCTTAGATTTATGAATTTCTTTCCGAGTTGTAATAATAAAGAGAGAGGCGTGGATAGGCATCTGATATGAAGAAGAAACGAGACTTTAGAGATACATGTGGTGACAAAAGGGGGTGTATGCAGAGAGAACAAAAAGTTGGACCAGTCTTTGACTCTTTGGTTCTCCCAAAACAGTCTGCTTCTACAAGGGGAAGGGGGAATTCAAGTGCAAATGCTGGGGGCCATGGGAAGGAAGAAAATATCACCTCCAACTCCTCGTGCCATGGGTGGCAAGGTTTAGAATTTAGATAGAGATGGTTGACAAGGAACAATTTGTCCCAAGTTTGGAAATCAATTCCCAAATTTGCATCCAAACACATTAGTATTTCTACAGTTTGTCATTATTCTAAATTATTATAATTAACAAAGTGGAGCTCCAATTACCAGAAAATTACAGGTGGGGATATATTTTAGGAGATTTGTGTGCGTGTGTGTTTTGGGGTTGGGAGAATGGAGAAGAGTTCAATTTTCTTTAAAGGGGGATATAAAAAGGCTTCAAAACGGTTCAAAAGTGAGTCGTCTAATTCGTATTAATATCATCCACTATTTAAATAAATTTAAAATATAATAATAAACAACTAAATAACTATCTAAATACTCCACAAATTATTGAAAAAAAACTAAGTATTTAACTATCTAATAAGATATACTTACAACTAAATATTCCAACTCAAGTGGCTAAGGTAAAGGGTGTTTTTCTTGGTTGTAGTTCAAATCCTAAGTTTGATATTTTTTTAAATAAATTTAGGGTGTTGTTATTGACACTCCCAAAATGTTATTCTGCACTCCTCTTTGACATTAATTTGTGCATGCATGGAGGGAGGAGTGCATGATGACATTTTAGGAATGCTAATAATGATAAAGCAGGGGTAGATTTAGAATTTGAATGTTAAAAAATTAAAGATGCATGCATGATGATATTTTAGGAGTGCTAATAACGGCACCCTAAATTTATATTTAATCTTTTTAACATTTTTTTTCACACGTGCTCTTGCACGTGCACATTATTAGTTTTCTTTAAAGGGGATGAAGCACCATCTCAATTGGGGCATCATGGAAAATATAAATGTGCTAATAGAGATGATACATTTTTCTTTGGAACATGCCATCTCTATTGGTGCATTCATGGCTTTCCAAAATGCGAGTCATATGACGATTGAGAAGGACATTTTCTTTTTAAAAATGCGACACTTAAGATGGCATTTTTTCTATTAAAAAGTTGAGAATTTCCTATTAGTCAATACTACACTCTAAATCCATGAAGTTATCATGGAGCCAACTTAACCTGACTAAGCTGGTACAGTATAAATCTGATGGAGGTTCCAAACCAAGGTACCTTATGATCAGCTGACCAGGAGATAACTCGTCATCGAACTATATATGATCACATGTAATAGGTAACCCTAAAATATTTGATACATCATAGAGTGTGATCGCCATCTCGCCCACATGTAGCTGAAAAGTGTTGCGTTTGGGTCACCGACACTCATGAGACTTAAGATCAAGTCTCAATCGTGTACCATAAATTGTAGTTCGTCTAAAGATTAAAATCCAAAGGCATGGACCAAGGCATTTTGAGAGCTAGTTAGCTCCCATATGCCGTAGTGGCTCTCGTACTGCCACATGCCATGCTCCTACATACGCAGATGGACACTAATTGTATAACTATAAATAAAGTAATGTAGATTATGTTAATGTTAGTTATGTGGAAAATATATAGCAAGCACAATTCAATTTAGGAAAATAACTTGTCCACCAAATACTAAGCGAGATATGTGGTTCTCACGTTGCTGGATAATGGTGTCAGTAGTTGGCACACTAGAAATATGTCCATTATTTTGGCCATCCATCAATAAATGACCATTTTTATGGTTACAAGATAATTTAGAGTTACGCATAGGGTTACGGTTTAGTGTTTGGATTAGGCTTTGGGTTAGGGTTAAGGTTTGAGATTTGGGTTTAGGTTACAGTTAGGGTTTGAGGGTTTGGATTATGGTTATGGTTATGGTTACTGTTTAAGGGTTTGGGTTATAATTATGGTTAGGGATTGAGTTTAGGTTATAGTTATGGTTAGCATTTGGGTTTCCATTAGGATTTGGGTTTTAGGGTTTAGTAACATAATTAAATATTGGAATCGAATGGGTAGATAGAAAGTCTGCCAAAGCTTGTTCTTTCACTGATTTATGTGGGATGAATACCATATCGTATGGAGATAGCGGTATTGCCTAAGTTGCTAATTGAGAGTTAAGCTAACTTGGCTTTGTCATGAGTATGCCCGCAATAGATTGACAGAATGACTCTGAGATGACACGGATCTTCGATCCAGTCACATAATATCGCATCTTCTGGTTAGCAAACATCAGAGTGAGACACTGTTTTTTCACATGATTATACCTATGCTCAGCCCCAACCATTATGCGGCTAAGTAAATAGCTTGTTCATAGCCTTTATCACTCTTTTGTGCTAGAATGTACCAGATAATGATCTATCGCACAAATGTTTAGAAGAAAATATTTTCCTACAAATGAAGCCACCAGAATTGGAGGATTCATAAGATATTGCTTAATGTCATCGAACGTCTGCTGCCACGCTTCATTCCAGATGAATGTTACACCTTTTTTCATGAGTTGAGTGAATGGTTGACAACGACGAGAAAGGTTTTATATGAACCTTCTGATATAAGCCAATCTTCTTTGAAGTTCTCATAGCGTATAACAGTATACCTCCAACAGTGTTTAGAATGATGTATGCTTCTCATCATTGGGAAACATCTTAATATTGTAGCCAGATAAGATATTCATAAAAGACATCAACTTGAAGTTGGAGGTATTATCGATCATGATGTTGGTAAATGGCATAGTGAACTTGTATTTTGGATAAGCAGTGTTTAGATCATGGTAGTCAATGCAAACTCTGATCTTCCCACATTTCTTCATACAGGAACAACATTTGCTATCCAATCGAGATATTATTCTTCATGAATAAAGCTGTTTTCAATTAGCTTCTTAACTTCTGTTTCGATAGCTTTCACAATACATGGACTGAAATCGTTGTTGTTGTTTGACTGGCTTAACATTGGATGTTCAACCGGTACATAGATATCTGAGGATGCAAGCCAGACATATCCTTATAACTCCAAGTGAAGACATCTATATACTCTCTTATAACCTCTATAATATACTGCTTCTTTTCTTCAGATAGGCTATTGTTGATGAATATCGGCTTAGGAGAGGACTCCTCTCCTAAATATACTTGGATGACTTCATCCTCATTAGGTGGTTATTGTCGTTCGACCGTAATTCCTACTGTTGTCACATCTTGGTTCTGGAGAACCAATCGTCCTTGGTAGGACGTGATGTCGTACGAGCCTAAATTCTGCTCCTACGATGCGAATACCAAAAAGACTGACTGAGTAGCTAAACGACAAAGTCGTAAGAATTTCCCAAACAAAAAAGTTGAATATACACAAGTTATGCAAAATAAGCTCTTTATTGATATTGAAACAAAGATTGCAATGACGACTTGGTTACAATCACTCAATCTCTCTCTGTCTCTGAATACAATCACTCATGCCATGAGGCTTACAACTTAAGAATGATTACAACAGGCGATGTCCACACATTATATCCCCTATACAATGAAGTTTTTAATGTAGTCGTACGTCTCGAAACGCCAAAAAAATTTCATGCTTCGGTGCGTCCAAACGAGCTCCGTACCGAACGACTTACTACATATACAAACTGTTGGGGTATCAGTACATAGAATGCACTAGTAGGGAGGCCTCTCGTCCATCCATACAAAACTAATACGTTATTTTAGTGAGTGCACACTATTATGTGGTCTTTCTAATCTTGCCTTAGGATAAGTTTTATGGCATAATAACTAAGCATACTCGTATCGTAGAAACCATAACTGTGTTATGTACCAGTATCAACTTACCCATACTAACCGTTCGACCTTTTCTGTTCATCAACAATAATACGGTTTATCACATAGGAACTTAGTGCCACACTACCGAAACATAATATCACATATTACATCGTAATGCGTATCTTTGCATAAGTCAACTTTTATGCATAATAGCTACGTTGCGTGCCGTGTATCCACTTCCTGGCTCAATTGACGACATGCACGCAGAATGTCACTAGCATTCAAACTCAATCTATATGAGGGTCATTGGAAATGCAAGCCATCTTGTACTCATAGATTGGTGTATATGAGATCCTTGCAGCGCCGGTAGCGAGCCCTGCTAAAGTCCCTGAATTACCCGAGCGTGAACTTGATCAACTATTTACTTTCCTCCTAGGCCGATTTAGCCCCGAGATACCATTTAGAGGAAATGTGCCCTTGTGCACAAGTTGTATATGACCATGCAAGGTCTCTACTTGAACTTACCATCATACTCAAGTCATTCACTTATCTTATTGTTTTCCTTCCTATGCAGCTTACAGACGAGAGACTACCTCAGTGACCTAATGATCCCGAGAACTTTTCATGTTTCTGTACTTCTGATTTTGACTCAAGACGACTATTTGATAGCCCACCTACTTAGCTTGAACAAATCGTGTTCCATTTATTATCCCAAACAGTGTCATACTCTATATGATAAGCCTTGAAATGGTAGGAACGTATATGATATGACAAGCATTGAAACTGTGAGAACATATAGCCTATGACAACAAGTCAGTAGTCTGTGTGACATCACAGAAAACTTCTACTTTACACAAGACGTGCAATCAATAGGACTAGTGCCAAATTTGAAAATACAGTGTTAAGTACTATATAGCAGCAAGTTTAACATTTTTATATTCTATGCATATCTGATATAGAATGGGATTATTCCCTTAGCTATGTGGGTTCATCTCCTTAATTAGCACGCGACATGCCTATTGACTTAGAACAAACACGACATCCATTTAATTAAGTGTGAAGGCAAGGCAAAGATGAGTTCATCGAAGCCACCCACCTGAACGAGGACTTACCTCGACCGAGCGAGACTCCGAGCAAGTTGCTACATAGCCAAATTCAAATATTGTTGTATCCATTATTTTATCCTATTGAACTTGGCGGGGGGCAGGGCACTACATAATACATGACTTAGAAATAAGTTTCATCCTCGAGACTTCCTAAGTGCTAAGCCATCAACTATACCACTATATATTCGACTTGAGTCCACCTGGCATCACATTGAAATCTCTCGAACACAACTTCCTATTTGTTTTCTCAATCAGAGTCGCACTCATACCTTATCTAAATTCACCGAACAACTATACCATTTCCAAATAATATGACCGTATCCCAAAACTTACCCATCTATAATTTATTTTGCGCTACTGCTCTCAATCATGGGGTAACTATAACTCGCCACACACAAGAAAACTAATTAGTTCTAGGCGAACCCACCCAAGTGATATTCCTCAATCGTTTCAAGTTCAAAACATAATCGAGCCAATCACTTATCATCTCCTAGTCGAAACCTAGTGCTACCCCTTAACAAAATCCTAATTATCCTCAAAGCATGAAGTTCGAATCCCAACCAATCATTCAAACCTGATCACATTAAGGCCTTAATCACAAACACATGTATCGATACTCAATTCTTGCCAACCAATTTCATTATCTTCCAAAGTTATCGTTTGCATCGTCTACGTTCTGTCATGCCCCAGTTCCACAGAACCGATCGTCCTCGCTAGGACGTGATGCCATGCGAGCCTAGGTTGTGCCCATGCAAGGCAAATACCATAACGGTCGATTTCATAGGCTAAGCGACGGGGTCGTCGTATAGAAGTCTCAAACCAGAAGCATTAAATAATGAAGGAAACACAAGTATTCAAACAAAATCAAAACTTTTATTGATAACCAGCAGAATTTACAAAGGCATTAGGCCAACTTTACAATCGCTCAAGCTTACAATCATTCTGAATACAATCACTCAGCTCTTCCATCTCTCAATACAAAGGTTCAAGGCTTGCCATTTGCGGATGCTTTAGAAGGTGATGTCCATATATTATGTCCTGTATAGGTAAAGACTCCTATGCTGTCGCATGCCTTGAAATGCCAAAGAACTCCATGCCTCAGTGCATCCAAGCGAGCTCCGCCCCGAGCGTGCTGATACCTGAACCTGCACATGAAGATTGGTGGGGGTATCAGTACACAACCGTACTAGTGAGTGAGCCCCTCGTCCACCTATACGAAAACCAACACGTTATTTTAGTGAGTGCAAACTATTCTTTTCTGGTCTTTCTAATCTTGTCTTAGGATCAGTTTTAATTACTTAGACTTCTGGCCTATTCGTGTTGTAACGACATGGTCGTGCCATAAAATCCTTTCATATAACATTATCGAGGGCTTACCTCGCAACTCATTGGTCGTGCCATAAGCCCGTTCGTGCAACATCGTGCCATGTCGTGCCTCACGACAACGTAAATCATACTCTTTTACTTGTTGTTTCAAACGACTTAATCATGAAGTCATAATCTTGTATCAATGACTCAAACACCCGACGCCATATCTTGTGCCGAAGCACGTGTCTCTGATATAGTCAAATCTTAGGCTTCATAAGAGTTGTGTTACAAACTATACAATTACTTCTTGACCCATTCATATTGTGCATACACATCTTGACTCAGTCTAAGGCATACACGGGGATAGCCTCTCGTATGCCGCTCAACTATATGAGGGATCATGGCTCCCTAGGCCTACCCGGACTTTGTAGCTTGGCGTAGACAAGGTTGTCTAGCATGGTAGCGAGTCCCGTCGAAAGCCTTGAATCACCTGAGCGGTACAATCCAGTTCAGCTACCTTGCTTTCCTTCTAGGTTGGATCGGTCCTATGGTCCCAGGTTGCCGTCCAAGGATGCGAAACCTTGTCGACAAGTTGTCCAATGATCATGAAATGGTGCCTACCTAACTCACCATATGACTCAAACCACTGTTCTTCCTTTTTTATAACCCATAATTTCTATACTTTGTTGGGGACACCCAAACGAGGGACCGCCTCGTCGACAACGGTCATGTGAACTTTCCATGTCACCATACCTTCTTACTCAAACTCAGGAATGACTATTGATAGTCCTCTTGCTTAACTTGGATAAGTTGTCTTCCTTTGAAGTGCCACGTAAACTGTGTCATATATACTCTATTATTGAGCCTTAAAATTGTAGGAATGTGCACGTGCTCAACTTGAACAATCGTGTCCTTTGGGTAACTTAACTAGTGCCATAAACCATATGGCCTGTATTGAAATCATGGGGCACACATGCGATGATAGCAATACGACCGTAGGAATATCTAGATTATGACTGTCGATCGATAGTCTAGGTGCCAGTATTAATGTGACCTATTTTTCCCAAGTCGTCTCTTCTTTACCCAAGCCGTGGGATCGAAGGACTAAATGCCAACTTTGAAAGCCATCATGCAGTGATATCTAGGCAGCAAGGTAACCATTTCATGTTCTATATACATTTGACTCAAAGCGGAATTATTCCCTTTAGCTGTGTGGGTTCGTCTCTTTTATTAGCATACCTACTCAGTGTAATTGACAACATTTATTTATTAGTATGAAGGCCAAGCTGAGGCATATTCACAGAAGACACCCACCTGAGCGAGGAGTTGCCTCAACCGAGCGGGACTTCGAGCAAGCCGTTGCATGGCTAAGTCCAAATGATGTTGCGTTTCGATTCCTCCGGTTGAACTTAGCGGGACTGGGCATTACATATTCTATCTTCCAAATTTTTTGAAACCTTTGAAACAACCAATTGACATCTGAATCTCTTATTACACACATCTCGAATACACGATTCCAAGTACGATCTCAATATTGATAATAACATTCCAAATTTGACCAAGTACAAGTTTGCTTTCATTCTATTTTCACGAACACATTTGATTTTATCAAAACATGAATTCATCTTCAATTATCAACTTTCTTCAATACTAGAAAATCCGATCCAATATATTCGATTCACTCACTCAACCAACAATAATTCTACCGATCAATCCTTATGACATTGACATCAGTATCCAGTATGTTACCTCAAATAAGATCGATCAAACTCTAAGCCCATTCTACTTCAGCGTTCGTACTGTCGTTAATATTTCCACCGAGCACACGATTTAGAATCACTCGTCAATCGACCTAACTAGTCCTCGATACCATCTTGTTTCTTCGATCGTAAGCTATCTATCTATCAATTAACCAATATTCGAATATCATTGTCTATTCCTGTAACTACCTGTTTTCAAAATTGAGGGTAAATTTGTCATTTGTTATTTTTCATATTCTAATATTTTTGTGAATTTTTATTTATTAATATTGCATTTTGGGGATTAGTTTAGCCAGATTTTAGTTTCGTCTAGTTTTGACTTGTATTAGTGGCCCGGGTAGTTTAGACTCTAGTCGGGACCCAAAGACTAGCTAGGCATGGCCCACAAACTCATCACATTAGGCGAGTGCATTTAAACTAAACCCACATGACAAGTTTAGTCATTTAGATATTAGAAACTTGACCCTATTGACCCCAAACCCTTGCATTTGCATTTAATAGCCTAATGACAATTTAGAGGGCTTTTAGGACATTCTAATTAATTTCCTAACCAAGCTACAAGTGGCCGACCAAGTAGAGAGCCTCTCCATACTTCATTTACTCATCTCAAGCCTCCATCATCTTCATTTAGAGCTTTATCCAAAAAGGGAGCTTCCCTCCATTATTTCCTCTCCCAATCTCACCTTTTCCTCCACCATTCCTCACTTTCTTTCAAGAAGAAGGAGCCTACAAGGATTGTGGAGCTAGGAGCAAGTAGGAGAGTCCATTTGCTAAGGAACTTCGTGTCGGATTCGTGTCCTTTGAATTGTTCATTGGGAAACCACCCCCAATAAGTATAACTCTATCTAAACTTGTCATTTTCAATTCAAATTTTGGTAAGGAACCCATAAGAACTCACCCATGTGTAGGGATGACCCTTAGGAATGGTTTAGAGGCTCTATTGAGTCCTCATTTGGGAGTTTGATAAAGTTTTGTGCCACCCTTGGAAGAAATCCGAGGGTGACACACCAACTGTTTATAAAAATGCCCCATAGGCTAGTTTGAGCCTTGATTTCAGTTTTGGTGTGGTATTTAGATAGATTATACATTAGTTAGGCTCTAGTTATCTTCTTAATGATATTTCCTATATATATGAATTATATATAAGTTTATGTTGTATATATATGTATGGAATGTTATGAGTATGTATTGTAAGTGTGAGTGTGTCCCTGGCAGGTTTAAGGAGGGAGGGAACTGTCATGCCCCGACTCGCCGAATCGGTCGTCCTCGCCTTGACTCGAGCTATATCGATCCCACGAGCCGGGACGTGATGCCCTGCAAGTCTTTATTTGGACTTGCACAAGACAAGGATGTGCATTTGGGATTTACTTTGACACGACGCGTTAAAATTAAACAGTACAGAGAGTTAAAGACATAGCATAGGAAGAAATTTAGTTTTTCATTCATAAACTTGCAAAGTATGTGTAAGGTCATTTTTACATTACATATGCCTTTGCGGCTACATCTTGAAACACAAAATAAAAACTCTAGACAAGCTTGCCCTGAAATAATCCTTGTCGTTCCATACATTCATGCCCCTTTATACATTTGAACAAAGCCTTCGATCTGAGTTGGGCTTCAAAATAGGAGAGCTTCGTGCCGCCTCCCGTTCTTCAGCTTCAGGTCTAGTCTTGAGCTCCCGCAGCACGCTCGTTACCTCGGGAGTTGGGGGTTAGTACACTTGCTAGTGGATGGGACGAACCCACTCGTCTAAACCGACACTGCTTATTAAGGATTCTAGCATACGAAGTGATCTTTCTATTTAGAACTATATGAATTGCAGTTCATATCGAAGGCACATTTTAAATGATAACACAACCAATTTTAAGCATTCTTACCACGGCCGTGCTCCTTTCCTGCACAAAATATACATGATACTTACCACCTGCACAAGACAATAGGTGAGCATACAATCTATCCTATATACGATCATTGGTGATATCGACACCAAGAAGGACGATTACGTAGCCTTACGATGCGCCCTCCAGTCCAGGTTGCGAGCCTAACTGGAGGTCTCGCAATACCTCGTACTGAAGCACGATTCCATAATTTTCTCCTAGGCCGATTCGGTCCCAGGGCCCCAAGGACCATCTCGAGAAAAGCTCACCTTCTGCACAAGTCGTCCTTGACCATGCGAATGTATGAACAATTTAATATATATGAAGTAAATTGCATAGCGTGACCATTATCAAACCACATAATCATTCCTACTCGTGCAAGGGTCCTTTTCCCCGAAACCGTACGTTCTGATTTAGCATCCCGTAGGCACCAATTTCTCCGAGGCGTGATATAATGCAACCAAGGTTTCTTCGTTGTGTTTTGCATGGCATGAAATATATTTTATCTCTTTCTTAGAACTTTATCTTTTCTCTACTTAGTGTGAACATATAGATTCGAAGTTAACTTCTCTAGGTTGATATATTATCCCAAGTTCTTGATCTTAGTGGCAAGCATACATCCCGTTAGCATCATCGATTTGAACATTGAACTTTAAGAATTTATTTGGCGGAAAGGAGTAGAAAAGAAGGGGCCGAAGAACCATCCACCTAATAAGATTGCGCCGAGAGTAGGAGAACGCTTCGCGACGGTCAAGCGTCAGTTACACGAACTCCTGCAATGGCACGAGCATCGAATTAGAACCCTTCCTTCAATCCCTCCTTCAAAATTTCCAAAGACCCATTCAGAAATTGACGCGAAAGCACACCATCAAATCTACGCAATAATTCGTTCAGAAAGCCAGGAAAACCAACGGCAGACGGGTTGCGTCGCTCTCTTTAGAGTTCCTTCGCCAAGACGCCGCCTACCGCATCTAGGACTTATTCCAACAGTAGCCGATCCATTAGTTGGAACGGTATTCATATCACTCGTCCAAATCGATTTCATTGATGCCATGGTTTTTATGTACCAAACTCGTCGCCGAGTCAGACTAGCCATCTATGTTCCCGACCATATCTGACTTGCCACGAGTCTATTACATAGTGCTTCACCCCAACGGGAGCAGGGCACTACATAATATACCATTAAGAAAAAGTTTCATCCCGAAACTTAAGAACAAGGGTCTGACCTTCGTCGGCAAAAAGTGAAGGGTACTTCTCCTTCATGTCCGCCTCTAGTTCCTACGTTGACACCTCGACGGAATGGTTGCACCAGAGTACGCGAACCAAGGACATCGATCGGCTCTGTATGATCTTTTCTTTACTGTCCAATATTTGCACGGGCTCCTCCGAGTACGATAGATCGGCGCGCAGCTCCAACTGATCGAAACTAACCACATGACTTGGGTCATACACATACTTCCGAAGTTAAGAGACATGGAAGACGTCGTACACTTCGGCCAGGACAGGAGGTAGCGCGATCCGGTAAGCAACGACCGACACTCTTTCGAGAATCTCGAAGGGCCCTACGAATCTCGGACTCAGTTTGCCCTTTACTCCGAATCGCATGACGCCCCGCATCAGCGTCACCTTCAGGAACACATGGTCTCCAACCAAGAACTCTAACGGTCGTCGACGAGTATCTGCATAACTCTTTTGTCGACTCTGAGCAATACGGAGCCTATCTCGAATCATGCGGACCATCTCGACGGCTTGTTTGACTAGTTCTGGCCCGAGCACCTGTCGCTCCCCGACTTCGTCCCAACAAATCGGAGATCGGTACTTCCACCCGTAAAGCGCCTCGTAGGGAGCCATTTGGATGCTCGATTGATAACTGTTGTTGTATACGAACTCCGCGAGCGGCAAGTACGTGTCCCAACTAGTCTTCAAATTTATCGCACACAGACGTAACATATCCTCCAGGATCTGATTCACCCTTTCTGTCTGGCCATCGGTTTGTGGGTGGTACGCGGAGCTAAGGTTCAACTTAGTGCCCAGCGTCGCCTGTAGACTCGTCCAAAAATGTGATAAAAATCGCCCGTCTCTGTCCGAAATGATTGTGGCAGGTACCCCGTGCAGTCTGACGATCTCGTTGATATAAATCTGAGCTAACCGATTGATGCTCCATAATGCTTTATTAGGGATAAAATGAGCAGATTTGGCCAAACGATCGACAATGACCCAAATTGTATCATTCTCCCGCAGTGTCTTCGGAAGGCCCATGATAAAATCCATAGAGATGTCATTCCACTTCCATACTGGAATATCGAGGTTTTGTAGCTCCCCGCCTGATCTTTGATGCTCAGACTTCACTTGCTGACAGGCCATGTACTGTGATACAAACGTTGCCACGTCCTTCTTCATGCCGTGCCACCAAAAGGTCGTGCGCAGGTCCTTATACATTTTGGTACTCCCAGGGTGCAACGAGTACTTCACATAATGGGCCTCCGTCAGAATCTCCTTTCTAAGTTCAGCATCGTCCGGAACGCATATCCTCCCTTTCATCCGCATCATTCCGCCCTCGTCCACCACAAAGTCGGTCGCCTTTCCCGTCGAAATCAGCTCGTACATATTCTTCAGGAATGGGTCGTCCTCCTGTGCGGTCCTTATCTTGTTGTACAAGCTCGACTCAAGGTGCAATTGGGCCAATCGTGCTCTACGGTAACGGATTCGGAGTTCGATACCCATCTATGCCAAGTCTCGCTGTATGTTACGGTTGATAGACAAGCACCCAGCAAACATTCTACTCAGAGCGTCTGCTACGACGTTTCCCTTACCTGGCGTGTACTCGATAGTCAGATCGTAGTCTTTAATGAGTTCGAGCCAACACCGCTGCCGTAAGTTCAGGTCCCGTTGAGTGAAGATGTATTTGAGGCTCTTATGGTCCGTATAGATGCGGCAAGCTATACCATAAAGATTGTGCCACCATAGCTTCAACGCGAACACAATGGCCGCTAACTCAAGATCATGCGTAGGATAATTCTTCTCGTGTTGCTTCAATTGCCTCGAAGCAAACGAAATCACCTTATCTCTTTGCATAAGCACGCATCCCAAACCAGTCCATGATGTATCGCTAAATATTTGAAACCCTTCTCGCCCGTCTGGAAGTGCAAGGATCGGCGCTGAGATGAGTCGTTTCTTCAACTCTTGAAAGCTCGATTCACAGGCGTTGTTCCACTCGAATGCGACTCCCTTCTGGATGAGGCGAGTCAGAGACGATGCAATCTTGGCAAAGTCTTTCACAAATCTACGGTAGTAGCCTGCCAAGCCGAGGAAACTTCAGATGTCGCCTGCTGAGGTAGGCCGCTTCCAATCAACTATCGCTTCAATCTTCTTTGGTTCCACCGTGACGCCTTCAGCTGAGACAACGTGCCCAAGGAAAGTCACGCTGCTCATCCAGAACTCGTATTTACTTAGTTTGGCATACAATTGGTGTTCACGCAGAGTCTGTAGCACCGTTTTCAAGTGCTCCACGTGTTCGTCCTTGCTTTTCGAATATATGAGAATGTCATCGATGAATACGATAACAAATTTATCTATGAACGGTCGGAACACCCGATTCATTAGATCAATGAATGCGGCAGGAGCGTTTGTCAAGCCGAAGGGCATGACTAGAAATTCATAGTGACCATATCGAGTTCGGAAGGCGGACTTCGGCACGTCCTTGGACTTGATCTTCAATTGATGGTTGTTTGAGCGAAAATCAATATTAGAAAACACCGTCGCCCCTTGCAGCTGGTCAAACAAATCATCTATCCTCGGTAACGGTACTTGTTTCGTACCGTGGCTTTGTTGAGTTCCCGATAATCGATATACAGCCGCATCGATCTATCCTTGTTCTTTACAAACAACACTGGGGCACCCCACGGGAAGACACTAGGGCAAATATATCTGCGATCTAGCAACTCTTGTAGTTGTGCTTTCAGTTCCTTCAGCTCTACCGGCGCCATTCGATAAGATGCTTTGGATATCGATCGGGTGTCCGGAAAGGTGTCGATGCTGAAATCTATCTCTCGGTCCGGCGGCATCCCTGGCAACTCGTCTGGGAACACATTAGGAAATTTTGCAACGACTTCAGTCTGGACCGTACTTGTGATCTACGTTCTCGTGTCTAGAATTGATGCTAGGTACCCCGCTGTACCCAGAATGCAACATACGCCTTGCCGAAATCGCCGATATCATCATTGCTGCCTTTGACGCTGCTCCGCACGAATAGAAGAACTTGGTTTCGCCTGGAAGGCGGAACACAACTCTCTTCTCCGTGCACTCGATCGTTGCGTGGCATGCACCCAACCAATCCATGCCGAGGATTATATCGTACTCCTTGATGTCGAGGACGATAACTTCCAAGGATAGATTTCTTCCTCTGATGCAGATGTAACCGTCCCTACAAATTTGAGTGGCGGCATATCTACTCCCGATGGAGTGCTAACGCTAAGATTCATATCTGAAAGTTACATGGGTAATTTATTCTCTTCTACAAAGTTGGCAGATATGAAACTATACGTAGCACCCGAATCGAACAGTACTCTAGCAGACATATTTTTATAGAGTAGTATACCTGTCATGACAGTGTCGGACGCGAATGCTTCGTCCCGAGTCAGTGCATAGACTCGACCTTGTGCCCTTTGGCGATTTTATGGGTTTACGGGCACTACGTTTGCACCATGGGCGGGAGGTGCTATGTTCTGGTTCTGGACGTTCCTTGGTGGATATTGGTTCACCTTTCCCATGCGATAATCTACTGCCTTGTGACCTAGCTGGCCACACTTAAAGCATCCCCCTTGGCAATCAACTGCCAGATGTCCCATCTTGCTGCAGCGATGGTACCGTTCACCTGGGTGAGGCCCCCTATACTCGAACGTATTCTGGCATTTTGGCGCACCAGATCTTTCCGTGTCGTAAGGACGCTTGTTGAAGGTATTGCGAACGCTTGACACGGTCTTCTGCGAGGTTCGATCAAAGATCCGCTCGCTATCAAGGGCGGCGTTATATGATTCCCTGTACGTCTGGCACCTTTGATTCATGACGTTCCGACGCAAGTCGTCATTCAGGCCTTGCTGGAAGCGCTCGTACCATGCCTCCTCATTCGACAGAAAGGCCCCGGTAAACTTTACGAGCTTCGCGAACTTCGTATCGTAGTCTTCAACGGACAGGTTTTCTTGCTTCAAGGACATGAATTCTTCTTTCCTCTGTCGACGAACGGCACGAGGAATGTATTGCTCGAGGAAAGCCAGTTTGAATGTCTCCCACGAGATCTTAGCGTTGGGGTCGGCCTCTTGGAGTTCTTATTTCTTCGCCTTCCACCAGTCGTAGGCCCTTAAGTTTAGCTGCAATGCTGCGCACCCGACTCGCTTGGACCCTTTCATGCTGAGGAGATTGAACAGACCCTCAATCTTCACTAGCCATCCTATGACTTCGTCAGGCTCTGCTCGACCATTGAACTCAGGCGGGTTCATCTTCTTAAATTTGGTCGTCTTGAGGAGGGAGGAGGAAGACATATGCTTCGTCTTTACGGGTTGCACTTCTTCTTCTGACATGGCGGTCGTCGAGTTCTGTTGGGTCGCTATGGTGCTCAAGATCCGGGTCAGGGCCTCCATTTGCTTTCATTGGGCACTGATTTGGGCCTGGATATGTTCTTACAGCTTTCGTTGCTATATCTCCGCCTGGCGCTGTTGGAGTTCTATGAGATGTAGTAGTCGCTCCATGGAGGATTCGCTAGGCGTCGCACCTTCGGTGCTGTTCGTGCTAATCAATGTGGCGTTGACAGCGGGGATACCCGGTCTGTTCGACATTCCTGTAAAATTGAGCAAACCCGTTAGTATTCTAAAAATATCGATGGGCTTATATGTATGGAACGATTATTTCAGGCCGTATATGTCAAAAAGTATAGTTTTTGAAAAATTGCAACGACATCTACGAGAAAGTATTTTGAACGGTCCGAGGTATGAACCGTTCTCTGATACCAACTTGTCACGCCCCGACTCGCCGAATCGGTCATCATCGCCTTGACTCAAGCTATATCGATCCCACGAGCCGGGACGTGATGCCGTGCAAGTCTTTATTTGGACTTACACAAGACAAGGATGTGCATTTGGGATTTACTTTGACACGACACGTTAAAATTAAATAGTGTAGAGAGTTGAAGACATAGCATAGGAAGAAATTTAGCTTTTTATTCATAAACTTGCAAAGTATGTGCAAGGTTATTTTTACATTACATATGCCGTTGCGGCTACATCTTGAAACACAAAAGAAAAACTCTCGGCAAGCTTGCCCTGAAATAATCTTTGTCGTTCCATGCATTCACGCCCCTTTATACATTTGAACGAAGCCTTCGATTTGAGTTGGGCTTCAAAATACTTCAAAATAGGAGAGCTTCGTGCCGTCTCCCGTTCTTCAGCTTCAGGTCTAGTCTCGAGCTCCCGCAGCGCACTCGTTACCTGGGGAGTTGGGGGTTAGCACACTTGCTAGTGGATGGGACGAACCCACTCGTCTAAACCGACACTGCTTATTAAGGATTCTAGCATACGAAGTGATCTTTCTATTTAGAACTATATGAATTGCAGTTCATATCGAAGGCACATTTTAAACGATAACACATAACCAATTTTAAGCATTCTTACTACGGCCGTGCTCCTTTCCTGCACAAAATATACATGATACTTACTACCTGCATAAGACAATAGGTGAGCATGCAATCTATCCTATATGCGGTCATTGGTGATATCGACACCATGAAGGACGATTACGTAGCCTTACGACGCGCCCTCCAGTCCAGGTTGCGAGCCTAACTGGAGGTCTCGTAATGCCTCACGTCGAAGCACGATTCTATAATTTCCTCCTAGGCCGATTCGGTCCTAGGGCCCCGGGTACCGTCTCGAGGAAAGCTCACCTTGTGCACAAGTCATCCTTGACCATGCGAAGGTATGAACAGTTTAATATGTATGAAGTAAATTGTATAGCGTAACCATTATCAAACCACATAATCATTCCTACTCGTGCAAGGGTCCTTTTCCCTGAAAATGTACGTTCTGATTTAGCATCCCGTAGGCACCAATTTCTCCGAGGCGTGATATACTGCAACTAAGGTTTCTTCGTTGTGTTTTGCATGGCATGAAATATATTCTATCTCTTTCTTAGAACTTTATCTTTTCTCTACTTAGTGTGAACTTATAGATTCAGAGTTAACTTCTCTAGGTTGATATATTATTCCGAGTTCTTGATCTTAGTGGAAAGCATACATCCCGTTAGCATCATCGATTTGAACATTGAACTTTAAGAATTTAGTTGGTGGGAAGGAGTAGAAAAGAAGGGGCCGAAGAACCACCCACCTAAGGAGATTGCACCGAGAGTAGAAGAACGCTTCGCGATGGTTAAGCGTCAGTTACACGATCTCCTGCAATGGCACGAGCATCGAATTAGAACCCTTCCTTCAATCCCTCCTTCGAAATTTCTAAAGACGCATTCAGAAATCGACGCAAAAGCACACCATCAAATCCATGCAACAATTCGTTCAGAAAGCCAAGAAAACCAATAAAACCAACGGCTGACGGGTTGTGTCGCTCTCTTTAGAGTTCCTTCGCCAAGACACCGCCTACCGCATCTAGGACTTATTCCAACAGTAGCCGATCCATTAGTTGGAACGGTACTCATATCACTCGTCCAAATCAATTTTATTGATGCCATCGTTTTTGTATACCAAACTCATCGCCGAGTCAGACTAGCCATCTATGTTCCCGACCATATCTGACTTGCCACGAGCCTATTACATAGTGCTTCGCCCCAAGGGAGCGGGGTACTACAGGAACTGCTGTCCAATACTAAGATTTATGGCACCTGATATGGGTATTATATGTATAAGTCTATATGTAGTTAGATTGTAATACATCTTATAGGAGTATAATATATATACATATAACTCTATCATATATTTACTGTTATGATCTCATGTTTAGTATACATATAGGATGTTATAGATATAGACATATGTAAGTTGTTTAACTGTTGCATGAAGAGAAATCTGGGATTAGAGATGGATTCGGGAACTTTTTATGGGTTGCTCCTTGTTGGTTGCAAGCAGCAGCAGCACAGAGGCTTGCTCTGCCAGCAAGCTGCAGCAACAACAATTCTAATAGCAGAGTAGCAGCCATATGCTACAGTAGCATGAAATAAGGGGTTTCTTTCAGACCAGCAGCAGCAGCTATATGTTTGCTGCAAGGAACAAAGGCTTAGGTGCACTGCAACAGAGAACTTGGGCATGGCCACTGGCCAATGGCATATAGATGTCTTATGGGTTAGTGTGTCACATGTTTTAGCATTTTAGGATTTATGAGTTAGAATTTCAAGTGAGTATCAGAGATATGGATACCATGATACATCTAAGAGTTAGTGTATTAGGATTTGTGGTGTTAGATAATAGGTTCATGGTTAGGGTGTATGGTTTATTCCACTAACCATGTATCATATTTCTTCTGATACTCAAAACAGTTAGCTTTGACCGTTAGGATTTGTGAGTGTTGGTAGAAGAGAGGGATTTAGGTCCAGATATAAGGAGAAGAGTGAGGGGGTACTGTAGCTGGAAGGACAGTTTGATACATGAAGTTTTCCCTATTTTGCTAATGTATGTACCCCTTAGAAATATTTTGCAAGATTGTATATATTATATGCTTTCATGAAACCCTTGTTGACTGCCCAAGTATTTAGGATCAAGGATTTGGTCTTGAAGTTCAAATGTATAGAAAGACTTTAAGAGAGGGAAGCTAAGGCATTTGGAATGTTAGGGTATCAGACAATACTGATACCTTGTATCAGAGAATGACAAGTACTCACATCTCTGTGTTCAGATATTAGGAGAAGGGAAATTGTATCCAACTTGATATTGGCACCAAGTGTTAGAGTATCATAGGATATAGATATTTGACCCCCCTAGAGATGCTCTCAGAAATTCACATATGTGGTATGTATCCATACCACTTCTCAGATTTTGAACATGATTTTTCACTTAGTACAGATGGTTTGGAATCTCGAGTAGCAGGGAAATGGATAAGAGAAAACTTTGGAGTGTTAGTGTAGGTATTTAGTTAGTGAATGATAGTCCATGTTAGGAGGATATATTACGTGTTAACTATTATAGGTACAGTAAATGGGAGGAAGAGATTTGAGGGCTCAAATATTGGAGTAGTAGCAGCAGCTACTACTGCTGTAAGACTCGAGTCCTTGTGCAGAGGCTACAACTATTTGGGGCTCGAGTGATGTGTATAGTATGTGTGAAAATCCTTATACAGGTTCGTATGCTATCATGTATAGATATATGTATTCCCTAACATAACTTTATATGTTCTGATGCTGGGTTCAAATGGATGAGAGGGTGTACTAGATACACTCAGCATCAGAGTTAAGAAGGAGGGAAGGGGAATTGGTTTAGTTTAGAAATGGAAGAAAGGAATTAGAAAGGGTTTTAGAGAGGGTTCTCTGTACAGTAACATCATAAGTAAGGGCTTAGTGTGGTTAGCAGCAGATGTAGGCTGTATCAGTAAAGGATATTGGAGCGAGACAGGTAGTAGCAGTAACTTTTAGCAAGGGTATTAGGAAAGGGAGAGTAAGGATTCTAGGAGGTAGGCATATGTGCTCTGGTATGCAGGAAACATGACATCAGTTAAGGGTTAGAGTGGTAGTAGGCTTTTTGAGTATCAATTCAGTTAGGAATAGGGGAAATGGGTGTTCATGAGAAGAGGTTCGGTTGAACTAGACTGAATTTGAGTTCAGTTCAACAAGATTTTAAATAGGATGAAGTGTGAAACTTTGGAAGGGTTTGATAATTGGGTGAGGGTATGAAGATACCTGTTTAGGCTATGTAAGTTATGAGGAAGATAAGGGGAGGGATACTAGGGCATAAATGCATATTGGGTATATAGGGGATGTATCCCATTGGGGGCATGGTTAGATATTTATTGAGTTAAGGTCTTGATATTACCTTGGGGGTAACACCAAGATAATGCTATAGGCTATCCTCACCTAGTATTAACTATTTTGATTAAAATCATTAAGATACAAAGCCAATTACTTAGATATAGACTAGTACTACCTAGAAATGACTAATTAGACTAGTTTGACCTAGATTGGATTAGCAGTTGACCAGAGTTGACCAGTTGACCAAAAGTCAACTATAGGTCAACCCTTGACCTAGTATGATCTAGATTGACTTTGTTGACTTAGCTTGACTTAGTTTGACTGAGTTTGACCTATATTTTATTGCATACACTAGAAATCATGCCTAACACTGTTAAATCCTATTTAACTCATGTATATCTCATCTTTAGGTCTGTGACTTCACTCTGAGCCTCGGTACGCCGTTGACATTTTTCTACCAGATCTCAGGCAAGTACATTCTCTGATAATATTTCTGTTTTATGATATTGTCTATGTTTCTTGTATTTAGTGTAGATATCCTTGTTCTCTTGACACATTGTTCACACGGGTTGGTATTGGTTTGGATCCCGTCATGAGATGTTATTCATTGTATTTCTTGGTATATCTTGTGCAAGTCTCTTATTCCTTGTGCATTGTATAGACACGATTCCTGTGAAGGCTCGTGACCTTCTCAGAGAATTCGTGTCATAACGTGTCATGCTTGGATCCACTGTATCAGTCGGGGACGGGAAGTATTAGTGTAGATATGTGATCAATACCCTTTATACAAATATTGATTGTGAGTGTTAATCATACACCCCATGTATAATTAACGAGGCCATAAACATTGTGTGCAAGTTCCCAAGCAGGCCATATGTCAAAGCTAGTATTCACTCACATAGATAGTATGATTCTCGACTCTTGTACATGATATGATCAGTTTTCTTACCATTGCTCTAGCTATAGTTTACAGCTTTAACCTTGCCATTACTTTCATGTACTTGCCATTTTATGTATATTCTCTCTTTTTACTGCTACATATTCTTTATCGTCTAACTAGAATATTGTTGGAGAATTGTGCTCGTTCCATCCTGACTGGATATGTTGACAAATTTTACAGATGATGGCAAGGACGAGTGTCCTACCTACTATGGTCCTCATGACGAAGTGGACGTAGACCGGGAGACCCTTGTTCAGCAGGGGTTAGTTCCAGCCGATAAGACATTAGTGGTAGCTAAGCTAGATTAGTTTAGTACTGGACTTTGTCTCCAGATTACATTTTGGCTTGTTATTATTTTAGTATTTATATTTGAGATTATTGACTCTGAGACTTTGGACCTGTATTATTCTGTGTTGGATTTTCTGGAAGATATTTTTATATCTTTTTGTCTTTATCTTTCAATATCATCTATCCTTCTTAGAATTTGTGATTGAGTATATTATAGTGCCATTGCTTGTCCTCCGTTCGGAGTTGACCACTCTCGACAGGTTTTGATATTATAACTGTTGTTAGAGAGTAGATCTAGACAGCGTTCTACGTTGTTTCTACGGCGTAGGATGGGATGCTGTTACACACTCATGCCCTCACTCCGGGTACGGGTCGTGACAATTCCAATCCTATCATCATCAAAACTTTGAAGAACACTAGTTCAATTCCAAGTCTCAATCTTTTAAATTAAAGAACATTGACTAATCGAATCAAGTTCTCAACTAGCTACTCAAGCTCCCAGGCAAATCTCATTATGGTCGATCGAATAATACTACCTTTCAACATAGGAACGTCTGCCTAACACTAGGTTAACCCACTAGGCCAAAGTCAAATATTACGATCACCATTTCCATGCAACAATATTAAAACTCTCACCCCCAATCCTAAGGTCAAACCATAGTCGATAGTATATAATTTTCTACACAAGCTCGTCTTACTCCGATATCTAAAAATCAAGCATAGATTATCCTATCTGCATCGACAACATCCAGTTCAAGGGTTCGAGTCTATTCAGCAAAGCCATACCTAAGTTAAATCTATTACAGCTAAAATTCTCGATCACGATGTGGTTCAACGACACTAATCTCATAACTTCTAAAATCATCCTCAATTTTTTGATAGATCCACCAATCTAAACTCATATACATCGACCACAAAATCAAAAGTCATAACCATCGATCACAAGTCGCAATATCTATTCCAAATTTCAAGTCATAAAATTTAAATCATAAATTTGTCGATTATAACCGACCTTAAATTCCAATCCTACTAGTCCTTAATCATTGCATCTATCTCACAAAATTCCAAGATCGCCTACTATCAATTTTCGAGTCATAACAATCTTTATATCATTGATCATATAAATCTGATTCAACCAAATCATGGTCGAGTTGTCCATCTTCCAAACCCGTTAACATTTTCTTTCTATCTGGTCCGACTAACATCCATTCACGCATACTCCATATTTATCTAATCAAGTCATCCAAACATAAGATATTATCAAGTTCCCAAAATATAGGGCTTGTTCAAACAACAACATTTAACACAATTCTCCTGCTTTGAGTCAGAGTACCCTTGAGTTACCGCATATCGATCTTTGATATGCCCCAATACCATCAACGACATACATAACTAGAAGATCTTTCTTTTGCAATGAACTCCAAGTTGTATAATCAATGCTATCATTCGAACTTAATATATCATCAGTTCCTCCACATTCAAGATCAAATCGGCTATACCTATCTCCCAAACTAGTTAAAAGATCCACTCGTTCAAACTCAAATTCACATCTGTTGTTGTACGTCTTAGTTCGTCGCACAACATATTCCACTAGTATGCATAAATCCATACTCCATATCAACTCGTCCAAATTCGAGACTAAATCAATTATACTCGAAATCCATTCCATAGGGCAATACCATCTCAAATCCTTAGAGTCATTCTCGTATTTTTAAATCAAATTTTTATGTGCGCTATCTTCTGATCGCACTATCATTCCTTATTCAATTTCGAAACTCAATTCTATTTAGTTCTAAGCTAATATTTTTGTATACAATTCATATTGGTTCCTCGAATGAGTCATCTATTCCGTTGTATATTAACTTTTCCTCGATCAATCTTTCTGCTCTATCATTCTACATTCCACAATCAACACAAATCCAATTACGCTATGCGTCGTTTCATGTTCGTCCGACCCAATCTCACATAAGATATCTGAAATCACGAGTAACAATGTAATATGTAAACCCCTAGATTTTAATTATTTTATTATTACTTGATATAAATGTTATTTTTTGAGTTTTTAAATATTTTTAACAATATTTATTATTTACATATATAGCCTTAGATTAGATTTAGTTTTGACATGCATGTTGACTAGGAATTTTTGCATGGCTAGTGTAGTCTTATGCCACGACTAGCATATTAGCCATGGTAGAGATGGCCTAGCCATATTTATGTTCCTTGTAAGAAAATAAGTCAAGTCCTGGCTTCAACCATATAATTGGCTTAAATAATTATTTTTATAAGCTTTTTGACTTTTTAAAAGCCCGGTTGCACCAAACAAGCTCAAACTTGAGCCGAACCAAACCCAAACCCATGTAGACATGTAGCGCATCCAAATACCTCAAATACCTCCATGTATATATAATATATATATATATATTATATATTATATAATTATATAATATATATATATATATATATATATAATATATATATATATATAATAAAAAATATATATATATATATATATATATATATATATATATATATAATATGGATGTATTTGAGGTATTTGGATTCACTACATGTCTACGTGGGTTTGGGTTATATATATTTCAAGTGGTTAGGGAGCAGGGCTCAATTGGTGGAGGTTCTAAGTTCCCGGGCTGGGTGGCCACGGGGTGGCAACGGTCTCGCGTTGGGTCCCACAAGAAATGGAATATATATATATATATATATATATATATATATGTGTAAAAAAATTTAAGAAAAAAAATATAAATTTAAGAAGGGGGAATTTTTTTGATGTATCAGGCGCAAAATGGTAAAGCCTATACAAGAAGAGCGCCAAGCGCTGGCAAAAGAAAAGAAACGGCTAGGCAAGCCGACAAAACAGAAACAAGAAGACAGAGACTAATCTAGGGTCTCCCAGAATTTAGACGTGGAGTGCGAGCAGCGCCTCCGAATCTTTAGGATCTGTCTGATGATTTCCCTGTACAGTTGGGGAGGGGTGGAAGATGTCAGGCCTCCTATCGGAACTTGTTTCTATTTTTCTACAGAACCCAAATCCCCGCGGCTACGATGATCTGATGTCCATGGGAAATGCCCCAGCTGGATAGGAGATCGTTGAAGCCCCTAGAGGGCCTTCCTAAACTTGGTGCTGAAACTCGTCCAAATGTTCTTGGCCAGATCACCGGAGGTGAGGATGTGCTATACAGATTCAGCTTACGGTGCAGCACAGCAATGGCAACTCGATACGAGGCTGTAGCCAAACGAGGTGATGGCATCGTCGGTGGAAAGCTTACGGAAGTGGGCTCGCCAGATAAGGATCGACCATTTGATGGGGATGTACACATGCCAGAAATGAGCGATGAGGGGTGATAGGGTCCCGATGTCGCGGGCGACAGACCTAGCAAAATGTAGTGAGAATCGGCCGTCCGGGTTAGGGGACCATCTCGTGATATCCAGAGTGTCGGAGAGACGAAGATTCGCAGTGGCGAGACAGGCGGCAGCCGCTGGACCGATCCAGATCCTGACACGGTCTTAGATCCATCCGGACGTTGGATCCCAAAGCTCGCGGATCTGGCCCTCCCGCGGAGGGGACTCGGGAGGTTGCCAGAGGTTCCCACCCAGCCAACGATCGTGGCTCATCGATGAGTAGCCGTTGCCCAGCTGGATGTACATGAGGGGGTCAGCAAGCTGACGGCCGCGGATAATGCGTCTCCAGGATGACGATGAACGGTTGTTGACTAAGGCCATTCTAGGGTGGGAATATCTGAAGTATCTCGCTTGCATAAAGCGAGTCCAGATTGAATTGTCCGTGCGCAGTTTCTACCATAACTTCATGGAGCATGCGTCGATGATGTGTTCCAATCTACAGAATCCCAGACCTCCCTCGAAGGTGGGATTAGCCATAGTGGTCCAGTTGGCATATTGGTGCTTATCTTTGCCTTTGTTGTGACCCCAGAAGAAGCGGGCGAAGAGGGATTCAAGCGAAGCGAGAACCTTTTTGGGAGGGTTGCAGACCGCCATGGTGTAAATAGGAATGGAGGATAGGACTTGCTTGATCAGAATCAGCTTGCCTCCAGGCGAGAGGGTGGCATTGTGCCACCCCTCGATCCTTTTCCTGATGGCGCTGACCAAGTACTCAAAGATACCCAAGTTTACCTTACCATAGACCAGTGGGCATCCTATGTAGGTGAAAGGGGGGTATGCTATGGCAAAGGAAGTCAGGTTGGAGATAGTCGCAGAGTGAGACCTGTCCGTTTTGTGATGGGTGTAGATGACGCTCTTGTTGTTGTTGATTCTTTGTCCGAAACATCTGGTGTACATGTTCAGCATTTGAAGGACCACCTTGATAGAGCCGATTGTTGACACAAAGTCATAGTCAACCAAATATTGACTACATTGACTAAATAATATCTGTATAAATTCAATACGACACACGACATCTGCATTCAGTTCAGGACAGACAACAGCTCAGTTTCCGACTCTCAGTGTATTTTCGAGTCTGTACTTTTATATTTTATTGAGTCTAGAAGTATGTACTCTGAGTTATGCTGAGCTCTTGGAACTTAGTCTATAAGCCTACCCAAAATCCCAAGCTCCACCAAAACAAAAATTGCCCACAAGTCCCACTTAGGACCACTCTGTACTCTGGAGACAGAGTTCGGGCCGAACTCTGCCTCCACACAGAGTTCGGGCCGAACTCTGTCCCCTAGAAATCAGGAACCCTAATTTTAGGGTTAGCTGGTTGCTAGCTGTCCAACGGCCAAATTTTTGAATTTTCCTACCCGAATTCTGGCCGAATTCTGCCTCTAAAAACACTATAAATAGGGCATGAATTCTCTCATTTCAATTCACTCAATCTTCTCTTTTCTTCTCTCCTACAAGCTCAATAAGCCATACCCTTCCTATCTACTAGCCACAAGCCTCCTAAGTCTCGAGTGCTCAGCATCTCTCAGTTAGGATTCTTGTGCAAGAGTGAAGAAGTCGCTTGGACAATTCCAAGCAAATCGCCACTGCGATCCTCTGTTAGAAGTTGACGTGCTCTTCTGAAGAAAAGGCACGGGTTGTAAGCTACTATTTCATAAATAGTGGATTTAATCCTGAGCTAGAGTTCTCAGGCCTGGACTTCCTCCACGAGGGAAACCAGGTTAAAATCGTTGAGTTTGCGTATGCTCTTCTGCTCTTCATTTATTTTCCGCACTTTACTCTGATTTTTTTATTGTTGGTGAAAGAGTTATTTTTAATTGGCTATTTTCTTTATAAACTCTATTCACCCCCCTCTAGAGTTGCCAAACTGTTCTTCAATTGGTATCAGAGCTCTGTTCTCTTTACAAGGACTAACATCCTAAGAGCTGATCCATGGCAACTACACAATCCTTGAATTCCGATCATGGTGAAGGTCAGTCCACTCATAGGCCTCCCCTATTTGATGGGACTAACTACACATATTGGAAAACAAGGATGAGCTTCTATCTTAAGTCTCTAGACTTTGACCTGTGGACTGTCGTCACTGACGGTTACAAAAAGCCCGCCAGGATAGTGTCGATTGTGACCTCATTGAGAAACCACACGACAAATATTCTGTCGAGGAGAAGAAACAGGCAAGTCTAGATGCTAGGGCTATTAATGCTTTATTCTGTGC